>JARFJB010001308.1:1457500-2057500 GCA_036346205.1 Vesta saturnalis
AAAATACTCAGCCACTTGTTACGCATACCAACTAATCACAGCTATATATCAAGTTTTTATTTCTACCTTACAAATATTTAAAAACGGAATCTAAAAATAAACCAATGTCAAATTCACAGAACTGCTTACCTAGAGCGATATCGAATATGCTCACTGGCACATTCATGTACTACCAATTTTCATCAAAGTATAAAATATTATTCTAAATAAAAATTCAACTTTTTTTACTGCAGCGTTGTTATACAATGTGTTTAGTGTGAGATGTAAAACCTTTTTCTTAATAAAATAATGTAGGCGAACAAACAAAACATTATTTGTTATAGTGCAAACACGTTTGGCAAACTGTTGTGCAACGGGTTGTGTTTTTACTTATTAACACGTTGAGTGCCATCATGTACAAAAAAATCGGACCGCTAGGCCAGATTTTTTTGTGGAATACTAAAAATAAGTTTATATATATATATATATATATATATATATATATATATATATATATATATATATATATATATATATATATATATATATATATATATATGTTCCGTTTCGAGGTCGATTACAATTTTGCAGTATATAAAAATAAGAGGTATTTAAGTTATGCCTAGAAAAACGCTACACCTACAATTTTAGTGTGTATTGTGACAAATAAAAAAATGAAGACATGTCAGTTCCAACCAAAATTGTTTTAGATCTGCTTGGTAATCTTCTCGATAAAGGCCGCACCGTTTACATGGATAACTGGTATACGTCCGTCAGTTACTAAAACGTAATACATATTTGGTTGGTAGTTTGCGTGCAAATCAAAAATATAATCCAAAATCCGTCACTCAGAGTAAACTAAAAAGGGGAGTTGTTGTTGTTGTTGTACTAAAATGGCGAGACAAGCGCGAAGTGCTTTGCCTAAGTACTAAACATACCGATGAAATGGTAAATGTACCAAAAAGAGGCCAAGAAGTTTTGAAACCTAGGATTATTGCGGAATACAATAAGTGTAAAGCATTTATCGATGTTTCGGACCAGATAAAGGCTTATAACACATCATTACGACGGAGCCTGAAATGGTACCGAAAATTAGCGTTAGAGCTTTTGACTGGAACATCTCTAGTAAATGCCCATTCAGCACATCAAGAAATAGGCAATGAAAAGATGTCCATCAGTAAATTCAGAGAAGAAGTAGTCAAAGGACTACTGAAAGATGAAAAACAAGACGACGTACGATGCACATCTGATGTAGCACTTGAAGAACCAGATCATGTACTCAAAGATGTTAGGAGAGCTACCAGAAGACGTTGTACGATATGCTATGGAAAGATGTCTAAGGAGGTTGGATGGAAGGAAGCAGAAAGAAAAACGCCTCAAAGTTCCCTAAAATGTGGAGAATGTGACAAACATTATTGTCTTTCCTGTTTTTTTGAAGTACATAAAGCGGTAAAAATATAAGATTTATTGTACAATATTTTTAGTTTAATTTTAACTTTTTCATGCTTTAAATGAATGTTAAAAGAAATAATCTCATTTGTTTGTATTTAAAATATATACCTGTATATCATTAAAAATGTTAACCAAAAGCTCGCCTTTTATGAAAGAAATATTTCTCCGGATCAATTTGCTGTTGTGGTGTCACATAGGTCTCGTACAAACAGGCCAAATATAGCGAACGGATCGACAGGCCACGCTTTTCACGTTGCCATTGATTTCAATGCAAAGCATGAGACACGCGGTTTCATACAGCAAAATGTTTCGGCAACTCACTTGAGTCTATATTGGTCTCATGCAGCACATAAGTCCGAAACATGTATGAGACCATGTTGGTCTCATTTGGCGCTCAACGTGTTAAATCAAAAACTACCAACTCTAAACTTTAAGAAAAATTATGCCGTATAAACAACACCACAAAGAATATTTTTGTATATTTAACAGTACCAAGTGCATAAAATTTTCATTAAAAAAAATTAAGATACGTCGGTACGTTTATGTGCCGGTGGGCATTAATGGGAGTAAACTAACCCTTAGACAATTCTAACTGTAAGGAGCGTAAAAAGTATTTCAGCACCATTATTTCAGGTAATAATATGTTTCGTGATAGATTCATAGAAATAACATGGATTTTCCTTTCTGCGTATATTGATCAATTAATTCATGAAAAGGGTTACTGCTCTGAATTAAACCAGCTGATTTCCGTGATAAAGCCAGTAATTATTGCTATAATCAAGAAATGCAAATCATAGTATAAATTATCAGATTTTTTTCAAATAGAAACATTGATGTAGCATGGAGGAAATAATGAACAAAGGGTTCTTTACCCACATTAAAATAAATGGCTTGTTGATTTTTATGTTAAAGACTTATTTATTTACGATCCTAGATCCTACAGTAAATAAACATCTTTTCTAGTTCCTGCGTTATAATGGGTTGAAAATGGTCCATGAGGGATATTAATTAGATATCCAATATTTTGTGTAAATATTGAACCTTGTTAGAAATTATGAACAGTGATTATATTCATAGTTGTTAGTAAACAATATGTAACTATTTTAATCTTTATTTACAAATAATAATTAAATGTGTGACCACAGACTTAATATCCTAAAATTAGTTTTTTGTAATTGCATATAACCTTTTGACCTAGTTTTTTAACTGTTTTTCTACTCACGAACGTCTGATATCTCAAAACTCTTGTGTCTCGAGGAAATATGTAATAGTAAAGGCGATAGATCAATTTATAAAAAAAAGAAAACTGACGAAAATGAAACTTTTAAGCTTTAACAATCAATTTGGCCGTCCAGAAATGGATGCGTGTTTATAAACATGAACGAAGTGCAAAAATTTCTGTTATAAAAGTGTTAATAGCATTAAGTTTTGCGTGTTGATAAGTAACCTTAACATAGCCCTGTATTAATAACGTTTAACAACATTCTAATGCTATCGGATGCACCAAACGAACCTGTTTTAAACGAAGTTGGCATTATACTACCTTTTTTTTTACTAGTAGAGTTATGAGATTAGTGCAATTATCAAAATAGTATTTATTCTGCGAATTTTAATGATGTGATAAAAAAATCTGATGTGACTAGCACAGTACTTTCTCATACTTGTGTCCAAGTTGAGTTAGCAAAGGGTACACAGGATAAAGAGAAAAGGGTGTTTTTAATTTATTCATATTCCCGTTTATATGAAAATATGTACAAAGTATAGTCTTATTTCTTACTTATATTCACCTTAGTAAACTTTTGAAAAATCATAACAGTACATGTTACATTATGGTTTTGTGTTTAGGAATACACACAAGCTTTTTCGTGTAATTTCACCCAATCCAAAGCACCAAAATTGTATATTCATTAAAGTAGATTTTAACTATGCAAGTCGTGCATTTAAGGTTTCAACATTTGTATAAGTGTAGGGGAAAGTCGGGTAGCTCAGGACACCTAAGGATTTTGTTATTACATTTCTGAAATTGCTAATGCATTACATTATGTTCAATGTTATATAAAAGTTTAAAGCATATTCAACAGGTTGTGTAAGAATCAAGAGGAAAAAAACTCGCAATGGAAAGAAAACTATCATTTATTTTAAAGCATGTTGTCCATTGTCACCTATAAAATGGAGAATAGTATTTGACAACGGACAATCAATACATGGTTTTATAATAATTTTTATCTGATGGCATGTCATAATGACAACGTTATGTCACTTAATTTTGATGACATAAGGAAGCTCATTATGGTACTTAGTCCCATAATGAATTCATTATGGGACTAAGTACCATAATGAAATTCTATATGAAAAATATGTGATGGTGAGATCAAAAAAGTTTATTCAAAATGCATAACTATGTACAAAACTATTTATTATAAATGGTAAAACAGCAATTACTACAATTCTCAATATTAATTCCAATGGATTCTAGAGTTTTTACATCAGTAGTTGATGCTTTTTGGTAAACTTGCAATCCTGTTTGGTTGTTGGCACCAAAAATTGCTTCTGATATTTCTTTCTTTTACTCTTTCGAATTTCCAATGTAACCTTCAGCAACAGTATTGCTTTTCCATCCGCCATGGCGTTTCACGGTACATAGATCAGCTCCAGAATCGGCCAAAAATGAAGCAGACAATCGCCGAAAACAATGTCCGGTATATTCTTCAGGGTGAGGTAAATTCAAAAAAGTGACAATAACTTTTGGCATTTTGCCAAAGGTGTGAATTCCAACGGGTAGTTTCGTGCATTTCTTATTTTTATAAGTGACAAAAAAACGTCGATGGTTTGTGTTACAAGGTCGTATTTTCACATATTGTCTGACAAGTTCCACCATATTCAATTCTGGGATATTCCCCGATGTTACAAAAATCTCGCATTACCTTTGTTTTTGTATTCGGTAAAGTAATTCTAAAAACGGATCCTTCATCTATCACATTTTCAACAAGCATGTTTGTCAGTTCCTCTCTTCTGCATGCTCCACTTAGTCCAATTATCATAGCTACTTTTTTAACCCTGCTGTCCTCTTCGACAAGACTATACACTTGTGCTCCTTCGAACTCCTGAAATATGAATTAAAACCAAAATAACAACAATTTGTATACATTTATTAACTTTATTTCTCAAATGCAATGTTTTTTTATATGAAACGTGAAACTTACAATAAATTCAACCAAATTTAAAAAAAAAAAAAATAAATAAAACGGAATAAAAAATATCTAATAATTGATACGATCCACTACTTCTGACAGTCGGGACAATAATAGGTCACGTGTTCTTTACACAAATATTTTTTACACTTAATGCAGGCTTTGTTATCACATTCAGAAGGGCAAAATTTGCAGCGTGCTCGTTTGTTTTTGTTGCTAGTTCCAGGAAGAGGTGCGGTAGAATTTTCCACCAATGGTTGTTGAATAGCTGTTACAATTGCAGCTGCTTGTTCATTACGGGGAAGATGTTTTCTGGACAAAATGTAAGGATTTACCAATCGTTTGCCCAGTTGTTCCAAAAACAGTCTTCTTTTGAACAAAACATTTTTATTCCAGTCTGGATTTATTTCGCGCCATAAGACGAAAGCATTATAGGCACGGGTATCTAAAATGTTGTAAAATAAGATTATGGGCCATCGATTTGTTTTCCGTTTGCATGTGTATGCACCGATTAGCTGATCTAATGTGTCAACTGCTGCTTTTGTAGAATTATAATCAAGTATAATTTGTGGTTTTTTGTCTTCTCTGTCGCTTATTTGTTTCTGGTTATGAAATGTACTCATTAGAATGACCTTCTTGTATTTTTTTGGAATATAAGGCACAACTGCGATATCTTTAGTAAAATAAAATTTGGAACTATGCACAACGTTATTTACTTCCATGATAGGTAGCTCAGGCTTTCTTTTCCTGACAGTCTGTAACATAGTAAGATTTCTTTTGAGAAGCATTTGACCCAATTTATACGATGTAAAGAAATTGTCACAAGTTACATTCTGACCTCATAGTCCATAAGTAAGGTCTAAATCGACTCTCAGCCCCTGATCCTTCTCAGTTTTTCCCCCAGGTGGTTTTCCCGTATATACTTGAACTTCTAAAGCATAAGCACTTGCACTATCACAATGCGTCCATATTTTGATGCCATATTTGGCTGGCTTGCTTGGTATATACTGCGTGAATGGACAACGACCTCTAAATTCAACCAGCTACTCGTCCACAGTTACGTTTTGCCCAGGATTGTACAATTTTGGTAATATTTCAGCCCATTTGTCCCAAAATTCTCTAATAGGAGCCAACTTATTCCATAGCCTTCTTTCTTGACGATCTTCTTTATAATCAAACCGTAACACGCGTGATATATAATAAAATCGTTTTAACGACATTGTTGCGCGAAAAACAGGTCTGTCTGTTTCTGCATTCCACAAACTTCTGGTAGATTCATCGTGCGATCTGTAAACTCCTCCTAACAGTAACAAACCTATGTACGCCTGCAACGTAATGTCATCTAGTTGTTTCCACTTGTCGCCGTACACCCTACGACCTCCGATGTTTGTCATTTTCAGAATTATATTTTCCAAAGAACTATTGAAAAATAGCTGAAATGTAGATTTTACATCCTGCACTCGTGCATTGCTGTATGTAGTTGGACCTGGAGCGACTTTTATGATATTTGCATTAGTTGCACGCCTTGATTGAGGAAATGGATCTAACATCCAAGTTATGGCATTATCTTTAGATTGAACCGATTGAGCAGGTGTCATCAATTGCGTAGGGTTTGTCCATCCAGCATCGTCGAAAAAATCATCGTCTGACTGTTCATAATCACTATCTTCACTGATATGATCTTCCTCTTCAGAAGCTTCATCGTCACTAATGTTACTCAAATTATCAATAAGTTTTTCTAATTCTTCACCACTACGATATTTTTTTGCCATTATTGTTATTTCAGCACTTTAGAAGAACTAGTAGTACGTACAACAAACCGCACTTCACTCTGGAACGTAAAAACAAATCTGTCGGTTGCATACTGCGATATGATATTTATACCTGCTGCAAGTTCCTGTTTCGACTTGCACACGCGGCTACAGACCTGCCGAAAATGCTGTAGTAACTCGCATAGGTAGGTACATTTGAACAAGCATGTGATGATATGCATATTATCTATCCTCAAATTTTAATATAAAATAATTGTAAATACAAATTTATACGTCCTACTAATGCATTACAGCCTCGGGTCATAATGACCCGAGGAACATCAATGTAACAATCATGTTTAAGAAAATAAGGAAAAAAAAATGTATTAAAACAAACAAGCCACCTCATTCTTCAATGGATTAGAAACAAAGTCATTAACTACGAAGTTTAGATATTAATAAACAAAAAAGTTATCTAAACAACAATTTGATTAGGGGTCATATAGGCCCGAAGGTAACAGCAGGGTTAAATAAATATGTATCATCTGATGCTTCCGTTAAAAACTTTGTGACATCTTGTTTAGTAAAAATTTTGAATTTTTTAGCTCTGTAACCTTCTGATTTACGTTTTAGTAATGCAACCAGCTGTAGGTACTTACTAATATCGACGTTATTTCTTGTTAATAAAATACTTCTTATCATCGAATAATTCGACCAGAGAGAAGATGTTTTTCTTTCCTTAGATAAGCATTCAAAGTAAGCCAACAATACTTTTTCATGAGTGATATTCTTGATTTTCTTAGTAGAACACCATTCTTCGTACCGATTAAACACTATTTCATATACACTCCGTGATTTTTCCGGCAAAAGGGAGTCCACGATATTTCGCGTCATTTCTCCCAAATCAGAAGGTTACCAGTTTCAGAATCACTCATTATTATTTAAATTATATTCAATTCTACGTGACAATTGTGTTTGACAGAAGATAAATAACTATTGCTGTTATAACCTGACATTGTCATGGAAATGGCAAAGCACAGCTCACTAACCTACTAATATTTTAAACTACACGTATACTTACCGCTTTAAAAATAGTTGTCATTGTGACATGTCAAGAATGCAGTTTTTAATTTTTCGAAAATGTATTAATATAAATGCCATCAGATAAATGTTTGTATGTAATACGGATCATAAACAATAATTATGGCACACGTCGTGTTATCGGACTTGGCTACGCCTCGCCCAATAATATTCACGACTTGTACCATAATGATCGTCTTTATGATCCTTATTACATAAATTACTATTATATGCACAAAAGTCACAAATATAGTTTACTCCATATGTATCTGCACAACTTTCATGAACCTATCCATAGCATGTTTAGCACTGCACCCAGTTCTCTTCAAAACTTTCATTGCAGATAAGACACTCAGTGTCTCCTCCTTCTCCCTTGTTTGTATTTTCCTGTTTCCACTTGAGCTTGCGATCTCCTCATCGTTTTGTATTTTACCTTTAATTGTATTTTTCTCACCTGTGATGTTCACGTTCTTCTTTTCTTTTGATCTTTATATGTTTCGTCGTCAATTTGGGCTGTGTATTCTAATTTATCGTTTTTCTTCTGACCCGTATTCCTTTTCTTTCCCTTTTTCTGAGTTGTATCACTAATTTTCTTCTGCTGTGTTTCATTGCAGTTGGGAACTTCAGCTTTACTCTCATCAAAACTTACAATTTTCTTTTTTATTTTCATTACTTTGTCGGTTTTACAGTTTTCAAACGATGTTTCTCTTCCAAGTCGTCTTTATGAGCTGTTGAAGTGGCAAAGGCGACAACTGATGTAAAACTTTGGTAATGTTCTGTGTTGGAATAAAGTCATTGGTTATGTTATGAGAAGTCGATGGTTAGGGAATGCTGGTTGATGGTTGAGTGGCCGTCTGTAATAATGGGGAAGAGTTAGTTACTATGCCTGCTACATCATCATTTTCTAGCAGTCTAATATCGGCAAAAAGTCAAGATCCGAAAATATGTTTGGATTAAGAGGATGAATACTGGTACAAGAAAAGCCATTCTTTGCGACTTCTAATCTAAAAACTTTGGTGTAGACTTTAGTCACAATTTGGGAAATGTCATAATCGCTTATCCTCATACCTAACAAAAGTTTAATATATGCATATATGAGTTCTAAAAAATATATATTGGATTACTCAGTGGCTTAGCCCAAAGGTGTCAGACTAGTAAATGAAAGATATCAAGTTCGAATCTGAGCGTAAAGTGCTTGGGGAAAAAATCATAACATATGAATTCGACTGAAGTTCGAAAACAGTCCTTCTCAAGACTAAGCCTGATGATGGAAGCAGAGTACGCTTCCGAAACGTCGCTCTCAAAAAGCAGAAGCTGTGTAAATAGGCCGATAAACTCAACTAATATGAAACCACACTTACGAAATACTTATAACACAGAATTAGTAACTCGGTACGGTCCCGAAGTCAAAACACTTTTCAGAAAACTTTCAACATCAATGAACAAGCTAGCACTAGAGGAGAACCACCTAACCTTCCTCTGCAAAACCCGTGATAACAACGTAATACCCAGCGTAAAATATCACTAATCGCAAAGGGAGCTAGCGAAGCGTTAGTCAAAAAACGAATTAGACATCACCGTTTCAGAAAATACCAGCTCTAACACCAATCCAACGAGATTAGACAAACCATTCAAATCGAATGAACGAACAAGATAAATATGGTTACCAGAAGTAAATATTCGAAGACTATGGCAATGCGCAAGGAAATTCAGCAGAAGAAACTCGAAAAGCTAATGAAGGAGAAGAAGGAGCCAACCAACATCAATCGCATAAACACTGTTATAAACATCTCTAAACGACAGTTGAACGAGAACGAAGTGAAAGTTCTGGACAAAGGCTTGAACTATGCGATGACACCGAGATATACTCCGAAAGTAGATTTAATAACCGCAGTTGAAGAAACAGCTATGAAATTAGACCCTGAAGAAGCCGAAGAACACAGAAATAAGGTTATGTCAGTCTTAGATTCACCTTGGCGAATTAAATCTAACCTCTCTAACCTAGAAAGAAGAGCGGTTATTTCCCTTAAGAATGACCCAGCGATCAAAATTCTCCCGGCAGACAATGGAAACCCGACTGTGGTAATGGATATGGACAATTACAACGGTAAGATTTAAGAACTACTGGACGGGGGCGAGTATAAACAAATATCAAAATACCCCACACCATCAATCGAAAGAGGGATATACCTGACGCTGGCAAAACATAAGTGAGAGTTCTCCGATTACCAGAGAACTAGACTTACCCCGCACTACAGCAAACCTCCACATCTGTACGGCCTACCAAAGATTCATAAGCAAGGAATTCCTCTGAGACCAATTGTGAGCTCGATAAATTCACATTGTCACCCATCAGCACATTATCTGCTAGGCATCATCACACCCTCACTCGGGAAAAACCGAGTGTATGGTCAAGAATACGGAGCATTTCGTGGAAACCATCAGAAACTTCCAACCAAACCACGAAAAAATACTGGTAAGCTTCGACATTTTGAGCCTATTCACAAATTTGATCACCGATAAGACACTAACTTTCATGAGGGACAAGCTGGAAAACGATAAAACGTTAGACGAACGCACCCAACTCTCGTTAAACACAATAATGGAACTTCTGACAATATGCAGTACAACAACATATTTCCAGGTAGAAGACAAATTCTACCAACAAGAGTTGGGGAATGCGATGGGTTCCCCATAACCATAATGAGCAATACATATATGGAAGACTTTGAAGACCAAGCGATATCCGAATTCACGGAGAAACCAAGAATGTGGCTTAGATACGTGGACGATACCTTAGTAATTTCGCAACCCGGCAAGTGTATCCTCCATAAAATTCACAATGGAATTGGAGTCGGAATAAAAACTGCCATTCCTGGATGTACGAATGACAACACTTTCACGAAAAGTGTATACAGGAAACCCACCCATACGGGGAGGTGTGAAGGTAGGCGTGACAAAATGCTTGTACGATAAAGCGAAAACAATATGCTCAGAACAAGAGGCCCTGAACAAAGAAAAAGAAAATATCGCTAAAACACTCAAATAAAATGGCTACCCCGATCTAACACCTAAACTGAACAGGGAAAGAGTAACCGAAAAACAAGAACCTAAATATACAGCGATAATACCATGTACACAAGGTACCTCACACAAAATACGAAGGATAGGCAGCAAATACAAGATATGCACTCTCTTCAAATCGACCAGAACGCTCAGGGGAACACTAACCAAAACCAAACTACACAATGAAAAACAGAATTCCAAGAATTGTGTATACAACCTACCATGCGAATGCGGCAGAGCATATGTAGGAGAGCGCAGTAGACCCTAAGTGAGAACATAAGAACAACGTTCGCAAGGGCGAAACAGAAAAGTCTAGAATCGCCGAACATGTCTGGAATGAAGACCACCGCATCCAATGGGATAACATACAGATAGTGGCAAAGGACAACAGAACTCGTCGGAACCTCAAAGAGGCCTACATACGTCGCACTGGCAGGAAATCCAATAAAACAAGCTAGTGTGGAAATGAAACCCATATGGATTCCAATAATGCGCGAAGCGCACTACACCTTCGCAATAAGTTACGGCGCAACATGCGCAATAAACTTCTGCGCAACCACGAAAAAGTTTAATATATGTAAGTTCTAAACAATATATATATCGGATTACTCGGTCGTTCAGCGGTAAAGATGTCAGGCTAGTAAGTGAACCAAGCTCGAATCTGAGTGTAGTCAAGTGAACTTCTATACTACCTTCGTTCCGGATTTCTATTCTGACCTAGTAGGAATAAGAAGCCGTTATATATACCATCGACCCATTTCACGGTAAGTTATAAATTTTCCGATCATATTCACCAGACCATTTTTCCGTGATACTTCTTTTCTGCCTTCGTAGGTTATTAATCGATCCACCATACCTGTACGCTAAACACTTACTCGGGTGTAAGCCCATCTTAAACAAACATAGCCTAATACACAAAATCCTTTTAGGTTGTCGCCTGGAAGGTACTGAGAATTCCTCGGGGAATTCCCGCAAGGTGTACGCCTTGTCGACATTTTCCTACCTTTGCTTGTTTGAAAAGTGTACGCCTGTTCAGTCTAGCGTCCTTCTAATTAACCAAAGGGCGTACGTTTGATTTATTAATCCTATCCTACCACCAAGTACCTAACGTATACACGACCGAACTGGGAGACCAGTAAAATTGGCAGACAGGTAACCACATAATAATCTCCAGAGAATCCCGTTTCTGTCAAATTATCCTGTTAAAACCGTTATACCTGTGACCGTAAATCAATCCGGAATTCCAGTCATTAAATACGAAGCGCCTTCCTTTCGTATCCAGAATACTTAACAAAGTATTACTACCCGCTTCCTGAAGGAATATATAAATTCCTCAAATACGAACATCCTGCGTTCGTACTCAGAGTCCTTAATAAAGTATTATAACCTGCTTCCTGAAGGGATAAATAAATTCATTTAATTTAATCAGATTTCTATAAAGTAGAAATTGCGATTTAATTCTCGAAAGTACTCCCGTACGTATATATTTTCTGTGAAGCGATAAGAATAAATCGCAAATTGAAAATAAAACATGAAACCTTGGTTATACGTTTTAAAAGAGAAAAGAGGAAAATTCTCTTCCGGTCTCAAGTTATTATTGCCCTGAAAATAAATATTTGACGTCATAAAATTAATTCTGTCTCTAGGAAAGCCTGTCTCAATACAAAAACACCAAAGAATGTTCTAACATCCGTTTGAGTAACCAGTATATGTTTATTTTTCTACTCAGCATACCTTTTTGTTTCACTGACAATCAAGTTCGCAATCTTGTCATCAAAATACAAATTAAAACATTCAATAGGGAACTTTTCCGTCGTATCATCGAGAACTTGCACTTCTGGAAGTAAAATAGTATTTGAATTTATATCTTTTATACCTTCTTTTACCCATTTATATACCTTCCTTTTTCTTTTTCTTCTTCTTTCTTTCCCTTTTTTGAAAACTACTTTATCCGGGTAATCCTGCATAATTGGAAATTGGTTTAGAAAGAAACTTATATAAAAGTAAACTGGTAAAGACAGAAAGTGATATAGTTCAAACCATACCATCTTCCAGAGACAGAGACTCAGAAATTAAACATCTGGCGAAGCTAGTATAATTGAAAACCGGACGTTATGGATTTCGTATACCCTGATGGTCAATTACCATTTATTGAAATTATTGACAGATGGATAGAAATGGTTTACATGTATTTTGAGGAAAATTCTCAAAGGGCTTTAGCGGTTAACTATCAAGGTAGACTTAGACGATTTGTTGTTCTTGTAGCTATTGCTCTCATGGTAGATGGATTATCACCAATAGACACCTTGGATATAATTAGGCGGTATGTTATTGAACTATTTTATGTCTAATTTAAGTGTTTTTATTAAAGTAGGAGAAGGGAAGCTTTACATGGAAACCAATCGAACTATATTTTGGGATATAGATAAAAAAAAACGCCTTCTTTAGCAATTGGGATCTAGTAACTCTGAATGTAAAAAGAAAAAAATCTATTTTTACAAAATTCCAAACAGCATTGTACACATTTGTATTCATCAAAGGTCTCGCTTTCTGTACTTGAAGTATTGAACCACCGAACATTTTGTTCGTCGTTGAGTACTCCGGTTTTTGTCGCGCAGTTCTTTTTTAGCCCAAATTTTATCATAAAACTTCTGTTTCCTATTGGGACATGTTTCTTTAGAGGTGTTACCACTAGCCTTTCGTTTTTCGGCTTTAAGCCTTTTTTCCCTCTTTTCAATACTTTCGGGCGTTGTCGAGAGCTCTGCAAGTTGCTTTCTTACTGATAGAACGGTCCAAACTACGTATATTAGGAATAGGTGAAATCTCGTTAAGACACTTGGTTAGTGCTTTATCAGAGAATGTGGATGGTACAGCTTTGTAATCAGAAACATTAGAATGAATGCCTTTTGAATCTGTGGAAGATGTGGATAGTCCTGATCGGTTGTCCTGGGATGGAGTGAGATTTTCAGTATCGTCAGAAATACAACCAGATTCGTAGATGGCTAAAATGGATAGATTACGCATGCCCTGTATCCAAACATCCTGTATCTGTTGTAGCTGATTTCGACCAAGCTTTTGACAGAAGCGCACCAAAGTGACGACGTTCCTGTTTGTTGTTACGGTTTACATTTCCCACACGTAACTAGCATTTTTCCTATATGCTTTTAACGGCTCGGAAAGCGATAGGTTCGGACGCTACAGAAAATGTGTCGTATAACTGGGCAGGCATAGAAACAAAACGTCACCATTTGCAGCCTTTTTAGAAATATCTGGGTAGTTGATGCGCGAGGTATCCCCATCTAATATAAACAAGCATTTCTCTGATAACTTTATTGGAATAAAATGATTCTCAAGGTAACCCATTTCTAGTACGGTACCGGGCGACGTCGTTTCTTCCCTTACATAAAGCGACGCTCTTGCTTTCCTTTACCGCTGCAACTTCTCCACAATCGTTATTCAATTGAAGGTCTGATTCATCCATATTGTAGATGCTTCCCGGTTTCTTGATTAAACCATTTTCGATAAGTATTTCCAAATACTTTTCGACGTCCCCTTTGCTCAGGCCACTAACGCGGGCGTTGGATATCCGTTGAACGTTCCTCAGACTGAATGCGACATTCCTTCTTATAAAGGATGTATACCAGTCACGGATCGCCATTTTCTTTTCTACATTGAATTTATTATGGTTAAAGTTCATCGTAGCTATCAAAATAAAGGTAATTTTTGTCAACTGCCTTCCGGTAGATGCAAAACTCACAGTCTGAACTTTTCTTCACGTGTTCGACAAGTTTCCTTTCCGCCCTAGAATCGGTTGTTGACTAACCGATCCTTATTGAAATTTCCGGTTATGAGAATTGAAATGCGTTTTCGGGAATTTTGTTGCCTCTAGCTGTTTATTATCCATTTGTGCAGCATTTACTGAATTGTTGAGGTTTTCCTGGGTCACGATGCTCGTGTACTCTTCCTAGATCCATAGAACGGTAGGCATCTTAGACATTGATCCTGGATTATATTATTATTATTATGTACATGTGTTCGCTTTTGGTGTTCTTCTGCTGTCAGTAGTATTACACTATTTCTCGAAAGTAGGCCATATTTATGTTAGTTTCACGTAATAATACAGATACGAAATAGTTTTGAATATAATTGCAAAAGAAGAAATCCAAAAGAAAGCAGCCCGTAACGTTTAAAACTTCAGTTTATTTTGAGTTGATTTGGATCCTAGTTTTCAATAAAAGGGTATGAAAGTGTCAGTTCTTACCCACTACAACTTAAAATCGTATGGTGACAACTTAGGTGGGCTCTGAATATTTCATTGTTCGAAAAAATAGCTATGCGTATACCTCCCTAGGTAATTGCAGCATAGGAGTCATATCTACCACGAGTCAAAGCGTCATATCTACTCAAACCGAAGATATAACGCACCCAATTATTTTCGTCTAAAGATGCCTCACGGAGGCCGCACAGTTGCCTAACCATCTACTGAATTTCCTTGCCAAAATTACTGCCCAAAATAACAGAAATTCTAATCAATAAATGCCTAACAAGAATTGTCACAAACCTTTGGCACTTTCTACCAAACGCCGTTTTTTCGCAAATCGGCCGTTAAATTGTACAATAGTCATAGAAAGTTAAAGCGGACGTTACCATAACTCAGCAGTGCAACGTACTGTGTGAGTCCTAATTCTTTTCGCGTTATATTCACTCCCTCTTGGAAAACAAGATTTGCAGAATGTGTACCGCTGCGTCATATATCCTGGGCAGATATACATATCGTCTATTACCAATCACAGTAATTAATAATGTTTGTTTAAGTGGATTGTATGATGTCATATAGTACACGTGTAATCTTATTTACTTATCCTTTTTGAGTAGGTTATCTGGAGGTGATTATGAAATTAATCTGTTGGGGTGTAGCGAGAGAGCTTTTAAGCTCCCTGCTTGGTTATAGATACGTAGTAGGAAAGCTGCCTTGTTTTAAGGGAGTTCCTTTTGTAAGTGTTTGCGGTAACATGAAAAGCCGTTAACTAATTATAACTTTCATTATGAGAAAATCGGAAATTTTCATATCTAGGGGATCTTGTATAACTGGGGAGAAACTGGTCTCGGAAGAAAGTGATATAGTTCAAATTATACCACTTTACCAAAACAAGGACTATCTGGGAAAACTAGTATCATTGGAAGCTGGTCTAGATGGACGGTATACTACCGATTAAACTAGTTTCCTTCTATACCATATTCACCAATGCTCTTTAGCGCACAATAATTTTGTATTAAGTAAGTTACTCAATTTAAACTAGAGTGCTTATTTGAAGGGCATTATTCAGGTAAACCTAGACAGGTACGTGAGTATATAAAAGTAAAGTAGCTCCATCGGATTCACGATAAACACTGCCTCATTTTATAAAATCGCCATTGACTTATGTACGTGGTAATATTAACACCCACCCCAGGTTGAGCTTGGTGTACAAGTGTTTATATTAATAGAGTGGAAGTTGTAAGCTTGAATCCTGTTATAATAACCATGGGAACGTGTCTTAAATCTCATCATTTAAAACGCAACAAATATAAATGCTAGGGCAGTATTTACATATTCGACTGTTATTGGACGCGCAGTACTCCAAAAGAATGTATACATATATAAACATAGCTAAAAGCGAAAAAACGTTATAACGTCCGATAGAATAGGTAAGTGATGGTAAAAACATGCCGCACTGTCGACACTATTCGGTTATTTGGAATCTCTTCCTGCAATAGTCTATTTGTACAGCTAGTCTAAACATTACGTGAAAATCAAGAAGAAAGTTAGTCACTGACATATAAATTTACGCGTTAAGTTTTTTATTATTTTGCTTGTTATTTCATAAATATGTTCAAAATTGTTGAACCCTGTCCAGTTTTTTGTTAAAATATGTCTGTTGTATAACTTTCGCTATTAAGACTACTACAATAATGTAAAACGACTATGCAACTTTGTTGGAGGATGGGGGGGGGGGGGGGGGAGGTTTCCCCGATACTACGGCGGACCTCAATTTCATTTTTAATGGCGACCTATACACTTGATTTTCTAAATTTATTGCGTAATGAACTTCATGTTAATTTTTGCATAGAGTCCATTGGAAAAAAAACATGTTTATATTTGTCAAATTATTTTACTGTCATATTTTTGACTTTCTAAAAATTTTGAATATAAAAATGAGTGTGGGAATGCGTGGAAGTTTAATTGTGCATAATAACTTAAAATTTCTTCTTTGCGTACAACCTCATGGAGCATATATGCTGCAATACCTGAATGTAACATAAAAGGTAATGTTTATATTGCATGTTCATAATTTTTTTAGGATTTGATACACAATAATGTAAAAGACTTGTAAAAACCAACGAATCAGATTATCCCATAAATCGTTTTAATGAAGTAGGTATAGACGTCGTGGATTTCGTATACCCTGACCGCCAATTACCATCTATTGAAATTATTGACAGATGGATTGAAATGGTCTATATGTACTTTATGGAAAATTCTCAAAGAGTTTTGGCGGTTCACTGTCAAAGTGGACTAGGACGATCTGCTGTTCTTGTAGCTATCGCTCTGATGGAAGGTGGAGTATCACCCATAGACACCTTGAATATAATTAGGCGGTACGTTGTTGTATAATTTTATCTCTCATTTAAGTGTTTTTATTAAAGAAGGAGAAGAGGAGCTTTTAATAGAAACCAATTTAATTATATTTTGGGCTATAGATCAAGAAATCGCCTTTTTCATCAACTGGGATCTGGTTATTCTGAATGGAAAAAGAAAAGATCTGTTTTTACTAATAACTAATGGCTAATCACATTTTTGTACAGAGGTTGTACCGAGAAGGCTTAGATAATTGCAATGCACAATTTTTTGGAAGTTCAAAATTAAAAACAATATTTACTTACTTCGTATTATTTTTCATGACGTATGCTTGTCACACCTTACTTTACTTACTTTTCAGTTTTGCACTAAGAGATATACACGTAAATTCACATTTTCTTTCCTTATTTCATGTCAAACTACTAAAAAGTTGAACATTTGGACATCTTGAACGATTTCTAACAGAACAACTCTATTTTGCATCCTTATCTTTTATTATTTGCTATTAAAATTTTAAGATATATCACCACTTTGAAAAAGTGCAACATGAATCAATACAATAAAAATCAAAACAATAATATAGCAATTATGCAAACAATCGTAAAAGGTAAAACGAAGAACGACTTAGTCCACGCTTGACTTCACCACCATTAATATAAACAGTTATAATATTCATTTTACCTTCAGCATGGGGATGTAACGCGATTACTCTTCCTAAACGTCATTTAAAAGGAGGTAGATTATCAGCACGGATGACTCCCTCGAACCCAATTTTAATTTTTCCTCTCCCCTTAGTCACTTATTGCATTTTTGTAATTGTGATATTTAGAGTCCAACGACGCGAAAAATCTTGCAGCAACTTTTATGTTTAAATTCATTACTAACACTTCTTCAAATGAGGAAACGGGATCATCAGGATAATTATAAATTTGGACAAGAAGACACGCATTTGAAATAGCTTCTACTTGAATGAACAATCCATAAAACAGATCGTAAGTTGAGTTAACATTACCCATCGTTCGTAGTAATAGCTGCAACATTTAAAGCCAGATATTGCACGATAAAATCGCACTAGGCGCCCTGCAGGCTTACGAAACTAAGCGGGTTGCCAAGTTAACTTATGTAGAAATGGGTAGGTTCGATATAAGACGTAAAATGGTTGAAATTAGTTTCAATTACCTTACACTTACCAGAACACAATAAGTAAAAGCATTCAATCCGGGAAAATAAATAGTGCTAGGCGAAGTTTTAGGTTAATCCCACCTGACTGGTAGAAGATAGAATTATAGCCTGCTTGATAAAATCATACACAATTTAATTTCAAACATTCAATTCGTACAACACCCTTTCACTTTAAAAGAGCACGCTCAATTTGATCTCAGTAACCTTAATACAACATTAATTCAATTCTGAAGATTTAAAACAAAAATTTAAGCTTATTTTGAAACATACACGTTGCCGTAAACTTATTGACCACACCCTGCACATTTATAAAATAAGAGTAATAAAACGTTATCCGTATACTTTCTAATTTGCCTCGTATACGCATAGACCAATATTTATAAGTGTCCTAAAAATTTTGAAAGAAATAAATATCACCCATTTACAAAAGAAAATAATTCGGTCTATTAATTTTTAACCAATAAAACACTAATTCGTATCTTAAAAATTGAAAAACTTAGCGATCAGTGCGTCGTTTATGAATCATATATCTTCTAAAATACTATTTAGAATTCGTTATCTTTAAACATTCATAAGCATAAATGAATCACGGTAATTCAAATCTGTAATTTCTGCTTAATAAGTAAATCATCATCCGTATTGTGCATTCAGCGTCTTAATGGATACGAACTAATTAAATTTTGCACTGTCTGACTCAAAATAAACAATTTTCAGGTTAATCATTTAGCCAAAATATCAAAAGGTTATTTATAAACGGTGTAATCATTTATGTAGCTTCATAGAAAACAATGAAATCGTATAATATTGGTTCTCTGTTAAAACTCTAGACTATAAGTTGTGAGATGATTTTGACATACTGGGTATATGCAGCCTTGTGTTGTATATGGAACGTATTCAGACGGTAATGGTTAAATGTTACCGCAATTTGCCACTTTATGCTGAGTAGTGCGGTATTAAACTTGTTGTAAACATGCGAATGAGTGCATTTATAATATGCTGATATTGTATTAAAGTGTAGGAAAGAATATGTATGTATATTTTTGCTTGTATAAATGTAATAGAAAAATTGAATGCATGCTCAAGGTCAACTGGTGTTCGAATTTACTAAATTGTGCAGAAGAAAAAGTCGCTCATATGTAAGCCTTTCACAAAATGTTGAATATGAGATCTGGACAGTGTATGGAGTGAATTTGAATGTGAATTAAGGTCTTTTCGAAGAGTTGAGGATCTGTGTAAAAAAAGTTAACATAACTGTGTTTTTCTCGTACCAGCTGCGTTAGTTCCGTTTCAGACATTCCACTCGGCAAACAACAACAGTGGAAAGCTCCTTTGGATAGGTTAATTGTGATTTTAGCGCGAAAAATATGATGACGCTGGGCAAAATGGATAACTGCAGGTATATAAGCGAGAGACCGCTAGGTTACAAGACGAGGCGCTCGGCAAAAAGCTGTACTTAAGGGGTGATCACGCGCCCAATATTTTGTGAAATCATAAAACGGTTTGTACTGGGTTTTTGATTGTAAATAATTAGTATCGCAGTGCATGTTAGTTTACTTCTAACTAAACAGCAAACATCGAGTTAGAAGTATTGTGTATGCAGAACTGCATGACCCATAAAGGAACCTAAAATGATTCTTAAGTAACAAAATAAAGTTGTGTCTAAACACTTACGAATTAGGGTAAACAGTGTCGACTGTGTAAAAACATTTACGAATCTTGTAGTTCAAGTGCGAGCAAGTATATTCAGTGGTTAACATTTGTTTTTTGAAAAGGGCATATGGTAAACCAGATTGCGCCCGATTTGTTTTACGCATCGTACGTTTAAGTTAGCGACTGGTTAGATGGTTAAAGTAAGCAAGTATTAGGAGGGTGTGTCAGTGACCTGTGTGGATACAGATTAAGGATTAGTAAGAATGAATCAACCCCATTGGATACCACACTATACCGGATAAAGGACTGCGGAACTTATTCATGTAAGAATAACTTTATATTTTTGAATGGTAGAAGTTTAATTATGTTTAGAGGTGCCATTGTTTATATTGTAAGATTCATTTCAGACAATACAGATAATCAATCTACATTACCGTTATTATATGTTTAGATCATAAGATTTAAGGATTTTTGATCTATAAGCAATACCTGAAAGTATTTTTAAAAGATTGGTAATACAGACCCATTAGTTAACTTATTTGCCTATTTGTTGATTCCTTAGTCTAAATTTTAAAAGAGAAACAATACTATAAGAGTTCATTGTCTCTTTGCGTGAAATCATCTAAAAGATTACACCGTTTAAAGGTAATCAATCTTGATATTTTGGCTTAATGATTGATCCGGGAATTGTTTATTTTGAGTCAGGTCGACCACAAAATTCACTTATCTTGCATTCATTAACATTCATAAAGTACATAATATTGATAACAAGATATTCATTAACCAGAAATTTCAGATTCGAATGATTACAATTCATTCATGTTGGTAAATGTTTAAATGCACTTTACGGAGAAAGTATACATACAATATTTGATATAAAACATGATTCATGAACGACGCATTGTCCGTTACGTCTTTCAAATTTTTAAATAGGAATTGTTTTTGTGGTTAATAATTACTAGAACGAAGTATTATTTTTCTACATTTGGTGATATTTATTTCATAATTTTCATGACGGTTATAAATATTAATCTATGTGTATACGAAAGAAAATTGGTACGAATCAATCTGAATTTATAAATAAAATAGTTCACATTAATAGTGACCTCCTCGAGGAAACAATGTAATAACTCGATTATGTTGTCACAGATGCTGCAGATTGGCAGACAAAAAAATACTAAACGCAATCGTGCGAAAACACTGGCTACTGGAACACGTAATGATTGCTCCCTGCAAGATGTTGCGAAAAAAATTCACTTTCACGTATTTAGGGTTCAACCCAACACCAATCCCAAGAACATTGAAGAACATTTAAATAGTGATGAAATAAAAGAACAAGTTACATCAAAATATCCGGAATTGTATTCATCCTTTAAGGTATCTGTTGTACCAGAATTCAAAGAAAAGATCGTAATGTCATGCAACTGGCCAGCGGGAATACGCATCAACATTTTTTTTATGGAGAATTACAAAACCGCTTAATACCTCACAATTAAAATTATTCGCTCAATATACAGAGCACCAAAAATCAATTTAATTTACTCGAATTATTATTGTATGATGCTAAGTTTAATGCTGTGTGCATTAATGAGCATTGGTTATCTCAAATTGAATTAGAAAATTGACTGCCCCTTGAATCATTCCGCATCGCTTCTTCTTACTGTAGAAGTAACATTCTACACGGGGGTATGCTAACGTTAATAAAGTCACACATAAATTATAAGCCTTTGCCTCAAACTAACGCAATGACAACTGCATTGACTATGGTGTGGTTGTCGTTACCCACTATCGATCACCTACAGAAGACCTTAACATTTTTTTGACCACTGTAAAAACAATGGTAATTGCTCTAGGCAAGTGTTGAAATATTTCT
Organism: Vesta saturnalis; assembly: GCA_036346205.1. Lineage (NCBI taxonomy): Eukaryota > Metazoa > Arthropoda > Insecta > Coleoptera > Lampyridae > Vesta > Vesta saturnalis. The sequence continues at coordinate 1,479,344 of JARFJB010001308.1, forward strand.
GGTGACTTTAATGTTCACTTTAATAGTGATGATAACGCAAAAATACTATGCGATTTGCTCATTCTTTTTAATTTTTTTAAACAGTAAATTTTCCTAGAAAGGAAGGAAGGAATGAAGGAAAATGTCATAGACAATGTGTTTGCCAATTTTTCAATTAAAAGCTTTAAGGCGTATGCAGTAAATACAAATTTTTCATCATCTTGGTGTAGCTATTGTTGTGCAGTGCAACTGTAGTTATGGAAAGACAAACGTGTTATTTAATACTAAAGTTCATCGTCCTCTTACGAAGAATGGTTCTAAATTAATTTGTTTTTCAATAATTTTTGTAATGCATTTAAAATAGTTTTTCATATAAGATTAGCACAATGTCGCGTATGCACCCCATAAATTGGTTTAACGATCAATTGAAAAATCTACCCAATACTTTGCATCTAATTAATGAATTATATAATAAGCATAAATTCAGCAATCTCCTAAACATAAAGCGAAAGATTATTAAGGCCTATCAACCTACCGTCCAATATCTATATTACCAACTTTTTCAAAAGTCCTTGAAAAATTTATTAATACCCAAATTACTGCTTACTTCGAAAGCCACAACTTATTTTATCCTAATCAGTTTGGGTTTAGATTAGGTAAAAGTACTAATGATGCACTTTTACAGTTCGTTAATAAAACCCCTCGGTGTTGAAGAATGTAAATTTGCTTCGGCAAGCGCTATAGACTTGTCACGTGCATTTGATTGCGTGTCTCACAAGATTTTAGTTAAAAAACTTCAGGCTTATACTTCGATAAAAACGTTTGTGACTAATAGAATCATATTTAAGCAGAAGATGGCAAAGTCTAAGAATAAATAAGTGTTATGAGAAAATACGAATACAAAGAGAAGTTCCTCAAAGTAGTGTACTTGGGCCTCTCTTATTTATTATTTATATTAATGACATCCCACGGAGTATTTCTAGTAGTACTACTTGTTTACTAAATGCAGATGACACTACCTATTAATACTCGAATTACTGCTTACTTCGCAAGTCACAATTTATTTTATCCTAATCAGTTTGGGTTTAGGTTAGGTAAAAGTACTAACAACGGTGCACTTTACAGTTCGTCCATAAAACCCTCGGTATTCTGAAGAATGTAAATTTACTTTGACAACCTTTATGGACTTGTTTACAGATGACACTACTATGATAACGCATGATAACCCCTTGCTTGAATCTGAACATAACCTGAAAAGTATTACAGATCGGTGTCACAATAATGAACCGTGTGTTAATACCTTGCAAACAAATGCTCTAATTCTATCTCTAAAGCAAACTAATCAATATAATCCTGAAAGCGTGAAGTTTCTTGGCTTATACGTAGATTATAAATTTTCATCTAACACGCATAACAATATTACTCTTGTAAAGGTTAGTAAAAACATATTTGTGTTACATAGGTTAGCATTAATGTTTCTGTAAAAGCTTTGTTAATTGCTTATTACGCTTTTGTGTAACAGTTTTATTTTATTTTATTAATCTAAGAATTATAACGCTCCCTAGTTTGTTTATTCTGCATTGTGTATCTAGCTTAAATAAGTATACAGTACATTCAGAAGTACACAAGCATGATACTCGGAATAAAATTCTTTTTCGTTTACCCCACTGTAGAACCAGGAAGTCACAAAATACACCTGATGTAATTGATTTGAGGCCATTTAACTGCTTACCCGATACTGTAAAACGTTTACCAACTTTATTGTCTAAACTAGAAGAAAATTATTTTTAGTGAAAGACGCATTTTATACGGTCGAATAATTTTACTGCGCAATGTAAGTGAAATCTAAATACGATATTTTTAATTGTATATATTCTCGCCTGAGTAATATCTGTGACGAACATGATGATTGACACTATTGTTACTCTTTCTTGTTTCCAGAACTCTTTTAGTTCGATGGCGGAGGTGTATATTTTGTAATCTTTTCTTGTTCTCTTTGTGCGACATTTGTATCATTAGGTATTGCGATACTATTAAATACGTTTTATTCTCTCTTTTGTTCGTGAGTGTGATATTTGGCCGGTTGCTTAAGACTCTTTTATCCGTGAATAATGTTCTGTCCCAATACAATTATTATTCCTTATTTTTGAGTATGTTTTCGCGTGCGTATTTGTAATATGGGGCGTGTGTTTGTATGAGTTGATGTTTATGTGCTAATTATTAATATATGATTTTTGCTCTTGCATTATATCTGTTCTTGAAGTTGTTCTTACAAACCTTGTTTAATGTTCTTCCCAGTGAAGAAAGGAATTCAAAGATCGATAGAAAATTAATTAGCCTAAGTAATTCAATCATATCAGTGATACGTCCAAAACTTTATGTTTCTTTCATTTTATTAGGCTTAGGGATCCACCTTCACCGCAAATTTGGATCAAAGGATTTATTATGCATTTTGCATGCTTTAGGATTCTGTGCAAGATATTCGTCCGTTTTGGATTTTGAGAATACCGCATCTAAAATATCGGTAAATATAAAGGATCCCTTCCTTTTTACAATTTGCATTTGACAATGCGGACTTCAATACGAGTACTTTAGATGGGTATGGTACATTCCATGCCATGGGTCGAGTAATGGTGGTTACGCCGCAAGAGTCTCCATCTATAAAACATGTTCCTAAAATACCAAGTTCTCAGCTAATCTGAGGAAGTTTTGGCACAGCTCCTGTATTACATTACCGAAAGCCAACAAAACTTGACTTGAGGAAGATTAAAATTGAATAAATTGAGCTCGCTCCACCTAAAAGTCTTCTCCAATCCAGAATGCTTAATTGTCTTTGGAGCTTTTTTATCCAAATTCTTCTTGGCAAGGATATATCTCAGCTAAATTGAAACAAACTTCTACGGCAATTGAAGTAAGCAAGGCGCTGCCTTTGCCTTTTGTTAATTTGGACTCAAGTAATATGACTACCATCTACTCATCTCTAAGGTTCGCATTAGATTTATGTAAGAAGAATAATTTTCTAAGTTGCGTGGTAACATTCGACCAACCCCTTTTTTTAAAAGCCACAGAAATTGTGCTGGCAACCGATATTGCAGATGAACTCTCAAGTCTCATAGTTCGTTTGGAAACGTTTCATTTACTAATGTCATTCATGGGCGCAATAGGAACCATAATGTCTGGATCGGGACTTGAAGAATTGTGGATCACAATATACGCTAAGGAAAGTATAATACATATGACCAGTGGTCACGCATATGCTAAAGCGTTACGTGCACATATATTGACAGTCTGCGCGAACACAACTTTTATTAAAAGGTACGTCTAAATATTTAGAAGGCGATTTAAATGAATTGTACAATATAGGTAAGAAAGCAGAAACTTTAAACGAATATCCAAATCTTGTTAACCTTCTCAGCGATTTTGAACAAATAGTGGAAAACAAAAAACATCAAGTCGTACTGCTAAGCTCTGGCGTCAGTATTGGAAACAGGTGGAAATTTTGCACTGACTATTCAAGCCGATAAAACTGCCGATTGGGATCTACATCTATATTGTGCAAATAATATGGTACCTTACTTTCATGCTGCTGGCCATCTGCCGTATGCTAGAAGTTGTCACCTGTGTATACACAATATGGTCACTTGAAAAAGGACAGTGGATCCGCCAGATTACGAAAAGTTAGCACGGAAAGATTGCAACGTAGTACGGCGTTTTAAAAAATTTTGGTCATGGACTGCACTGGATATGGTAATAGAACAGGAGCTCATGAGACGTATGAAAACTTCTGGAGGACTAACCCACGGAAGAGGCATTTCAGACAGTACATTATCTCGATGGATTGCGGCGCTGCCCCAATGTTTAGAAGTGACAGAAGCAATTGAAAGCTTCTCCCACATAACTACTATCACAAATGATCAACACGTCGATCTACGTCTTTCTCATATCCAATGCGACCAGAATGTCATACTGAAGCTTACAGATTGGTTGAAAATGTGAAACCCGTTTGATCCAAGCATTAATCTCGATCAGTTCAGGTGTTGTCGGTAATAAAGACGTAAACTGCGATTGTGCCTTGGAAATAGGAGAAAATATTGTACAAAAATAATTGGTGTGACCTACAGTGACTTGAAACTGAAGCGAAATGACAGAGTTAAGCCACTGTCAGCAGGAATTACGGTAAAACTGAAAAACGAGGAATTGAGTGTAAATCCAGCGCTCCTTTTTAGTCGAATACTTTGTTCGGCATCTACCAATGAGGAAATTAAAGAATGTTTTAAATACAAGTTGGCTTCAAGTCCACCGTGTTTGAAAATTCCACTTTGCAAAAACTGTGAAATCGGCTTTGTATAAGTTCTTTGATAAACTTTGTTCACCCCTAGATGTTTGTTCAAGATGAAAGTTCATTGAAACTGAATAACTTCAAAGTAATAACTAAAATTTTTATGACCTATGCCTATAAAATACCATCGAAGCAAAGTTAGGCACTCAAATGCTAACTGTAGTCAGCTGTTATATTAGGTTAGCTTTACTTTAATGTTCGTAAATAAATTTATCTAATTTGTCCAACTAATAATAACGTAATTTGCACAAAAGGTATATGTATTTACATTCAACATAAGGTTAATATATTATATCTACACTATATTGCTGTCGAGAACTTCATTTTTCCACATTGCGATAAGGCATAACATCTATATAAAGGTAAGGTAGTTTCCAACACCTTTCAATAGTGTAAAGGTAAACGTAATGTGTACTCAAATCCAAAATAAGTAATGCAGGTATGGTGTAGCTACTAAAACGGACCTACTAAATAGCGAGCGGTAATATATCTTATTTCCATATTTAGTCACACAAGACCAAACTATTCTATAAGACAACATTTTGCGCCCTCTGTATGACCACATAAACGTTATGACATCACAACTCTTCCTTCAATATAAATCGCATGATACATATACAATTTTGAAAATGTACGGAATTTTCCTAACGCACGGGAGGAATTTATTAACGGATGAGAGGGATTTCTCTTATGCAAGAAAGTAAACTTAACATGCGATGTGCACCTGAACTTAGCACAAATTCAAATGAAACTCTTGCACGCCTTGCGCATGAAACGGAAAATGGATGTGGCTATGTACCCATTACAAAACTATACACTGATATTCGTATTAAGAATAATCTGAAAAGAAACATCAACGTATCCACTAAAATTTAATTATTATGCTACAATATGCCTGAATATACAGAAATAGTGTAAATAAATCTACGATCAACAACATAAATCTAAACCTACAATTCAGGTAACGATAACCAAAAATTTGGCAGCATTAGATAAAGTTACGAAGTGAAATTAAGTTATCTGCCGCATTATCCTCTTATGAAGAATGAATTACGATTTTGGATTTTAGTGGAGATTGGTTTAGATAAGTTATTTGGTAAACTGCATCAGTTTGATTGAATTAAACGTGGAATTAGGATAATAATCCATTTCTTATTATTTTTTTTTGTTTGTGTTTACGTAAATGTCGGTTTAGACCATTTCAGAAATTGGACTAAAAGTGTGAGATATCGCACTGTTTATAACTGCGTAGGTACTATTTTGGTCATAAGTAATGTCCCAGCATACGTGTAGGCAACCAACATCCCACTTCGCCGATTGGACTCCAAAATGTTTCCATGGAGAAGGGATGTAGTCAATCCTTTATTATGTTGATACATACACATGTGAAGTATGCGCTCAGTTGATACGCGTACGATTCTGGCTGTTTCGTAAATGTTTATTCTTCGATCCTTCAAAACAATATTATGCACTTAATCTATCGTTTACGGAGTTATTACCGTTTTTGATGGTCCTGGTCGTTTTTAACCTTAAATGCTCAAATCGTCACATTTCAATTGAGCAACCCAGCGACAAATCGCTGCTCTTGCAAAGGTATTGTTGCCCAATGTTTGCTATATATCGGCTAGTTTCCGTCGTCTTTAGCTTCTTAAAAGCCAGTATTGTGCCGCGCCACGAATAGCGTCTCGTCAAATCATCCCTGTATATATATATATATATATATATATATATATATATATATATATATATAAGGTGTTCCAGTTTTTGTAGCAGGACATTAATGGTCGATAGAGCTTTCAAATTAAGACAAAAAGTTCATATAAACATAGGTTGCCAAACGCTTAGTTTTGGATATACAGGGTTTCAAAATTTTAATCTTTTTTCAGTTCTTTTAATTTATCTTCAAAACTATTTAAAATAATAAATCCAATTTAGTACACATATTACACTTTTTAAACTCAATATTAAGAGTAGTTTAACGTTTATCAATATCTACAGGGTAGTACATTTTCTGGGGTGGTACACACTTTATGCCCCTCGAACGTTTTCATGCGACGCCTCTAACTCCTGAAAACCAAAAGTTTAGATTGCCCATTTGATTTAGGAACTTTTTTGTCTTCTGCTTTTTTTTCGAAAAATGGATAGTTTTTGAGATAAATTAGCTGTAATCCATGAACAGCTTCCAAATGGTAAGTAAAAAATGTCTGATGCTCCCGCAAAAAATAGTGTGCCATGAAAAGAACAATAAAAAAAAATCAAATTATGTAAATTCTCACGTTTTTTATTGTCTCTTAATAAAAAAATAGTACTACACTGATTTTTTCCTAACTTTTCAGTTGAATTAAATAAAGGAAAGTAAAAGTAAAACAACAAAATAAATATTAAAAAAATACGTATTTATTGGAAAAAATTGGAAAGAATTTCTATTTAAGATTTTAACAAGAACGAAACGAACGAAATAAATAAATTAAACAAATGAACTTAACCTATAATAACAAAACAAAAACGCTATCGTAATAATAAATAAATTTAAAGAAACTGTTCAAAATGTAAACTATTTTGTTGAATACATAATTCATACCGACGAATAATTGCACGTGGAATATTAACTAAAAATTGTCTTATATCATTACACGCATCCCTAATCGTATTAATGGCTTCATCTTTTGTTGTCACAGAAGTTGCGTACACCCTTTCTTTTAAATACCCCCACACAAAAAATCTAAGGGATTTAGGTCTGGAGACCTTGGCGGAAAGAACTGGTCCTGCACGACCAATCCATCTTCCTGGATAATGGTTGTCCAGCCAGTTTCTAACGATTCTGCTGTAATGAGCTGGACAACCATCAAGCTGGATCCAAGCCGTTCTTCGTAAATTTAAGAGAATATGTTCCCACATATTCCCATGTTCATTCTCTAAGAATTCCAAGAAAGCCGCAGCATTCATCCGAGGTGGTAAAAAGTAGGGCCCAAAAAGGTGATTATTACATGCTGATTTTCATGTGCCCAAACGTGCTGGTTATGAAAATTTACCACACCACGGCGAGTGGAGCAGGATTCATCGGTCCATAAAACATTATTTAAAAATAATGGTTGTAGTACTTGAACAGGTTGTAGATGGTAAGGATATCGGTGATCCCGTCTTAATGTTCGGTGAATAGTAGTATTTGAGACTCCACCTAAAGCTACGGATACTCTTCTAATGCTAGTTGAGGGGTCTCTGTCGAATTTACGCAAAATTCGTCACGCAATATTTCTTTGCTGCCTATGATTATTATTTTGACGACCATGCACATTATTTAACCCCTGACTTATAATTTGTTGGTGAACTCTTACAAATACTGAAGGATGCGGAGCTCTTCTAAAAGAAAACCTTCGCCTATATTCACAGGCTTTTTTTATGGTTCTTTTCATGGCACACTATTTTTTGCGGGAGCATCAGACGTTCTTTACTTACCATTTGGAAGCAAAAGGCAAAAAAGTTCCTAAATCAAATGCACAACCCAAATTTTTGGTTTTTAAGAGTTAGAGGCGTCGCTTAACAAAGTTTGGGGGGGGGGGGGATAAAGGGTGTACCACCCTAGAAAATGTACTACCCTATAGATATTGATAAACGTTAAACTACTCTTAATATTGAGTTTAAGCAGTGTAATGTGTGTACTAAATTTGGATTTATTATTTTAAATAGTTTTGAATATAAATTAAAAGAACTGAAAACAAATTAAAACTTTGAAACCCTGTATCTCCAAAACTAAACGTTTGGCAACCTATGTTTATATGAACTTTTTGTCTTAATTTTGAAAGCTCTATCGACTATTAAAGTAAAAAACTGGAACACCCTGTATATATATATATATATATATATATATATATATATATATATATATAATTAACATGTAAAATTATTTTGAGGTGATGAGATTTATTAATTGTTCTCGAAATTTATAACTTCGTTTTCATTTTTATTTTTGTATTCCACTGATGATGAATTCATCCGAATCCAAAATATGTGGATGCGATTTTGATTGAACGCTAAAGGTGAGCTTGTGATTTTCCTTACTGTTAAGCGATGTGCGTGGGAGTGTGCGTGCGCGTGTGCGTGTGCGTGTGCGTGTGCGTGTGAGTGTGAGTGTGCGTGTGCGTGTTCGTGTGGGTGTGCGTGTGCGTGTGCGTGTACGTGTGCGTGTGCGCGTGTGTGTGCGTTTGCGTGTGCGTGTGCGCGTGCATGCGCGTGCGCGTGCGAGTGCGCGTGCGTGTGCGTTTGCGTTTTCGTTTGCGTTTGCGTTTGCGTTTGCGTTTGCGTTTGCGTTTGCGTTTGCGTTTGCGTGTGCGTGTGCGTGTGCGTGTGCGTGTGCGTGTGCGTGTGCGTGCGCGCGCTTGCGCGTGGGCGTGTGCGTGTGCGTGTGCGCGTGCGTATGCGTGTGCATGTGCGTGTGCGTGTGCGTGTGTGTATGTGAGTGTGTATGGTTGTATGAGTGAGTGTGTGAGAGTATGTGTGTCTGTGTGTCAGTGTCAGTGTGTGTGAGTGTATGTGAGTGCGGGTGAGCTCGTGCGGGTGAGTGCGTGCGGTTGCGTGTGATTACGTGTGAGTACGCTGGAGCGCGTGTGATTGCGTGTGAGTCGTGAGAGTGCGTGTGAGTGCGTGTGCGTGCGTGTGTGTGCGTGTGAGTGCGTGTAAGTGCGTGTGAGTGCGTGTAAATGCGTGTGAGTGCGTGTGAGTGCATGTGAATGCATGTTGTGCGTGTGTGCGTGTATGCATACATGCTCTGTAATCATACAAGACCAAAAGTTGAAAAATAAGTAACTAATCTAATTTCTTTTGACTAAGAAGTATAGTAACATTGAATAAAGGTAATTTAATTTTTAAATGAATTCTTAAAAATAACTGCACATTATAATGGCCGTAATATGTATAAAATTGACGCAATTCTACATTACATAATTTTTAAATGAGGTTTACAACATTGTGTTACGCAATCATTTAATTTAGCTAGGTTACTTTAGTATGAAGAATATTTTTCAGTATTTTATTGCATCGGAAGAATAAGTTATGCTTGTTAAAGATAAATCGCTAAAAAGGCAATTTTGTCTAGAATAAACCTATTTCTATGTCAGGTACATCAAAACCTTATGTAATCACTTTCTAAGTACCCAACTAATTTACTGGCAAATGAGTTTCTAAATTGAATTGTTATCTACATACGTATATGACAACAAACGTTATTTTACCAAAACCTATGTTTGTAAAATACATATAACCTAAATTCTCGTTTGTTGTATTATTGTGAAAGTGACACAGTTCTTGAATTCAAAAGTTTCTTTGTCATTTATACTTTTGTATTTCGCTCAGAATACTAATTTTTTAATTAAATTCTAAACTTTACGGATTCCTGTGTTGTAGTGATCGAGGTAAACGAGGTTCGCAGGTGTTTTATAATCATTTCGATACTCGTGTTAGTGGCAGACCCACATTCGGATTAAATAGAATTAAAGCTTCCCAAAGAGATCCAATCACCCATGGCTGAGAATTTTTGCGTATAATACAACATGAAAATGTAGAGAGCAGATGTTTTTAATGTACCTAATTTTATTACAGTTGTAAATATAAACGTCGATAAATAAAAGGAATTACACAAAAAGCATTACACGTTGAATACAACATACAAAGTACGACTTTGCTGAAAGGCTGACTAAAGGTGTGATAAAGTATTAACAAAACAAATATTTATATTTATTGATATATTAATGCGCATTGCTCGATTTCAAATATTACTAGCATGTAATAATTACAGTAAAATTCCGAAAAACCAGATGTATAGGTTTGAACATGCAAGGCTTGCAAATAACACAAATATGAGATTAGAGTGTTACAAACTTTAATCGTAAAGCTTAAGGTGGATAATTAAAAATACCGTAAATATAGATTTAAAGTAAGTTAACGTTTGATTATAATCGTAAATATATGTTACACGTTTAACACGAATGTATTAAACAGGACAGGTTCTGAAGAGAGGATATGTGTGCGACGACGATCGAAAGGTGCCAATCATTTAAAACACTTTTTAATTTTCCAAGACTTAACCTTCCAGTAGTCGCGTCTCTTTTCTAAACATTAGCAGTCGCGTGCGAGCTCACAGTCCGCATAGCTATATATGTACAGAATTTTATTATAAACATTAAAATAATACAAAACTCATTTCTCTTATTTAATATTTGACATTTACTAGCAAAAAAATGCAAGTCTACAACAAATACTTACAATAATGTTTAAATAAAGTCTTTATTTCATATAAGAGGTATAACGGTTAGTGGTAACTAAAAAATATTTGCGATGTAAAATAATAATAATTAACAAAATAAGTGTAAGTCACTTATATCTAATCGTCTATTCTGTTTCATTCCCATCTAGGCACTCAGTGCAAATGAAGTTGGCACAATTAAAATGAAAACATATTATATCTGCTCCTAAACCAACGAAACAGTAGGCAATAAAAAAACTTTTATGCAGAAACGAGAGAGAACTATTTGACGTAGAACTGTCTTTAATGGAACACAGCGAATGTTACGTGTAGTATTATTTAATGAAATGGACGAGGGACCTCTCAACGTCGGTCGAACGAAAAGCAGTAGAACAGCCTTAAGTAATAAAATTACTAAAAAATATGATGTTAAGGAATGGATAACAGTGAACGTTTGGTACAATATTGTCTCAGTTTATAATATCTTTTATCTATCTTTTAGTCAGTATTGCTTACTTGTTGTATGTCTCAATCAGTGTCACTGTATAAATTTCAACAGCGTGACTAGTCGCATGCCGACTCACACTCCGCAATTGTTAATAAAAATAGTAACAATCAACCGACTCCCCCAGCAGCCCGTACGATACTAAAGCAATCTATTTTAGGAAGCTACTGAGGAGTAAGGGTTGATGCAGGCAGAAATTTCTGAAATATTAAAAAATTTAACTCTATGCGGAGCGTCAGTCCGGCGCGACTACTGGAAGGTTAAGGTTTAAATGTGGGTCGCTTAAACAAAAAAAAAGTGGACCAACCCCTCCAGTATAGAGGTTTATACCATTACACTAGTTCTTAGCTACATAACATTCCTTGATTAACTGAATTTTGAAATACGTACGAATTAAACTAACCTCAAAATTCAATTCAATTTAATTTAAACTTAAATATGAAGTGATACCCAGCAGAAAATCTAGTTATATTATAGTGTAACATTTATTTATACAGTTAAATAACATTATTTGATGTTATTACAGCTGTACATCACACCGATTGGTAACATGTGCAAGATATTCCAATGTACCAGGAAAGGTAACCAGGAAAACCAAATATCACTGGAGTATGATGGGTCATGCTGCGTAAAATGTAAAATTCGAGATACACCCTATTACTGTTTATTTATTTATACAAACTGGGATTATTCCCAGACAATATAGGAATAGCCAAAGCACAGAGGTTAAGAAGGTTCGGACAAGTAAAACGTATGACAGAAGACAGGAAACCAAGAAAACTCATAAACCCTGTAATCGATGATACAAGAAGGAAGGGACGTCCGAAACCAGATGGTTCGACCAGGTGCGACGAGACCTAGAAACAATAGAGGTAACAAACTGGCAGGAAACAATGGAGTAAGATAACACAACGATCCACAGGCATTAACGGTCCATAGCGTTTATTATACATCAGCCTCATGCCTTGTTTTTTGTATAATAATCGTGCTCCTGAGTTTTCCTAGTAAAAGTGGCCCGAGATAGTATCAATGTAATTCAGTAGCGCAAAAGCCACTGTAATACTGATAATGCAAAGAAAAAACTGAAACATTTCTACTATCTTCAAGGAACTATATGTCAGAATTTATTAGCACAATGACTCTTTTTGAGTACGACCAACGATATCGAGGGCGTATTGGGAGCACCAATCCAGAAGTGAATATTATATTCGAATTTGAGCGTTATACAGCAGAAAGAGTTGTCGGGATGTAAAGTACTGCTTAGATTTGCACAAAAAGCCTATTTTAGGGCAGCTGCTTTAGTAGTTGACACAAAATGGTCAACCCATTATAGATTTGAAGATACCGTCATACCCAACCCAGTAGTAGAGACCGAAAACTTAAGGTCTGAGGCATCCATGCTTACAACACGAAATGATCGACCTATTTTGGCGAGCACAAGGCAACAGTGGGTTATATTAGCATTAAATTTAATTACACTATTACTTGCCCATTCGAGGATACGTTGAATGTCTGTCTAAAAATTTCAAGTATTGTCACTAAGTTATTTATTAAGTACAATAGATAAAATTAAATTGCCTAGCCTTTGTTTTTTTAAATAATGTATATGTATATTTTACATAAATCTGTACGTTTCGATAACAATTACCGTTATGGTCCTCAGTAGTGGTAGCATCTTTGAGAATTATTTAAGATGATAGAGCAAACTTATGAAATATGAAAAACGAAAAAGATGAAAATGCAAAAAGAAGCCTGCTATTAATATAACAGTTTGATAGGCGTATAAAGCCAACTATAGAATTTAATTTTAGTGAAGGATAACTAGATCCTTAATAAAATTAAATATTTTTCAACTGCCTTGAAGGTGACAAAACAGAACACAATCCAACGGCCGAAGGCTGATGGTAAAAATGTCAGAATCATAGTAAAGTTGTAAAAAACTCGAAATTCACAAGAGCATTTGCAAACAGAAACTTGACATATCAATTCAAGATCTAGTAAAATCTAACAAAGGAATACTTTTTGTTAATAATTGTAATTGCAATATACAGTAAAAACACTATGTAGTACGTTCAATATAATTTGAATTCTAAATGCATATGTCAAATTGTAGTACTGTTGTAATTAAGACATAATCGGTAAAACATCTACGTCAAGGTCTAGGAAAAACTACAGCAATAATCCTAGGCATACCAAAAACTAAAATTAGGATTTAGACGTATCCTTGTGCCATTTTTTAATTATAAAATGCCAAAACCGTTTTAAACGGACAACTTCTTCTTGCTTGAACAGTGAAAGTAGTATAAGTGCACACACACACGCGTATAATTCTCCTGTAACGATTTTTCAATTTATCTAGTGATGTCATATATTAACAATCTTAGATTCGTCGTCCGGTTTCTTGCTGGGTCGTCATCGAATAGACGTGGGGATCCCCTCGGGGAGGTCGTCAAGGAGTTGTGTAAGGATCGCAGGGGCATTTTATTTTAGGTTTTCTTCGTGGGAATTGGGGAAAACCGTAGTTGTAGGGTGTGGTAAGGATCTCTTCGGTAGGGATAGTGTCGCCGAAGATTCTTTTATGAGCAAAGTTTTTCTGCAGTGTTTGGATTCTGTGTGTCATGGTTGGTATGTTTGCGTGTTGTGTTGTGAGGTCGCTAGGGTACCTGAGAGGTAACCTGTGTATGCATCTGAGTATTCGGCGTTCACAGGATACAATAGAGGAAAGGTAATTGGGGTTTATGTTCGTGTATATGGGTGCTCGGAAACCCATACCAGGGCGAATATATGTTTTGTAACTGTGTTGTAGTGTTTTGGGGTGACAACCTCTGATTCTACCCCGGAGGGCGTCCAGTAGGTTTGCGCGGTTTCTTATTCTGTTAAGTGTTCTTTGTACATCGGGGAGCCAATTGATCGTTCTAGTAAAGAGGATTCCTGGGTAGTTTCTGGAGGCAAGGTTTGGGAACTTATCTTCGGTGTAATTAGGATGTCGGAAGAGGATTGTTTGGGTTTTGGTAGGATTGACGGAGACTCTCCACCGGTTCGCCCAGTTGGAGAAGTTCTGCAGGGTTTTGGATTGAAGGTGTTGACCAAAGAAATCGGCCTTTCCCTGGTTGAAGAAGATTAGGTTGCCCTGTAGGTCGGTTAGGTGGGATTTAGGGTTGACTCTCGTTTTGATCAGTCTATCGAACTCTTGCCAGAAGAGTTTACCATTTCTGTAATCTAGCTGGGAGGTGGCTTTGGTCCAGGGGTCTTCAGAGTGTTTGTTGGCTTCTCGTCTGATTACGGTGTTAAGGCGATTGTATTGGGTCTTGAGAGCCGGGTCCCTGGATCGCAAGTATTGACGCGGTTTGCGGGAAGTGTCGATGTTTTTTGGTGGTACAGAGATATCGACTGCTTTCGTAATTACGGAAGTTAGGTCCCTAATGGCTCTCTCGAGATCTTGGGTCGTTTGAAGATTGGGTGTAGGAAGGTTGTTGGAGATGTGTGCGGAGAACACATTCCGGTCTGATTTTGAAAAACCCTTAATGACTGTGTATTGAGGAGATGTATGGGGAGCTGGACAAAATGAAGTTTTGACCAGTATGGGTATATGATCTGATGTGATGTGGTGCCTAGAAAGCACTCACGATCGAAATAGTGAGCTATGGATTCGGAAACTATTATGTGATCTACTATTGAGGCCCCTAGGTGTTCGAAATATGTTGGTTAGATGTTGGCGATTCGCAATAGCGGCAACTGCAACAGAGCGGAGGATAGCCTCTTACCGTGGCGGGCATTGAAATCACCTAGGATAACTACAGTAGGGAGGCTAGCGGCGTAGATTAAAAGATCATCTGATAGGGTAGTAGACATATAAGGCCGATCCTGGACCAGTTCAAGGTCACCCATGTAAATCTTATGGGGATTTATTTCAAGGTCAAGTGAGTTTTCTCGTTATGCCAGAACGCGCTCCACGTCTCAAGCATGCTTGTGGTGGGGGATTTAAATTTTTGGAGTCACTCGCCCTCTGGTGGTGAAATCGGAAGCTTTTGGAGCTCTTTCAAGGTCGAACTTTAAGCGGAGATTTAAAATGTAGTTGGTCAAGGTCAAAGCTAAAAAGTTGCAAGGTAATCATAAATCAAAAATAGTTTTGAAGGTCAAAGGTTATTGACTTACGGTGGTTTCTTAGAAATATAAAAGGTCAAGGTGAAAAGCTAAAATAGAAGTTGCAAGGTAATCATTCTTAGAAATCTGAAAGTTTTTGAGGAGGTTAGCAGTTTTGAAAGGATGCATGTTTATAATAAAAAGGCTTCTCCGTGATTGCATGATTCAGTAAACTTTTCATTGCTAGAAATGGTGAAAGTAATAAGATTGATAAGGAGAAAGAAAGAAAGAATTATTAAGTATTGATGAGAGAAAGAAAAGGCTCGAGGTGTTAATCAAGGAAATAAAAAATTGAGGGTAGATTTAGAGCTGTATGAGCTAAAAAGAAAATGATGCAACTTCAGTGAATGTGCCATGAAAAGGTGCTTTAGTAAATAAGTAATTACATGTATGTTATATTGCATAAGGAAAAGGCACTTCATTTGAAAAAATAAAGTGTGTGTGTAGGCATAGAAGAAAGAAAAAAGTGAAATTTCTGTTTGGTTTTAATTGAATTATATAGATATATATATATATTAAACGAGTTTCTTATCATGACTTAAATTATACAAATTATGTAGGAAGAAATGACACATAAAGCTTATATATATTTATATTTATTTATAAATCACTAATCCTTTACCCAAAATTCCAATTTTTGGCATGTATACTAAACAAGTAAGAGCGCAATAGGTAGCAGTCCAAAAATTCTCAAAACTAAAAATGTGAAAAAAATTTTCAATGATTAATGATAAAGTTTGTAGTTTTGATATGTAATTGAACGTTGTTAATCGCTTAATAAATCACAACTCGATAATCCTTTACCCAAAAATTCTGAATTTTCGTATATATACCCAATAAGTAAGAGCGCCAATTATAGCAGTTTCCAAAATTTGAAAACACAAAAAAAATGTGATAAAAAAAATGTGATGAAACAATTCATGTTAGCAATTAAAGTACTACTGAAATTGCTTAATAAATCACAACTCGATAATCCTTTACCCAAAAATTCTGAATTTTCGTATATATACCCAATAAGTAAGAGCGCCAATTATAGCAGTTTCCAAAATTTGAAAACACAAAAAAAAATGTGATAAAAAAAATGTGATGGAACAATTCATGTTAGCAATGAAAGTACTACTGAAATTGCTTAATAAATCACAACTCGATAATCCTTTACCCTAAAATTCTGAATTTCCGTATATATATCCAATAAGTAAGAGCGCCAAAGATAGAACTAAAAATTAGGAAAAAATTGAAGGTCCTCTTTTACTATTAGAATGCATTTTTCCCCAAATAAATCAAGCACCAATATGAAATATGATAAAATAAAATAATAGTGTAACTAATTTGTAAACTATTTGTAATACGGTTTTTTCTAAAATAGATTTTAACGATTTTACAAGAAATAAAGTAATAATAACGCTCACAATGAATCTTTAGACATCTTACATATATATACATAATTACAATTCAACTTAAATGGATTGTACTCGTAATGAGTAAAAAGCATGCAATTGCAAAATGCATCCATGTAGTATTATAAGTATGGTTTGTAATATGATATTCAAGTACTGTACTAGAATGGAATGCATAATTGCAATTATTGTTGTGTAAACGATAGACATGTACTTGAACTACGAAAGTGATGTATGTTTGAAAGTGTGTGATGTAAGAAAAGATGTATGTACATATCTATGGAAAGAGATAAAAACGAGTCGACGAGGACGTCCTCCGGGGCAGGGTGTAGGAGGATGTGGGAAGGGGTTAGTAAAGTCCTAGAAAAATGCGCTCTTAAAAATTTAAATTTTCGTCTAATTCCGAGAAAAAAATTTTTTTCAACGCAGTTGTGTTGTAGAAGTGGTAATCTATCATTTGATGTAATAATTTTTCCAAAATATGAAAAATTACACTTAAATTGCCCAATTCCATTTTGAAACAACAAAAGCACTTAAAACACACCTTTTGTACTTACGTAAGCTCAGAAGAAACATATGCATGCCATTTATCCATTTAATGTATCTAAATGCTCTTTAAATTACCAAATTCAATTTTAAAACAACACTTAAAACATGACTTGTAATTTTCGGTGCAGCGTTAATAATCATTGTAGGATAATGAACGCAGTTTTTGCTGTGAAAGCATTTAGCGAACATTCTATTTCTATGTCATCAATTTACATTACAACTTTTAAACAGGATTTGTAAAATATATATGAATGCAATTGTGTCATTTGTGTTGCATAAATACATGCTGTAAAGTTTTCAGATTTACATGCATTTGAGAACTGTTTTAACTTTTATTTAACGCAAGCTTTCTTTTAACTGTATTATATTTTCACACTTTCTTTATATGCTTTATATGCTTTATATATGCTTTATATATGATATTTTGCAATAACCTTCTTAGTGTATTTTAAGTTATTATTTCCTATAATTACAAAATTAATTGAAATTAACATTTTGTATTC
The DNA here is from genome assembly GCA_036346205.1 of Vesta saturnalis. NCBI lineage: Eukaryota > Metazoa > Arthropoda > Insecta > Coleoptera > Lampyridae > Vesta > Vesta saturnalis. The sequence goes on from JARFJB010001308.1 coordinate 1,496,997, forward strand.
AGCACTTACTCAAGGATTCAATTATTTCCTTAACTTATTATAAGTTAAAAATTTGTAACGCAGCATGCAATTAAAATTTGCAAAAGGACTGCTTTACTTTGATGCAGAAATTTATGCATGAGTAAGTCAGACTTCCAGATGTTTTAATTTCACTTTTCTAGCGCAACTTGGACTATCACTCAAATTTTTTAGCTGTAGTAAAATTTTTGGATAATGGGAATAATTCATGAAAAATAATAAAAATATAAAACAATTTACATTTATTTTGTATAATGAAAAGATACAATAAATTCCACAAAAACATCACACATCCATCCCTTCCAACGTAAGCAATATATTTTCAGTCTTTAGTATATTTTGCCGCACACACTCTAAATATTGATTAGCCTCCTTCAGTTCTTTATCCAGTTTTTCCGCTCGCTCCACCCCACCACCTCACTATTCAAATAGTCATTGTGAAGCTTTCGCAACCACCGAATACTTGTTTCCCTAAAGGCTTGAAGGGTCGGTGGATCGTGCTCATAATCCTGCTGTGTGAGATGCCCTTCTATAAGAGTCAAATTTTTTCCTCCATATTGCAGGTTTCGCAACGGTGGTGGTTGTGGGGTGTTGCTATAACCGTGGTTGCTGGTGTTATGCTGAAAAATGAATAATTTTATTTGTACTAAAATTCTCTATGAATTAATGAAAGGAAACTATAATATTAATTAATTAAAATTGTACATACCTCTCGAAATACTTCGAAAATTCATCCTCTACATCACTATCCCTGATGGAGATGATGGGGATGCTCTCTTCGAAGGGTGCTGGTTGCGTCATGTTATTTATGATGGGGATGGTCTCTTTGAAGGGTGCTAGTTGTGCGGTGTTATTTGATGGGCGCACCAAAACATCATGTAAAATACAAGGTTTTGCCTGTCTTTTTAGTGAAAGTTTAGATCGTTTACTGGATGAAGCCATTACTAATGGTGAATAATTAATGAGTATTCAATTAAAACTTTAACGTTATATACACATAGATCTGTTAACGTTAACAAAATTGATAACAAGTGGAAGTGGTTAGTACAATGACCTGAGCAAGCAAAGGTGATGCAGCATGAGTCATGAGAACAGTATTGATGTCAAGGTTAATATATGTTCCCAGTAAACGCTACAAATGCAATCTATGCACACTGAAGCTCTTGCAACAAGTTATAAGCAGTTTTGACCTTGAATGCTAGGTTTATATTACTATATAAGGAGATAAAGAGCAGTTTTGTACCAGTCAGTATATTGCACTCACGACTAGAATTGCAATTGTATACCTAAAGTACTTCTATAGTTACTTAAATTTTTAATTTTTACATATCAAATAAATATAATATTTGTTTCCATTACTATATAATCGTGTGCTTCATATTTTCTTGCAGTGTTGGATACAGTTTTGAAGGTAACTATGAGTAACGGTATACCCAACAGTAGTGATATTGTTAATTTAACAAGAAATATTATTCCATTGTTGAAAACCCAAAATGAATTTGTAAGGCACATCCGTATAATTAACACTAATATTAAGCTATTGCGAGATATAATTCAAAATAAAATTTATTTAGAGACATGCGAAAATTTGCTTAAACTCGAAAGTAATTTATCATGCTAAAGTGTTATCTTATAAGAGTTAAACAGTTAAAGAGCGCTTCAGAGAAAACAGGTAGTGGAAATGTTACTAAAAAGCGTACACGCAAATTAAGTTGGTACTCTCTAGATTCATGTTTCAATGGTAGGTTACTTACTGGAATTATAGTCAATATAGCAAACATCAAGGACCCTCTTATTTTTTACAAAATGCATACAATAGTTTTGCGCGAAAGGTTAAAGTAATGCTAAGACAAACGATGCTAAAGGTCAATGTCATTTTAGTCTGCAATTTCATGCAACCTCAAAATCATGTTATTGAGTTGAAGACATTTGCCATAAAAATTATGTCATCGATATTACCACCAATTTGCGTGAGTGGTATAACAATAACGTTTATTACAAATTACAAAAAAGTTAGAGGAGTTTTCCGAAAGGGATTCTGGTTGGGCATTACATGAAGTTTTACATTTAAAGGTGAATATTAATAGCTATACTCCATTTAGAGGTGGCCTTTCGACTTACGTTAAAGTTCCTTACTTCATAGCAGTAAAGCATGCGGTAGTGAATGTTAAGAACGATGACGAGTACTGCTTCCTGTGGGCCGTTGTTTCGGCATTATACCCAGTGCAACTTCATTCAGATAGAGTTTACAGTTATCCTCATTTTAGAGATGTTTTGAATTATGGTTCAATTTCCTTTCCCATTAAAATAGATGATGTAAAAAAATTTGAAAAATTAAACAACCTCTCCATTAATTTGTTTTGTATTCAGGGAAAGGTGTATTACCGCTAGTATTAAGTGTAAATCAAGAAAATAGTGTCAGGAACCTATAAATCTTTTAGTACTTTCGCCTAATTATCATTCTGCGGGTTCTACTGCTGATGCTATTAATACAAAAAATTATACTGTTTATCATTTCGCGTGGATTAAAAATATGTCAGCTCTTTTTCTAAACAACTATCGAGTAGGGGCACAAGAAGTTTATTTGTTATCAATGCTTGAATCACTTTTCTTCAGATCACCTTCTACAAAAACATGTCACTCTCTGCCATCAACTTAATCAATGTTCAGTCAGGATGCCTACCGAAGCGGAGATGTTCCTGCAGTTCAAAAATTTCGCATTTCAGGAAAAGGCACCGTTTGTAATTTATGCGGATTTAGAAAGTATTTTAGAAAAGTGTACAAATTTAACATCACTTGGGGTAATACTCTATTTCATTCCAAACATATACCCTTTAGCATTGCTTACTACTTAAAGTGTTCATACAATGATTCTTTATCTCGATTTAGGCTTTATAGAGGAAATGATTGCATTCAATGGTTTGTTAAAGAGCTTCAAAGTATTGCACATTGGAGCACCGAAATCATTAATAAAATAATTCCTATGGGTACTTTAACTCCCAATCAGGTTGAACACTTTGAAAGCACTACGATCTGTCACATTTGCGAAAAACCATTTACAGATAATGATATAAAGGTCAGAGACCATAACCATTTCACCGGAGCATTTCGAGGAGCATCACATCAGAATTGTAACCTAAACTATAAAGACTCTCACATCTTACCGGTTGTGTTTCATAATTTGTCAGGTTATGATAGCCATTTCGTCATTAGAGAATTGGCTACTATTCCCGGTACGATTTCACTCCTACCCATAAACAAAGAAAGATATATCTCTTTCACAAAAGTAATAGAAGGTAGTAAAATTAAGTTTAGATTTATTGACTCTTTCAGATTTATGAGTAGTAGTATTGAAAAGTTATCAAACTATTTGGAAAATAGTAAAAAAGTTATTACCCGAGCTAAATGTAACAATGAAGAAGAATTTTCTTTACTAGTTCGCAAAGGTGTGTTTCCTTATGAGTATATTGATACTCGGGAGAAATTAAACGAGACCACGCTCCCTCCTAAAGAAGCATTTTTCAGTCATCTTAATAATGAGGGAATCAGTGATGAGAGTTTTGAGCATGCGGTTAACGTTTGGAACAAATTTAGTATTAAATCGTTAGGGGAATACTCGGATTTGTATCTAAAAACAGACGTTCTACTTTTAGCGGATATTTTCGAGAACTTTCGGCAAACTTGTATAAGTACTTACGAGCTTGATCCTCTGCACTATTATACAGCTCCCGGTTTAGCATTCGATGCTATGCTTAAAATTACACAAGTAAAGTTAGAATTATTTACAGACATTGATATGTTAATGTTTATTGAAAGAGGATTAGAGGTGGTGTAGCTCAATGTTCAAATCGGTATGCTAAAGCTAACAATAAGTACATGGAGGAAAAATTTGATCCTACCTCTGAAAGTGTGTATTTAATGTACTACGACGTGAATAATTTATATGGAGCCACCATGTCAGAATTTCTACCATTTGGCGATTTTTCTTTTGTTGATGAAGCTAATTTTGAAACTTTAGATGTAATAAACCATCCTGATGATTCGGAAATTGGTTATATAGTCGAGTGTGATTTAGACTATCCTATAGAATTACATGAGAGTCATAGTGATCTACCGCTAGCACCCGAACATATGGTTCCACCCGTCTGATTCCAAAATGAAAAAATTACTGCTTACCTTGTATCCAAAACGTAATTATGTAATTCATTACAGAAATTTAAAAGTATATTTAAAATATGGATTGAAGTTGGTAAAAGTACACCGTATATTACGTTTTAAACAGTCTCCGTGGTTAAAAAATATATAGATTTAAATACAGCCATGCGTCAGCAATCTCAAAATGAATTCGATAAAAATTTCTATAAATTAATGATTAATAGTGTTTTGGGAAGCTGATGGAAAATGTACGTAAACATAAGGACATACGGCTAGTAACGAAATGGGAGGGTCGCTATGGTGCTCGTGCTTACATATCAAAACCAAATTTTCATAGTTGTACAATATTTGACAATGATATGCTTATCATTCAAATGAATAAGCTTGAAGTATATTTCAATAAACCTATATATGCAGGATTCAGTGTTTTAGACGTTTCAAAAACTTTTTATATAATTTTCATTACGGCTACACGCTACCCAAGTTCCATAATAATGCTAAGCTCTTGTACACGGATACGGATAGTCTCATATACGCCTTTTCGGTTCCCGATATCTATCAATGTATTAAAGAGGACATTGATAAATTCGATACATCTGATTATAGTCCCGACAACATCTTTGGACTCCATTAGTAAACAAAAGGTCCCCGGCTTAATGAAAGATGAAAACCATGGCGAAATTATGGTTGAATTTGTAGGACTTCGTGCAAAATGTATGCTTACACGGTTGATGAAAAGGTTGTAAAAAAATCAAAGGGTTCTACGCAAGCAAGCGTGAGGCAGATCACGATTAATGATTATAAACAGGTCCTGCTTGAGAGTAGCGTAATAAGGCGCTATCAACATCTCATAAGGTCAAAGAAACATGATGTGTTTACCATTAAACAAAATAAAGTCATACTCAATCCTTATGACGATAAACGCTTAGTAAATTTTGATTTCACTGATACTAGACCATGGGGTATAACTTTCAGTAAACAATGAGCAGTCTTCAAGTCAACTTGCAGGAAGAGCTGCAGTGCAGTAGTGATCAAATATACAAAAGTACCTGAAGCGTTCTTTGACCTCTCCTGAAAACTATACATTTATACTGAATATATTACAAAATATTGTTATTCCCGATGAGTGTTTTTACTGGTGTGCTATAAACTCAAAGTGTGCAAATGAAATTATTATTAGGACATTATTTGATAAAAAATTAAATTAGACGATACCATTAAAAGTTTTATGAAATTGTGTACCGATAAAGGCTACAATTCATTAACTTTTGATAAAGTAGATAGGATCTTAGACGATATGAGTGTACTTGGTGACATACCGCTTAAAATGTATCTATATGATTTATTAAGGGTTCATGATTCAACAAATGTTAAATCTACGTTAGAAAATATTGCTTACAAGGACACTGTATTTATTATAACTGAATGTATTGAGAAATCGACATATTATGCTAACTACAAGTGCCTCGATATTTTGATTGAAATATTATTAGAACAAAATATCAACTATAAGTTTCAACCGTGGGAAAACGATGAGCACCACAAAATTTATTACTGGATACTAGACAACATCAATAAAGGTGAAACAAATTCAAATTCCTGTTTGGGATGGAGGTGTGGGCCAGATTCGGGTATATGGCCATCCAGTAATTTAAGTGATTATATAAGTACTTTAGGTTCACTTTATAAGATAATGAAATTTTAAAAATAAATGTAATATTTAAAAATAAAATACTATTATTTTTGTGTGTGTTTTATTTCATCTAAGAGCTACATCCTTTTCTACAAACTATATATATATAACTAATATAAGTAATTTGTTTCACAAAGTACAGGTTAAATGTTATAAAACAATATCATCCTTATTGATCCATGATCTTTCATCCAATCCCCACCATTTTACGAATAACTTATTATTCTTGGAGCGAAGCACTTTTCTACTAGATATACATCAGGATACTTTGTTTTTGTAATTCATGTTCATAAAACCCTCCCAGTACAGGATTTCCCTTCATGTCTTCAAGCATGTACGTAGTGGGGTTAGTAATGCAAACTTTCACAATCTTAAATAGTTCACTAGACCAATTGGGTGTGTATCCTTTGGCGAAAATATTTTTAAATTTACTGATTCGTACTATGTCACCCACAGAATATCGATTCCCATCGAATATTTTTATGTTAGTGTAAGCCTCTAGCTTTGTATGATTACCAACATCTTTGGGCTTCATTCTAATAGTTCTATGCTTACGATTGTTATAATCCATCGTTATGGTATCAATTGTATCAATCCATTTATATTTACCTTGCAGGCTGAATGACTTATATAGAGCACCTTTAATGGTTCTGATAACACGTTCAGCAATTGCAGCCTTCTTTGTGCTATAGGTAGAGTAATGATTGACTCCATAACGATGCATTAGTTTAGTAAAATGCGCATTGTAGAATTCTTTTCCTGCATCTGTCTGCAAATTGGTAGGTTTCGACCTTTTTCAAAGATTGTTTGCACGGCCTTGGTAACTTCTTGACCTGTTTTCGTTTTTAATCCTTTAGTCCATAAGTATTTCGAAAAACAGTCGATGACCACTAATATATACTTATAACCCTTATTTTGTTTGGCATATGTGTTAAATTCAGCTAAATCTGCTTGCCAAAGATCATCAAAACCTCTAATTATTGTTCGCCTTCGTTTAAAATTTTTTCGTGCAGGTTTGTGCAATTCGTTGACGAGTTGTAATTTGGACATGGTGCTAATTTATTCACAATTTCTTTAAGTTGATGTAGTTTTTCCTCCAGCGCTAGATAAGCGTTGGCGTTTCCTTTGAAAGTGTTCCGAACTGCTTGTAAACAGAAATCAAGGTATCCTTTATTTATAGCATCACCATCTTCTTCAGGGTCACCCAACTGTGTCAAACGATTTCCATCCAAATCGAACCTTGTTGATACATAATATTGCCTAGTGATGACATCTTGAGGATCTATGGGATTGGCCACATTGCTGAGTCTCTTATTCTCAATATCAAATTGATTAGCATCAATCTGTTTAAACTGAGGGGCTAGTTTCTTTAATTGATACTGGACATATGAACGTCCAAATTTGTCAAGGGGCATTTTAGTTGTGACATGTCGACATCAATGCATTCTCATTTATATTGTTTAAAAAGCGGTTGTTCGGTTTTTCAATGTATCCATCTTCATATAGTTCTTCTACAATTGATATTATGTCATTTACAACACCTGTGTTTCCCGCTAATTTTTCTGCCCACAATACTTCCAGATCACGAATTAGTTCATGTATATCATTCCAATATTTATATTCAATGGGTCTGTTTGTTAATTCCTTAAAAAATATAGCTCCACCTCCTCCCTTGGTTGTGGTGGGTGATGATGACACAAGGGTTTGATTATTTGTGTATACTTTTTGCTGCGGCTTCCTCGAATCTGTGCACTTATGTCATAATCTCGCCTTACTATTCGTAGCCTCTAAAATAGTTCTATATTTTTTCTATCTGTTGACTTTACTAGACTTAAGTCGGGTTCATTCATAATAAGCAGATCATATAATCCTGGAGTCCCTTTATACGTGACACCTTTAATAATTATATCGTCTCCTTTAATTGTGATGGGTGTATTACCAATTGTCCATTTATCAGTTTTGGTATCATAGTGGACTCCATACGTATGATCAATATCACCTTCAGCATTCTTCAAAATACGTTCAACATATATACGCGGCAATTCATTGTACTGCTCGAGAAATTCTTCCGAGATGGGTTCATTATGGGAATCATCTACGATACTAGACAGTTCTTCTTCTTCCTCCCCAGTATTAATCTCCCCATGACTGATGTTTCCAAGAAAGATGGAAGACTTGAGGGAGGATTTCTTGAAAAACGGAAGCTGAGCTAGTGGACTAGTAGCACCCTTACTTGAATCACCTAATGGAGTGAGACGTGGGTCCATTGAACTTGAGCTAGCGGACTAGTGGGGATAGTGGCGTGCTTTCTTGGAAATATCAATACGGGTGGTTTTTAGGTTTAACATCAATGACCTCCTCCTCCTTTTAGGTGTTTTTTATCGATTTTATTTACTATTTCAGTTAGAGGTTCTATTAAAGGCTTATAAGTACTTTCGAATGTTCTTTCATTATCAATGCGAGCAGTCTTAATACTGTTATACTTCTGCCGTATTATTTTACGAGCCTGAATAATTTTTTCTTTAATATCCTCTCCTTGTTGTCCATTGCGACAAACAGGTACCGGTTCACCTTGAACAGGTAGCTGTTTACACTAAACAGATAGCTGCTAATACCTAAACAGATCAGTTACTACTAAACTGCTGAATGCGGTTTAAGGTATTATATATATATATTCGCCTTATATACCAAAACGGATTTAATGAACAGGTACCCGTTTACCATGAACAGGTAGCTGTTGCGACAAACAGGTACCGGTTCACCTTGAACAGGTAGCTGTTTACACTAAACAGATAGCTGTTAATACCTAAACAGATCAGTTACTACTGAAACCAGTTTAAGGTATTATATATTCATCAAATCCTTTCCTATAGCGACCATTATTAACTTCAGCATCCTTGTTTATGACCATGAAACCAAACGGATCTACCCAGCACTTTGAACACATGTCCCGAAACAATTTCATGCTTATGGTGGGACTTATATGATCCTCATACGCATGTTTTAAGTTTAATTCATCTTGCTCAAATAATATAATTAGATTCGCATTATCACGAATTAATTGCTTTGGAATTTTACTGTAAGTTTGACTCAAATAGAAACAGTCAATATCGTTATGCCTACCCATAGAAAAATATGCTCTTATATTATTTTGCTTTTCACAAGCGATATCATCGAAAATAAAAATAGAGTTTGATTTTGCACAATTAGGCTCAATCACATCTTGATTGTCGCTGAAGGTAAAGTAACCTATGTCCTTCATTGGAAGTAAGATTTCCTGTAAAAGTTTGTACTTGTTTTGATTCAATGACTTAGAGTATACGTATACATGTTTAAATTTCAAACCATTTTTTCAGTAAGCAGACTGATCATTGCGTTTGTTTTACCGCAATTGGAGGGGCCGCATATAATACCACGTATACTATTAGGAAGTAAATCACCATGTTTTGAAGTAATAGACTTTTCATCAAAGTCATGATTTTGAATTGAGAGTTTTTGTTTCTGAGCAACTACTTTCATCTTTGATGGATGAAATAAAACTAAACGAATAATTACAACATCTTTATTTATATATATTAGACTATACTACAATAATAATTATAATTTTTCACTTCTCCGGTGAGTGGACTGTACTGTACAATAGCATCATGGAGAATAAGACCATATACAACGATTCCATTATCGAAAGGTGTTAGAGATTCCATTTCCAATTTGATGTCCACTGTTGAGTTTTTTAAGGATTCATTTTGTTTAGAGCAGTCCATTACAAATATTGGACATGATTTGAATTCGGAATAGTTGAATAATGCATCTTTATCATCTTCACCATAGTAATCACAACGAAATTTCAAAAAATTGCGATAGGCAGGTATATATTGGTTGGCACTGAAGTTCAAATGCATTGCTTCATATGGATAATACTCAGAATTCAGATGTACTTTAAGATTTCTGATGTTAATGTGATCAAAATTTCCAGCCCTTGCTGACCTTGTATACCTTTTACCTTGTTGGAATGCAACAATTATCCAACGTGGTTTTTCCAGTTGCGTTGATGTTTTTATTGGCCATATGTCTGAGGTTGCTTGTTTTAAAGCAGGCAATTCATACAACTCCCATTGTCGAAATGGAACAGTAATAATAGAATTTTTATTGATTCCTTGAAACAAGTTAAGTTTCGCAGCATCACTAAGTGTTAAGTGCGGTACTTTCCATTGAATTTTATTTAAGGTTATTGCGGCATCGACTTCACCATAGTAACAGTTTGTATCGCTTCTAGATCGAATTAAAACCAACTCTTGGCGCATATTCACGATTACCTGACGATAATCCTCCATTATTCCAAATATGTGGTTCAATGGTATGCATACTGTAAAAGATTTTTCTCCATTTTGCTCATCGAATTCTACTTGTAATGGTTCTTCATTCTTTGGTGACCATCCTAAATGACTTAGTGCTTTGCTTTTGCTTGCCGTATAAGAAATATATCCTTTAAGCGTAGATGTTATTCCTGGATTTCTACAAACATCCACTCTGACCACCTAACTCATAACGAATTTCTTCGAAAAGAAAGTTCGGGAAATTGTTGGTTAAGCTGCATGCTTTTCTTTCATCTTCTTTTTGAGCTCAAGTTTACCTTCTATGTACAGAAAACTATCATAAGTAGCCGTAATTAGATCTTGACTTTGAATTAAGATTCGTATTTCTTCGGAAGGTCCATATTTAGAAGATCCATATGGAAGATAAGTGTGAATATCTGATTTAATTATAGTATCATCAAAATGTACGTTTTGAAAGACGTTTAACGATTCTGCCATTGTGGTTGAGAACTTTTAAACCTATTGACGTTAAAAAGTATTTCTCTGCAGATGTTAACCGCAATGAAGGTTGATGACTAATTAATGACTTACTGTAGGGATGATGTCTTTATATGAGTTTTGAAAGATGGAATTGGTCCTGGATTAATTCTCAGACCCATGTTCTTTTAGTTCTAAGCGTACAGTGAATGGTTCACTTTCACCAAAGTCTATTAATTCACCCTTTTGATTAGTCAAATTAATTGTTATATTACTAATAATGTCAGTGTTTACTTCTAAATATTGAGTATTGCTCGGAGTTTTATCTAGACGATAACCTGGAGGAACTGAAACATCAATCTCATATAATACTTTAGCAGGTTTCCCGTTTCGATAAGATCCCTTTATAATGTTGCACTCTACGTGTAGATTAGTGTGTTTAAGTATTTGGATGTCTAACGCAGATGTATGTAAAATATTTGGTTCTAATATTTTAGACTCAAACCCTAGCATGCGCCCAATACAATTTTCTTTAGTAAAATCAATCTCAAATGAACTGTTTATCTCACATTTAAGTGTATTGTTGTTTGCTCTAATGATAAACTTTTCTGTGGGTATTTTAGATTTTAGATAATCGTTAATTTCATCTAACTCATATGCACCGTGTGGAATATTAATCACTTGCAAATGAGATGGATTTGTTCTAAAATAAAATCTATCGTTGCCTGCATAAATGTTTCTAATGCTGTTGCAGCCGTAAAATCCAACCAATCCAATAACGTATTTCTTCCCCAAATCTAGCTCTATCGGTGGATAGAAGTTGTAGCTAGCTGTGTTACCAACACCTTCTAAACTGAATGTTATTGACATAACTGAGAAAATTTGATGTTGTGCTGATTATTTATATAAAAATTGTAGGCATAGGTGTCCGCAAATAATTGTATTAAACTCTTGATCTTGGTTGTAATTATAATATATTTTACACCCCCGAAAGTAGTTAATCACTTCGTTTGGTGGTCGAATATTACCGAAACTATCGTAATACCATACCTTTTTACCACGCTTTTTGTAGCAAACCAATGGGTACCTGGTCCTCTTTGGCTATCTAAGTTAATAATTCCAGAATCATTTTTCCGTGGCAATTTAGGTATGCTATCTCTCATAAAAATATCCCTAAAGTACGGTGCGTTTTTGGAGTATTTCTTTAAATCAGTATCCGTTAACGGTCTTTCCGGTAATCTATTCAGTTTTTTGGAAACGGTTTTAAGTATAATGCACCACCACCAGATTTGTTTGGTTTTAGATATAGTGCACCGCCTTTCTTATTCATGGAGCCTATAGCGACCGATTCCATCATGCGATTATGGCGCGATGTCTCTTCCTGCAATTTTTAGCATTTTTAGCATCATTGACTGCTTTAGCAATTCCTGATGCACCGCCAGCTAAAGCACCGATTGCTGATAATCCTGCGAATAACGGAATAAGAAATGGTAAAACCCTCCTTGTTTAGGTAGGGAATTACTCTAGGAACTTTAATGTTTTTCTTTCCTCCTAAATTTTTACCACACGTTTTGCCGTTGAAAGCGCTGACTTTATTGTGTCTGTGAAATTTCCGTTAGGTTTAATTTTTTAGCTATTGTCTTTCGTAAATGCAATAAATTTCCACCATTGCATTTCTTCTTCATATTAGATCGACGTTTACACCCCATTCCCAATTTTCTCTTTGCTTTCATGATGGTACTGACTGCTAAAGCTGCAGTTCGTTCACCTAGCGTTGCGTCTAATGATTTAAAGCGCTCCCAAGCTTTTTTTGTAAAATTTTATCTGCTTTATGTCTACTTTCTAAATCTCGGTAATCTCTGTAACTGATATCATGAAGTTTGCACTGAGCATCTAATTGATTAATGCCGAGGTCACCGCGTGCGAGTCGTTTTTCCAACTTTGTACCAGGACCGCAATACTGGTAACCAGGTAAATGCAATTCAAACGGAAGTTTATTGATTAGACCATTCACCAAACCACCACCACCTACACTCTTTCGCTTCTTAACTAGCATTGTTTACATGGATGGATAGAAGGGGTATTTATACCTAAATTGAGAAAAACAAATCATAGTTATTTCTTTATTCAGTAAATGCTATACATTAGATAAGCAGGACGATAATACAAAATTTCCATTAAACATACAGTGTTATGTGAATTAATATTATACTTAGCATTTATAACATCATCAATATCTTTATAAATGTCATCATCACCACCACTGAATTCTTTCTCATGAAAACGACGGTAGTCAACAACTTGTTGTATGAACTTTTCATAAAAACACACCAGATTGTAAGATTCAAGAAATTCCAATCTATAGCTTACTATATCCTTTAAATTGAATAGTTCTTCTATACTATGTGAGTTGAATGTACAAGAACAGCACTTGTAGTTTTCTATCATAACAGTTTTCAAAATTCTGTCATATCCTTTAATTAATTCCCAATTGTAATAAATACCAAGATTACTAGATAGAGATTCATAATGTTGATCATAGATTATATCTTCTTCATTTACATTTGACCAATCAATTTCATTTTCAATTTCTTGAGATCGAAAAAATTGTAATTCTACATATGAATGCCATCTTAGAAGCTCATTCCATTCCTTCATATCCAACACTACATTATTGCTTTGATCACAATTACCGCACCCAATACGCACCACTGGTGCAAGGTTGAGTGTGTACTGTATCAATTTCCAGATGTTTTGCATGATGAGTATCGTTCGATAGTTTATAATAGGTACAATCGATTAAGTATTCCTTAGCTGCTTGTTTATACACTTCATCCTTATATTGAAATGATGATGCGCAGTCAGTCTTAGCAGAAGAATAACCTTCATCGTGTTTCTCTTCATTTTTACTACTACTACTACCATCACTATTTTGACAGCACCAACAAAATGTTAAATTATTCAGATTGTTACTGCAATGATGTGATGTATCCATATATAACGGTGAACTTCTGAGTTTGGATCGTTCCAGAAATGATTTTATTGCTACTTGCATGACTTTACTTGCTCACAATTTCACTATGACTAAACGCTGCTTAAGAAAATAATTCTAGTATTTCAATTTTACATATGGTGGGGTGCTACTATTAAAAGAAAATGTTATGTTTGTTGTTTTGCCAGCTGCACCCAAACTACTTATAAACACATCCTTCGTGTTTAGGAGTGTTTTAAATTCTTCAATTCGTGTTTCTTCTTTTTTGAAATACACATAAAAGCGTTCCGGTAATACACATTTAAAATCACCCGTTTCTATCACTATACGTTCACCGTACTTAGTATTAATTATATCCATATTCGTTACTTTATACTTTCTCGATATATCGAGCTCGCACGCATTCTTAAAGGGTTTGCAATAGGTGCTTTGGTTTAACCCTGTTAATTCCATATTTAACAATTATGTGTTGCAGACTGATCTCAACATACAGCTCGCTGCAGTTTATATAAGAAATATGCGTCCTACATATTACAACATGCTTAAACTTGTTAAATACCTACTGTTGACCTTGACTATAAATATAATATGATGATGATGATCAGCTCCAAAATTTATATTTCCCGCTAAAAAGTTTGACCTTGAAAATTATATTCTTAGATTTATGATTATCTTGCAATTTCTATTTTTAGCTTTTCACCTTGACCTTTTATACTTCTAAGAAATATGACACCACCGTAGGTCAATAACCTTTGACCTTGAAAACTATTTTTAGATTTATGATTACCTTGCAACTTCTATTTTAGCTTTTCACCTTGACCTTTTATATTTCTAAGAAATATGACACCACCGTAAGTCAATAACCTTTGACCTTCAAAACTATTTTGATTTATGATTACCTTGCAACTTTTAGCTTTGACCTTGACCAACTACATTTTAAATCTCCCGCTTAAAGTTCGACCTTGAAAGAGCTCCAAAAGCTTCCGATTTCACCACCAGAGGGCGAGTGACTCCAAAAATTTAAATCCCCCACCACAAGCATGCTTGAGACGTGGAGCGCGTTCTGGCATAACGAGAAAACTCACTTGACCTTGAAATAAATCCCCATAAGATTTACATGGGTGACCTTGAACTGGTCCAGGATCGGCCTTATATGTCTACTTAGGGTGTTGTGGCCGGGTGGGTTGTAATGAGAAATAAATACTATAGGAGTGGGAAAGTGCACCGTTGTAGCAACGCATTCGAGATGCTGTAGGTGCGCAGGAAGTTGAAAAAGGGGTGGATGGGAAACAATTTTTAATTGAGAGGGCGGTTCCGTGGTGGCTATTGTTTAGAAATGTGTGATACGTGTTAAAGTATAGTGTGCATCTGTTTTTGAGTTTTGTTTCCGTGATGGAAATGATGTGTATATTGTGTGTATGTAAGAAGTGTTTAAGTAAGGGGCGTTTCCGACGAACGCGGCTGGCATTAACTGTTAGAATATCGATTGTAGGAATTAAGGATTGGGTTGGCGGATTACGGCGACCTTCATCCGCGTATCGGATACGCAGATGTTGATTCTCCGTTGAAAGAAGTTTCGGGATAGCGAGTCTAGGGTGCGGACAACCCTTCCTCGCCGGTCGGGGAACATCCGGAAGATGGAGTGGGTGAGTATTTGAAGGAAGTCTTTAATGGATAGGGATTCGGTGTCGGCAGAGGGTTTAAGGTGGGCTGTGTCTTCAAAGTCGGACTCTTCGGAAGACAGGATAGGTTCGAGGAAAGCTATCTTAGACGGGGAACTGAGAGGTTCCCGCCGCTTCCGGCACTTAAAAGAGAAGGTAGGGTGAGCTTCCCTGCAGTTGTTACACCTTGGGTTAGCCGAAGATTTATTTAGTTAGGACATAGGATGGAGCGGGTGGGACACTCCTCGGCAGTATGCCCCACCTGCGTGCAGGTGGATCAATACTTCGGGAGAGGTTGAGGGATAAGGGAGGGTACGCAACTACTATAGTGCCGCCCGAACATGACGATACCGCGTGCGAGGAGGTACTCCAGGGTGGTTTGGGAAGTGGTTATGATTCGGATAAGGGATGTGGAGGTGTTGGTTGCTTTGTAAGTGATGCGAGCGGCCTTCCTCACGTGTGTAGGATCGATCGCACCGAGGATCTCGAGTTCTAGGTTGTCCTTATCTACGTGTCGAATCACGCAGGAAAAGGAGGGTGCTCTAGGAGTGGTGTTGTATGGACGGGGACCGGATAGTGGGGTAAGGGTGACGGTGGGATCACCGAAATGGTGCCTCAGCCTATGCTGTGTACCATCCGGCAAGGGAGAGGAGGTCTCTAGGAGACAGGTGTGGTTATGGTTAAACGTTAAGTTAATAGCAAAGAAAGATGCTGACGTGGTACCGTAAGTTACCGTGTTCAAAACATAATGCTCTAATTCCTGAGTAATATTATCCCGCCATACCTTGATACTTTCGATCATCGGGGTGTACCCAAACACAACGATACATTTTTTCTACGTTTCCCGTTAAAACGTACGGGTAAGTTCTGAATCTGGAAATTATAGCAAAACTATTATCTTGAATGGTCGGTCCTGTACACTGAATTTCGTTTAAAGATAAACCCGATTCCAACTTACATAAGCCGTCAAAGGCTACTCGGAGTGCAGTTGATTCACTAGATTCCTTAATTACAGAATTATGTGGAAGATAAAATCGAATATTACTCGGATCAGTTTTGGACATGTGTTGTAAATTTATATATTCGTGTATGAAGTTCGAATACATTAGTTTTAGACTGGAATTTTTATCGAAACGCCTTTCTAAATTAAAAAATCCAGGTTCCGCTAAATTACGAGCGTTGACTAGTAAAGGGAGACTTGCCTTAAAGGGAATTCTTACTCAAAATTGACGATTATCAGCACGCATTGTCGTATCTTGGTAATATTTTTCGCAATATTTTTCTTCCGAAGTTAAAAAAGAACATTGTGTTTGAAATTCATTCATTTTCCAGAATTTTTCTACTGTTCGATGTAAATCCGTTAAAGTAAGATAACAAGTTTCAGATGTTTGATTTGCTTTAATTACCGACCCTGATAAAATCCACCCAGTGAGTTACGCTCTTTGATTTGCAATACGCATAGTAAATTATAAAAAAATATTTGCACCAATTAATACATCAGTTTGTTTAGATTTAAAAAATGTCAGATGGGCTAATTTTACATTCAACGGCACCTTTACTAGTTTGGAGTCAAATGAGTGTAGAGGTAAATTATTCCCAATTTTTGGTAAAACTAAACATGAAATAGTAATTTTAAAATTATTTACGCAAGATTTAACTTTTAAGTCAACACTATTCGAAATTTTTATTGATCCTTGATTGATACCTTTCACATTTATGTTAATCGGTTTTGGTTGCAAATTTAATTTTTCCCACAAATTTGTTGTAATAAAATTTGATTGTGACACAGAATCAAGTAAAACGTTAGCCTCGTGCGTATTATTGTCAATATCCATGATCGTAACTCTTGTAGGCGATAATAAAATTGGATTATCATAAGAATTTGAAGGGCAAGTTCTGTTGATGTAGTTGCTACATTTGTATTATTCATGCTGTTACCTTCGGGTTTATATGACCCGAATCAAATTGTTGTTCAGATAACTTTTTTGTTTATTAATATCTAGACTTCCTAGTTAATGACTTTGTTTCTAATCCATTGATCCATTGATGGCTTGTTTGTTTTAATAAATTTTTTTTTCTTATTTTTTTAAACATGATTGTTACATTGATGTTCCTCGGGTCATTATGACCCGAGGCTGTAATACATTAGTAGGACGTATAAATTTGTATTTCCAAGTACTTTATATCGAAATTTGAGGGTAGATAATATGCATATCATCACACACTTGTTCAAATGTACCTACCTGTGCGAGTTACTACAGCATTTTCGGCAGGTCTGTAGCCGCGTGTGCAAGTTGAAACAGGAACAGACTTGTAACTTGCAGCAGGTATAAATATCATATCGCATTATGCAACCGACAGTTTTGTTTGTTACGTTGCAGAGTAAAGTGCGGTTTGTTGTACGTACTACTAGATCTTCTAAAGTGTTGAAATAACAATAACGGCAAAAAAATATCTTAGTGGTAAAGACTTAGAAATACTTATTGATAATTTGAGTGACATTAACGACGATGAAGCTTCTGAAGAGGAAGATCATATCAGTGAAGATAGTGATTATGAACAGTCAGACGATGATTTTTTTGACGATGCTGGACGGACAAATCCTACGCAATTGATGCCACCTGCTCAATCGGTTCAATCTAAAGATAATGCCATAACTTGGATGTTAGATCGATTTCCTCAATCAGGGCGTGTAACTAGTGCAAATATCATAAAAGTCGCTCCAGGTCCAACTAGATACAGCAATGCACGAGTCCAGGATGTAAAATCTACATTTCAGCTATTTTTCAATAGTTCTCTGGAAAATATAGTTTTGAAAATGACTAACATCGAAGGTCGTAGAGTGTACGGTGAATTAGATAACATTACGTTGCAGGCGTACATAGGTTTGTTACTGTTAGGAGGAGTTTACAGATCGCATGATGAATCTACCAGAAGTTTGTGGAATGCAGAAACAGGCAGACCTCTTTTTCGGCAACAATGTCGTTGAAACTATTTTATTATATATCACGCGTGTTACGGTTTGATAATAAAGAAGATCTTCAAGAAATGAGGCTACGGGATAAGTTGGCTCTTATCAGAGAATTTTGGCACAAATGAGCTGAAATACTATCAAAATTTTACAATCCTGGGCAAAACGTAACTGTGGACGAGCAGCTGGTTGCATTTAGAGGTCGTTGTCCATTCAAGCAGTATATACCAAGCAAGCCAGCAAAATATTGCATCAAGATATGGACGCTTTGTGATATTGCAAGTTCTTATGCTTTACTTATGGACTAAGAGGTCAGAATGTAACTTGTGATAATTTCTTTACATCGTGTAAATTGGGTCAAATGCTTCTCAAAGGAAATCTTACTATGTTAGGGTCTGTCAAGAAAAGCAAGCCTATTATGGAAGTAAATAACGTTGTGCATAGTTCCAAATTTTATTTTACTAAAGATATCGCAGTTATGTCTTATATTCCAAAAAAAAAATACAAGAAGGTCATTCTAATAAGTACGTTTCATAACCAGAAACAAATAAGCGACAGAGAAGACAAAAAACCACAAATTATACTTGATTATAATTCTACAAAAGGAGCAGTTGATACATTAGCTCAGCTAATCGGTGCATACACATGCAAACGAAAAACAAATCGATGGCCCATAATCTTATTTTACAAAATTTTAGATACCAGTACCTATAATTCTTTCGTCTTATGACGCGAAATAAATCCAGACTGGAATAAAAATGTTTTCTTCAAAGGAAGACTGTTTTTGGAACAACTGGGCAAACAATTGGTAAATCCTTACATTTTGTCCAGAAAACATCTTCCCCGTAATGAACAAGGAGCTGCAATTGTAACCGCTATTCAACAACCATTGGTGGAAAATTCTACCGCACCTCTTCCTGGAACTAGCAACAAAAACCAACCAGCACCTTCCCTTCCAAATGTGACAACAAAACTAATATGACCTGCATTAAGTGTACAAAATATTTGTGTAAAGAACACGTGACCTATTATTGTCCCGAGCGACGGTAAGAAGTAGTGGATCATATCAATTATTAAACATTCTTTATTCCGTTTTCTTTTTTTTTTATTTAAATTTTGTTGAATTTATTGTAAGTTTCACGTTTCATATAAAAAACATTGCATTAGAGAAATAAAGTTAATAAATGTATAAAAATTGTTATTTTGGTTTTAATTTATATTTCAGGAGTTCTGGCCATTTTGACCCGAAGGAGCACAAGTGTATAGTCTTGTCGAGGAGAACAGCAGGGTTATTTGATTGCCTATATACCTACCCTTTTTTCACTCTTTAATTCTGGAGGGGATAAGAAGTGAAGACATGTATGAGATGGCGTTTGTTACATTATTTACATGAATTTTCAGATCTACAATCTGGACTAGAATGACCCGAGTTTAAACAATTTAACTACACCTATAATTGCTTAACACGATTATTTCGTTCGATAGTATTTATATTTAAAAATTTCTCACAATATTGCATGAAATGGTTTCCTTTGCAATTATTAAATATGACTTCACTTATGGCAGAAAACGATTTCATTTTTGGAGTTTGATGCGATCTTGATTTATTTTGCTCGTTTGGTTTCATATTACAAATAAACCCTAATGTACCTGATTTATTGTTTAAGAATACTAAAAGGTTGTCCAATGTGGGAATAGAATCGTTAAAATTTGAATTATTTTCCAATTTCGCTTCCCATTCTTTAACTGTATTAAAATCCAGTTTGCTTATAAGAATGGGAACTATTAATGCATACCACGTATGAACTTCTTGACCTAACGACCTGAGACAATGAATATTTGTTTGAGTTATATCTACTAAATTTCTTAAAGCTACGTGAGATTCACGTGTCATGGGTACAATTTCTAGTAAACTTTGAACATGATTGTTAATTATGCGACGTTTGTTATCATAGCGTTTTTTTTTTAAATGGATAAAGCAATTCAATTTTGATCTGTGATTTCTAGGCTCCTTAAAAGCTCTAGTGGCTCGCCCCTAAGCGCAGATTTTCGATAAGTTAATTATTGAATACTACTCAATTCGTAATCAATGTGCATTAAAGAGTTAAAGAAGTTATAAAATGCGTACCAATGTTTGAAAGTTCCATCAAAAGAGGGCAGATTAATTGTCGGCAGTTTTACACATTTGGAATTGTCTTGAGAAGCCGAAATTACCGGTTAGTTTCAACGACATTAGCTTGCAATTTAGAATAATTACATAACATTAATTCAGCTCTAGTAACTAAATCAAAATATGTATTTTGAAATTGTTCCCTATCATTAATTTCTATGTCATCGCCATCCCTCTCTGATTCGTCAATTTCGTCTTGTATCTTATTAAAACTGTCATAAATAGGTGTGATCATATTTAAACGTGCTTTTAGATTTTGAATTACTAGATCATCAATATCGTTAAAATTTAAATTGTTTGAAAATTGTTCAAACAGTCCTTAAATTTTCCTTTTGTTTTATTAACTTATTTAATTGTTTAGCCATTGTACAGTAGGTACTTGTATGGATGTTAGTATATGAAATAAGATAGGCGACTTACGATTAGAATTAGATTCTTCAATTGAATGCAGAGTGGAACAGACCAGATTGTATTGTATCTTAAATTGATTGATTGCTTCTTAATATGCGATTTCTGTTTGCACTGATTATTCGGTTCGAAGGACCATATGTTGATAGATATTTAATTATTTTCGAGGTAGCAAGAAACTCTTGATTTTAATTGAGATGTTTGCTTTAATAAGTTTATTTGCCAACTAACTTTTACAAGGTATTATAAAATAGAATTTCTAACAAATTGTGGAGGTATTGATAGTACAATCTATGTTGTAACGTCCCCCAGGTACCCTATCTTGAAAAGCGTAATTTGAAATTATGCAAATTCAAGAACAAAGCAATCGCTAAGTGATTTATCTTGACTTGACTGACAATAATGTCACTATTACTCAAATTAATTGCCTGCCTTACTTTGACTTTCCGGGTAATAATTAAAACATTAGAGTTTATTTACAAGTCTGATATTTTATTAGTCACAAACCTCAAATCTGATGAAACGAAGAGGCCGTCTAGTGTTAGGTACGTTGTGCTATCTAAATGAGATAGTCTGGATGAGGTACGTGTTGCATCATGCGAGACAGGTAAAAAAAAATGAAACTACTCAAATTAAAATCAACGAACTTTGCGCAGCGGTGGATCAGCCCGTTAATCTACTATTGTGGGAATGAACCACCAATAAAACCCACTTTATTCATGAATAAGTAATTGCACAAGTACATTAATAAATCAAATAACACAAAAAAAAACAATGAAAGAGTTAAATATGTAACAAAACGCCATTAAATCAGGTTAAAGTGCATACAAAATTATAACATTAAGAGCAAATGGTTAAAAAGCAGTTTAGTTACACAGAAACACAATAATTAAAAAAACACATGTAGTCACACTCACAATTGGGCCATAAATAATCAAAATAAAAATCGTAACACCAAACATGTGGGCCTTTTTAAAAACCAATTATGACGGTCTTTAAGTAAATAAACACATAAAATAATAAAGCAAATTACGGTACATATAAAATATAACAACAGTAATATTTCACAGGTGATAATAAGGTAAAGGCAAGGACAAAAGAAAATAGACAATAAATTTACAAGTACAATTGTTTAGTGACCTCTAAAACACAGAACACTTAAATCAAATTACAATAAAGCACATACAAAGAGAAATCAGCTCGCAAGCCAATAATTCTACTTAAATGAACTGACAAAAAAACTCATTAAAACAAAGCCTTACAAGGGTAAGTTATAAATAGATCACTAACATCGTGACCGATATATAAGTTTGAGTGCGTTAGAAAAATGCCGTGCCCCGTTCTCAATAAGGGTAAGTTATAAATAGATCACTAACATCGTGACAGATATATAAGTTTGAGTGCGTTAGAAAAATACCGTGCCGCCTTCTCCGGTTACACACTCATCCATACAACAAATAAAAACAATAGAAATAAAAATTCGAGGTGTTTAATGGTCTGGATTGGAAGTGTGTACCAACTGGCAATTGTCTTTTACAATTAATAACCCTCGGCATCCTATACCCATACACCAGCCACCTCAACACAATTATAAATATAACCACAGTATAGATATATAGCTAACGCATACAGTAATATTAAATGTTTTCGGCGCCTTTGATCTTTGTGTGGCTGAAATCGATGACCTTCAACGGATACAACCATTCTGAGGATAGTACAGGCGTGTAAATTCAATTTTTTTTAAGAATAAATGTAATTAATAAAAAAATCAAATTTAGTCCAATAAACATGCATAACTATACAGACTCTCTACAAAACTGTTAATATTCTTAAAAAGAACGTGTGAATCCACCTCGCTTCGTACGATTCATTTTAAAAACAAAACAGATGCTGATGATGTATAAATTTTATTTATATATTATTACGTCACCTCTTGAACGGTATACTCACAAGAAGTTGGTTGTTACAAATAGATACACCTTCTTATGATAAATCAAAGGAAATTTAAATCATCTGATCGGTCTAAACACTCACTATCGCCATTTTGCTGATAGTACAGAATGACGCAGGCGTAAACAAAATTAGCCACAGAATTCCTATGTAATGTCGCTACTGTATGCGTTAGCTATATATCTGTACTGTGATATAACAACCAAAAATGATAATTCGCACAAATACCAGAGTGTGAGGGCTCTGTACTGTGCTTTTATTTTAGCAGATTTCAGCTTAATGAGTCCGCGTACGAATAAGATATCTTTGCAAGACAATGTTTGGTATTTAATACGTTGTCTAGACTGGCAAAACGATTTGCTGCGAGCTTTCAGTTATATAAAAATACATACTTACACTAGAATAAATATTCCCTTAATTGGTCACAGACACAAATCGTTAACATACGCGGTTTAACCCCGAAAGAAAAGACAACTTGGTGTTGGCTAATTCAAAAGAAAAATGTACACGCAAGAATTATTTTAAAGACAAACTGTTTACAATGAAGGTATTTAATTAACCCAAAAATCGATCTGGCTCAATTGACATTCTAACTGTAACTGCCTTCTCCCCCGATTCAAACCTAACTATCATTACTCCCGAAATTAACCCCCGCCTTGTAAAAGTAATAAAAAAACAAGAACATTAATTTACGTTGGAGCAGTTTCATACTTATTATTGCACGACATGTTAATTTTAAAAATATGCATTCGTCCGTAACAACACTACATTTCTCTCTCGAAATTTCAAGTAACAAAGATATCTTTTAATCGCGGCCCGTCCCGCCGTAATCAATCATTAGAGCAATGACATTTTTACATCAAGTGCGCGCACAAGAAAAATTTCAATGGTTTATTACGCCACTTCAGTAAAACATTTTTAAGCGTGCACCTGCCACTCACCCCCTAACATGTGTTTACATACATATTAGTTACAAACAATCCTACATTCCTTAGATAAAAATATATAAATAAAAATATTTTGAAAACATTAGCAAATTACGTCGTATTGTCAAGATATTAAAAATCCACTAATTATCCTTTCTATCGTGGTAACAATGGCTATTTGAGAAACGAATATTACAATAATAAAATTTTCGCGGTGCACTACCTACAATGCACAATTGTATAAATCTAAACAAATAAAATTTGTGCTAAACATTAACAATAAAATATGTGAATGGAGTATCGAAACTAGTTCGTCAATCAAAAAACTAAAAAATGGTACTTGTTATAGTGAACTCCGATACTATTTTCAAAATGTGCGTGGTTTGCGTTCGAAAATTTCTGAAAATTGTGAATGTGAGTTTGATATAATTGGGATTGTTGAATCTGCATTGTCCAACGAGATATCCTCATATGAACTTGTTTCGTCCTTGTATAATACATTTAGATGTAACCGTAACTTTCAAATTACCAAAAAAAGATAGGGTGGTGGTGTTTTACTAGCTGAAAAAAATGAAATAGTATGTAATTCGATAGATACTAGCGAATTATTAATTGGTTGCAAGTGTGGTTTAAAGTTTCTTAATTTATATGTGTTGTTATTGATGTTCTCCCTGATGTTAAAATATCAATGAGTATAAATCATTTCTCGAAGAATTTGAGCGTATGTTATTCCTTCAACCATTTGGTAATTATTAGTGATTTTAATATACCTAAATTCATTGATAGAGACGAAACTGATACTAAGTTTAACCAAAGAGCAACATTTTATTGCTCTTTGGTTTAACTTAATGAATAGCTTTATGAACATAAATTTAAGTCAGTACAATTCAAATCTCAACAAAAATGAGCGTTTGTTTAATTTAATTCTTAGTAATGTAAATTGTGATGTTTTGCATGACACCTGTCCATTATTCAAAGAAGCCACTAGCCATTAATCCACATTTACGCATACAAAAATCACAATTACTAACTAGCTCTAGCACCAGACCTTATAATTTCAAGAAATCTGACTTTATAGGTATACGTCAATCAATACTTAGGGTCGACTGGTCCTTCTTGCACCAATGTATGATATTTAATTTATTTGATGAGTTTGTACCTAGATACCGCAAACGTAACAAGCGTTATTCAAAATGATTTAATGCCGATATCATAAATAAAATTGAAACATAAATATTTCAAAAGAATTAAGCGATTTAATCTTTCTAGTGATAAAAATGAATACAAACGTCTTAGAAAGTTAGTCAAGCAACAAATTCGATCATCGTGTAATTGTTATCTATTGACTATTGAGCAAATTCGTTCGTTGTAAAAGGAATAACTCGAAAATTCCTGATATCATGAGGCATAATTATGAAACTTATTCAGCTCCTATTCAAATAGTGAATGCGGTTAAAGTATATTTCTCTAAAGTGTATTGTCCTGCTACAGCCGCATGTACTTCGCAAGTGGAGTGCAATATGCCGTGTATTCATCTACCCAGTGTTACTGGTAGTCAAAGCTATCGCTAAAAAAAAATAAAGAAACATCTGGAAGTGACGGAGTGCCTTCATTTTTAATTCGTGATTGCAAGGATATATTTGCATTACCTTAACGAATTATTTTTAACATATCTTTGGAAACAAATTACTTCCCAGATGTCTGGAAAATTAGTAGAATTTGCCCAGTTTTAAAGAGTGGCGATTTACCAGAGACTACTAATTATAGGCCGATAAGTATTTTATCGAATTTTCCAAAGGTATTTCAAATAGTCCTTTATGACCATATTTATCCACAAGTAAAAAAATATATATCGTTACATCAACATGGATTTATGCAAAATAGGTCACCTGTGACCAACCTTGCTTGCTTTACAGACTATGCGTTGCGTGTCTTAGATAATCATGGCCAAGTTGTTGTAATGTATACTGATTTTTGTAAAGCGTTCAACAAGGTCAAGCATTCTATCCTAATTAGTAAGTTACGTAATTTTGCTTTCAGTGAACCGCTTCTTACTATTTTTTTCTCCTACCTAACCAATCGATTACAGTATATGTGTTTTAATAACTTTGCGTCGGACTCTTTTACAGCTTCGTCAGGGGTACCCCAAGGATCAAACCTGTGTGCACTGTTATTTTTACTATTTACCAATGATATCTCTGGTGTAATCTCAAGCAATCATCTTTTATTTGCTGATGACCTTAGAATTTATTGTGAAATCACTTCACTGAGTGACTGTCTATCCCCTCAAGAACAATTAATGGTCAATCATAACTGATGTCTAAGGTAATTCCCTGCATCTAAACATTTCAAAATGTAAAATGTTATCGTTTAGTAAAAAAGGAACTAACTCTACTACGGCTAATCGTTCCCCTTATCCCGGATTTCTGATACCAAAGATCTAGGTGTAATGTTTGGTCAGCATCTAAGCTTTTTGAGTCATATTCAGGCCATATGCCTAGATGCAATAAGAATGCTGGGATTCATATTTAGAATCACCAAATCATTTCATTATACTTACACTATTTTCTCGCTATACTTTTCACTAGTTCTGTCTAAACTGGAGTACTGTAATCTTATATGGTACCCTGTCTATCTCAAATATGATCGAAGATGTTCAGGGAAAATTCTTAAAATACGCGTCCTTTAAGATTGATGGTATCTATCCGGCGAGGGGTTATCCTCAAGAATATCTCCTAAGTCGTTTCCAACTTCCAGCATTACAACGCAGACGTAAATACTACAGCATGAGATTTTTATATGGCCTACTTAACAACCGAATTGACTGTCTTTTTCTTCAATCATTCCTTAACTTTTCTGATTCAGATTCCTTATAACCTTTGTTAATACTATTCCAAAGACAAACTCATCATTAAAAGCACTTACTTATATAATGTCATTAAATTTTAATACTATAGATGCTAATACTGATTTAAATATCGCAACACATGTATTAACAATGTTCTCAAGTTACTGTTTAAACTTGTTTTAGTTGTAGTTTAATTATGGAGTTTATTTTAGACGTATGTACTTATTTTAGTCATATTTGTTCTTTAAATGGATATTTTTTCCGTTGAGCAATAAAGTATGATTATTATTATTATTATTATTATTATTATTATTATTATCTATTGAAGGTGCTAGGATGTTTATGTATCTCATTAGCTTCTCGTTGTAAACGAATATAAGAATGGGTTTGTCTTCGCAACATTTCCATATTATTAAATTGAATTTCACGATTTGAATTATTTAAAGCATGCTCAGCTACCGCAGATTTATCTATTTAACCTAACGTAAAAAATCTCATGTTCTTTACGTCTTGTAACAAAGCAACGTTTTATGGTTCCAATGTATACTTTTCCAAAAGAACAAGATAACTTATACACTCCGGAAGATGATAATGGGTTTGAAACACTTTTAGGTGACTTTAAATGTTATTTCATTTTTATTGTAGTTCTAAAAACAGTCCTAATGTCACGATTAATTATAAAAGGAATAAAAGTAGTACCAACATTAAGCACTAGTTTTTGTTTATGGTTACGTCTATTAAGTGTAATAATATTATTAATATCGTTAAGTGAATATCTATTAGCTTTTAGTGATTTTGGTAATACTCATATTCATCTTTCCAGAAATTCTGATCACAAATTCGTTTTGCTCGATCCACTAAAGACTTGATTATACCATTCCTTTCACGTGGATGGTAGTTTGATAATTTATGATGGTAGCTATCTATCTATCTATCAGTAGTTTCCTTCTGCATGGTAAACTGGATACGTTTTGTGGTTCCAATGTATACTTTTCCACGAACATTTAATTTCTCTTGAAGGTCTTAACGTCATGATTAATTAGCATTTTCTCAATTCTATTTGTAAAGTTAGTTATAAAAGCAGTAGTAGCATTAAGCACTTTTTATTTATGGTTACGTCTAGCAGGTATAATAACATTATAAATATCTTTAGTTGAATATCCATTAGATTGTAATGATTTTATTAAATATTTATCTTCATCTTTCAAAAATTCAGTTATCACAAATTTGTTTTACTCAATCCATTAAAGATTTAATTACTCTATTTTTTTGACGTGAGTGGTGGTTTGATAATTTATGAAGATTAGATATTAGTATGCCAAGAAATACTAAAATGCCATTAGCTTTCTTCTCCATGGTAAACTGGATGCTTGGTTGGATACCATTTATAAAAAACTGAAAGTTCATGTAATGCTTCTTCTCTCTTCAAATAACTAATATGCCATCTACATATCTATACCATTATTATTATTATTAACACTGAGGCGGTCCTTTTCAAGTCCCTGCACCGTGATCGTAGGTCTATTGTGCCCCCTAGTCTTAGTCTACCCCTCGAAAAGTCCTGTTTCTTTTACAAACTTCAGGATCTTCGAGGGGTGTATTTTGTGACTTCTCCTTGTGTAATCTTTTCCTTTCCAAGAAGTTTTCGTGCCATCGTGTGAGCTTCACAATGTCAGAAGACGTGGTGAAGTGTTTCGGCAGCTCCATCACAACCTCTAAATGTCAGTCCCATTACGTGCATACGCTTGTTTAGGCGACAGTGCCCGGTGACATTTTCTGTTGCAAGCTTTATATTCCCTCTACCTAGATTTAGGAAAGACCTGGTAAGTTTACTGTTCGGTTTCCCCAGGAAGATCTTAGAGTGGATCTGTCCTGCAGTTTCCTTCCAGTACACGCAGTGATCTTGAGCGAATCCTCTTTCTATCTCGGTTTTAGCTGTGACATAAGAAATGCCACAGACTAGTTTTGGCCCTATGAAGGGCGTTTCTCTTGCTGCTCAAGCAAGTTGGTCGGCCACCTGGTGACAATGTTTGCATTACCAGATGCCCACACTCGTGTTACCGTGTTGGTTTCACTCAGTGTATTAGCATTTGCATACATTCGAAGCCTTGCTTCGAGTTGAATACAAATGAGTTTACCAAACTAAATGTTTTTTAGATGCATTTTGTAACGCTAATGTTTCAAACTTTTCCATGTAAAAATTAGCTATAACAGAACTGGGAGGGATACCAATTGCTTTACTATCAAGCTCATAGAGTTTATTATTCCAATAAAAATCAGTCGTTGGAAGACGATGCTGAAAAAGAATTGGTATATCGTTTGGAAAAATATGATCAGTGTATTCAATAGTTTCTTTTAGAGGAACTTTTGTTAAAGGTGAAACATCAAAACTGGCCGTTAAACCAGCCTCTTCAATTTGAAACTATGTATTTTTTCAATGAAGTCAACAGAATGGTGTGTTTTACCTGTTGTAATAAAAATGTAAGATGTTTTTGCAAGATTGTATGTAGGAGAACCAATTGAAACAACAATAGGCCTTAAAGAAACATTAGGTTTATGTTTTTTTGGTAGACCGTATAGTTTTGATGACAGAGCTTCTTCAGGAACACATGATAACTTAATAAGTTGTTAGTTTTCAAAAGAATTTTTTTTATAGAATCTATTGGTAGTGCGTGATAACTATGTAGTTGCAACAGTTCTACTTTAAAGTTATAGTAGTTCATATTTAATATAACAATTTCACACCTCTTTTTGATTGTAATATTGTTATGTTTTCATTACGTTTGAAATCGAACAAAGCACGGTGTATTATAATATTTATACTTTACATACATCTGTACGTTTTGAAAACAATTTCAGTTATAGTCCTCATT
Organism: Vesta saturnalis; assembly: GCA_036346205.1. Lineage (NCBI taxonomy): Eukaryota > Metazoa > Arthropoda > Insecta > Coleoptera > Lampyridae > Vesta > Vesta saturnalis. Next base: position 1,526,455 of record JARFJB010001308.1, read on the forward strand.
AGTGGTTATATCTTTAAACACTGTTTAAGATGTTACAACAAATTTATGAAATATGGAAAATGAAAGTGATAAAAATGCAAACATAAGCTTGCTATTAATGTAACAGTTTCATAAACGTATAAAGCCAACCATGGAATCTAATTTTAGTTAAGAATAACTAGATCCTTAGTAAAATTAAATTAAATATTATTAAGCTGCCTTGAAGATAATAAATCAGAACTCCCTCTAACGGTGAACGGCTAACAGTGCAAGACGTCATAATCAAAGGGTAAATTTAATAAAATTTCATTAAATTATGAGAAGAACCACTACATGAATTTTTAATTTTTATAAATCCAAGCATCCAGTTTACCATGGAGATGGAAACTACTGAAAGATAGATACCATCATAAACTGTCAAACTACCATCCACGTGAAAAAAATGGTGTGATTAAGTCAGTTTAATAATATTTAATTTTATTAAAGGTCTAGTTATTGTTTACGATAGTTGACCCTATTGGTTTATCAAACTGTTACATTAGTTGCAGGCTTATGTTCTCGTTTTCATATTTTCATATTCCATAAATGGGTTCTAACGTCTTAAATAATTCTTAAAGATATTACCACTACTGATAACGGTAATTATCGAAACGTATCGATTTATGTAAAATATAAACATAAAAGTACACAATTTACAAACCTGAAATCTAAGTATTTTACCAATGTGTAATATTGGTGAAGGTTTACATTTTAATATATCAGATAAGATGGTTCTTGAAGAAGCAGAAATATTGAAAACGCAGCACAAAGACGATTCAGCTGAAGACTTTTTAACAGAGGTAATTAATTTCAATAACGGTCTTCGAAATCAAATAGAGCGATGGTCTACCGTTATGAATCTAGCAACACAGCGTTATGTAGCTTTTCTGATGTAGGCACTGTATTATTTATATTTTTGACATTACCAACGTAGAGCGCTCTTTTTCTAAATTAAACGTTTTTCGAGAAGTGCAATCTCACAAGAGCGTCTCAGACATTTGGCAATTCTAGGTATTGGAAACGAAACAGTGAGCTATATTTACTGCAAAAATTAATTGATATTATTGTCCGTTCAAAGGCACGAATTCGGCATTTTTAATAATACGTATAAGAAAAATATGTAACTTGAAGTAAGTATAATTAATATTGTTTTATGAGATATCTGAAAAAAACGAGTGGTGAGCAGAGTATGTGTTTGTGCGTAATTAACCCACTTATTCCTGAACCAAGAAGAAATAAAAATAAACTTGCAATTTTTTGTATTATTGTTTATTATGCATATACAAACAAGTATTAGTTATAAAAAATTTTTTTTTACTGTCCAGTAAGAAAAAAAAAGCCGTCCTTTATGTAGGACGTTAGGAACAACTATTACCAAATACTGAATATTTTTACTTTGTGTGAGAATCTAAAAAACAGCGCACATGAAGACCAACATCACATTTTACACATCGTGTTGTAGCTTTGAGGTGACAATGACGGCATCTGGTTGGACAGTCTTGTGGAATGAGGTAATGTTTCATTCCGTCGTAACGTATGTCACAGTTTTCTCTTCTATTTGGGCGCCCCACAGAATGGTTAGATTTAGCATTTCCTTGAAGTAGAGAACAAGCAATCGTTCTTTGAAATGCTAACTGATCTAACGCTGGTGTTGTTTTATTTGATCGATCCAGTTGCCAGGCGTTTTGCGATGACATGTCAATGCTATGGGTATATAAACAAAAGTACCATTTTTTGCCTCTGATTCCAGTTCGATATAACGACTTGTTCTTGTCACTGCGGTCGACCACACCTATGTTTTCGTTACATTATTTTACTATACGAGGCTGAGTTACTTGTATTGACTTGTTTAGAGTACCTCTTCACCATACGTACGGGGTTTACGCCTACAGCATTAGATGCCAATGAAACCACACTATTGTCATTCCAACTGACAATTGTCAAATTTGTATCGGCGTCTGTTTTATAATCGTGGGTTCCTCGTGCTGTCTTTTTCAAATCGACAGTGGTTGCCAGTGGGTTTTTTGGTATTCTGCTACTTCTAATTGTACCTGTATACCTGCATATCCATTGCAGACAAATTGTGAAAAATATGCATACTGGAGAAGAAATTGTCGAAAAAAATGTGGAAGTTGCTAGGCCATTTACTTCGAAGCGCGTCTGCGTAAGTAAGAATCACTCCAGCACCTACTCCAAGTTCTTTATAGATTGGCGAGACGTGTATTGAGGCGCATTGGTAAGGTTCAAACCAATTTATATAGCCATTCCGTGTGCATCCCACCCAGAGCTTTTACCCTCAACGAATTGGTTTTCCCTTTACAAATTGCTTTGCATCGTGGCGTCCAAAATACGGAACCATTGCTTAGTCAACACTATGGTGTTCCTTATGCGGTTCAAATCTTAAAAAAGTTTCGTTTAGCATTGTGAAGAGTGGGCGAACTTTTGCGAATTTGTCATTTGGAGTCAGGTTGTTGTTGTCGGCTATATGTAAAACCCGCATCATAGAGTCCCTCGAAATAGCTTCTGAAACAAGTGAGTTATGAACGTATTTATCTTTTTCCCAAAACATCTTCCTTCTTGGATAAGGAACGTAACCACTCAAGGTTAGAACACTAACAAAGCTTTTCATTTCAGCGACAGTTACTGGTTTATTTTTTTCATTCTTCATTGCAGCATACCGGTTTGTCTCTTGAGTTAGCATGTTAAACATATTTTCATAAAAAAAATGCATGAAAAGCGAAAGCGGTGCCTGCTCTTAAATATTTTCGATGTTTGACTGTTCGATTATTACAAACTCGCTAGCATCATATGTTATATGTGAATCAGTCCAGTTGTATTTTTTGGTAACTTTAGGTAAAGGTGCAGTTTTTGAATGATTTGCTGCCTGCGGAACCAAACGAGCTAAAGGTATAGCGTCGTCATCCGAATCAGAACCAGCCGAAGCTACCCGAATTTCAGCTGGAGCTCTTAGTTGTACAGAAGGCAAGTTATCTGGAGATATTGTATCTTCCTCTCCAGAATCTTCGTCGGTTTGAACTCCTTCATGAGGCGGCAACATTATTATATCAGATGGCGGGTGCGGAAAATTATCGTCTTCTATCATAGCAAGTGCCTCATGTAAAGAAAATCCTCTGAAAATAAAAAGAAAATAAAAATTATTTTAAAAATTATTATTAATTTTATTAAATACATAAATAAAAAGTTTACCTTGAGTAGGATTTGAAACTACGACCTGTACTTTGCTAGAGTACCGAGCTAACCAAGTGCGCTATTGAGATTCAAACCCCAATCGATGCAAATTTTGTCTTTATGTATGCAGGCTCACATTCCATTAATGATTGCAATCTCATTATATTTAGAATTTACATCAGTTCTACATACATAAAGACCAAATTTGCATCGATTGGGGTTTGAATCTCGATAGCGCAGTTGATTAGCGCGGTACTCTAGCAAAGTACAGGTCGTAGGTTCAAATCCTACTCGAGGTAAACTTTTTACTTATGTATTAAAAATAAAATTAAAAATAATTTTTAATTACATTTACCTTTGAACTTATTCGTTTATAACAAAACTTATACTAAAAAAATTATTTTATTTAAAAATATACTAAATTTATTTTTATTCACAGTACCCTACATTCCTGACGGTCTACGTACAATTTTTACTGATATTGTAAAAAAAAAATAGGTTAGCAATATACGACTATCAACTTTAGTGTTTTTGTGGCTAAATGTCACTATTATTTGGCAAACCTGGCAAAATTAACACCGTAATCGGAAATTTTTAATAAATTTCCAACCGAGTTATTTTCAAGAGCAAACAAACGCCTGTTTATATGTTGAAGCCAGATCGGGAATGATTCGGAACTTCTCGTGTGAGGATGGTACTGGCGGTTTCATGTTCATAGGCGTCCGTATATTTTTTTTAAAGTGGCGTCCTAATAGTAGGACGTTAGGGATATCTGGGTTAAAATGAGGCAAGGCGCATTTTTCTCCTTCGCAGCCCCGCGACATCGCCACTGGGTGTATTTATTTGTATTTGATTGCTATTTGTACAATTATCATCTTATTAATATACATTCCAATTTTTCCATGCTATAAACACTTAACTACCTTTGTTACAAAATTAAACTAAACAACTCTACAATATTAACCTAAACGAAAATTTTAGTTGGTTTAATTCAGTCAAACGCTACTATTCTATAAAGGAACAGAAAACCTCTATATTTGTTTCTTATTCCTATTGTATCTTTATATACCTTTCAACACTGACAATATAGTATATGTTGTCTGTGCTTTCAATAACTAATGAAAGCTTATCCTTTCTCATACCGTATGCATGATAGCGACAGTTCTTTTTTTAAACATTATGTTTTGATATTCTACTGAAAACAAGATCAAAGCTGATGCATATTTTAGTTTTCCTTTTTTTGCACATTATTCCATGATTTAATAAACACAGATGGAACGTTCACTCCGCTTGCTTAGAATTAATCTCAGAACTGAACTTGAAGTCACCTTAGTGACTTAATTGAATATCTTTTATGTTGGAGTCATAATTACGTTTAGATCGCTATATTTAAATTACACCACTTTTTTCACGTTGAAGCTACGCACTACAATACTTTCCATGAGTGGAAGTCTGTAAGTTCGGAACGAAGTTTTATTTGTTGTTAACAGGGACAAATCATCTTAAAATAATCGTTTGTGTTTAAGATAAAAATAGACAAAGTTAAAATATCTGTATTATATACTTCCAACGACGCGTTCTAAGCCAAAGACTAGTTTTAATGACAGTTCAAGGAACCGCGAAACCACAATCAATACATGTGGTCTGTAGCTTTTTATTTAATTGGTAGGTTAGCTTTGACTTTTTCGGTTTCCTGACATTTACCTACATTATTATTACTGTTAGCGGGAAGGTTTGCTGAGCCGAATAGAAAAAGAAACGTTACAAGCGTAAATAGGAGCAAAGATTTATTCCAGGGATTAGACTTGTAACTTCATAGATACGTTTCGTGCCTTTGCTCTTCGAGAACTGTTATGACGAAAAAACATAATTGCGTAAATTATCGCATATGTAAGCTCAACAAAAATATATTTATGTCATGAGAATATACTAAAGAATAATATGTAAAATGTAAAATGAAACTACCACGCTCTATCAGACAGAAAAACCCCATTTTGAAATTACACCGTGTGTAAACACTGAGTAAGGTATTTTAAAATATGTGCATTCTATCCGTTGAAGTAGGAATAATACATATATGAAGCTATCTGTATTATAGGTATTTGACTAAACGGAATATCCTTTCAACTATGATCTATATTAAATAAATTTTTAATTACCTGCATCACAATTATGTACGTTATTTATAATAATTTTATTTCCAATCTGCCATGTTTCTACTTTAAAGCTATTTCTAGTTGTTCTGTATTTTGTTGTAATATTTGGTGTAAGAAAATAAGCTGGGAAGTAGATGGTAGCACAAATATATAGTTTCACAATTTATTTTATATAATTATTTATTTCTCACGAGATGTATGATTATCAAGAGAAAATATATAATTAAAATAATAACAAGTAGTTCCCAAGTAGAACATAGATATAGGTAACATATAGGAACAACATTGTATATTATTGGACAAATATTGGTAATAATAATAACAATAATAATAATAATAATAATAATAATAATAATAATAACAATAATAATAATAATAATAATAACAATAAAAAAGGAGTGGCAAGACTTGCTGGCAGAAGTCGACAACGATCCATGGGGACTCCCCTACAAGATCGTTAGCAAAAAATTGAAGGGCACCAACCCCAGCCCACGCCTAAACGAGGAAGGGTGGGTGAGGGAGATCATTAAAAACCTGTTCCCGACGGACGAGAAATTGGCACCTGCGAAACCAGGTAGTACCGAGCCACGACAAGAAGAGCTTTTTACATTGGTGGAACTGACGCAAGAAGGCCAGCGGCTTAAACCAGGTAAAGCTCCTGATCCCGACCAAATTCCCAACGAGGTCTTGAAAAGGTTCATTGCCGACTACCCAGAGAGGATGCTAGCTATCTACAACGGTTGCCTGAGAAGCGGATTATTTCCGGAGACGTGGAAAAAGCAGAAGCTCATCCCTTTGAGAAAAGGAGAGAAACCGGCAGACATGACGTCGTCCTACCGCCCGATATGCCTGCTGGACACGATGAGCAAGGTCCTGGAAGGGCTCATCCTGCGAAGGCTAGAAGAGCACGTCGCCTCTGCAGGAGGCTTTTCGCAGCGCCAGTACGGGTTCTGAAAAGGGATGTCGACTGTTGACGCGATCAAGGGGACCCTGAGCCTGGCAGTCGCGGCAAGGGATCGAGGAGAAGAGAGGAAAGGATTCTGCGCGTTAATCGCGATCGATATTAAGAACGCCTTCAACTCTCTAAAATGGAGCGATATTCTTGCGGCCATGCGGCGGAGGAACGTCCCCCAGTACCTGCGGACAATCGTCGAGAATTATCTGGATGGACGGCAGACATTCTACAACGGCGAGGACTGGACCGTGAACGAACAGATAACACGTGGTGCACCACAAGGGTGTCGTCTAGGGCCCTTCTTCTGGAACATCGTTTACGATGCCCTTCTTGACATCGAGGTACCGGAAGGGGTACACCTGGTAGGATTCGCAGACGACGCCATAATCGTGGCAGAAGCACTGGAAGAACACGTCTTGGAAGTTAAGCTGGACGAGACCATTTTAACGGTCAGGAACTGGCTGAATAGCAGAGGGCTGGAGATGGCCGTAAACAAGACTGAAGCCGTCCTAGTGACGAAAAGAAGAGGCTACAGGACACCAAGACTTGTCATCGACGGGGTGCAAATATAATGGAGTAGGCAGATTACCTATTTAGGGGTGGAGATAGGTAGGTCACTCACATTTGGACCGCATGTACAAAAGCGACGCAAAAGGCTGCGGTCTTATCCGGACGACTGTCACGCCTTATGCCAAATGTAAGTGGGCCGAGGGCGAGCAAGCGGAAAATCTACGCATTCGTAGTAAATTCGACGCTGCTGTACGCAGCACCAGCGTGGGTCAGCGCCACGTTAAAGATGACGCACCGTGCAAAGCTGATCTCAGCGCAGACAAGTGGCGCTAAGAGTAACTGCCTCATACCGCACGGTGTGCTGTGATGTTGCTGGCCGGTATTCCACCAGTAGTTCTGCTCGCGCAAGAAAAGGTCGAAATTTTTGAAGCACTAGGAGTCGGCGAAGTCTCAGAATCCGAAGCCAAAGAAGAAGCCTACTGACAAGATGGCAAACCAGGTGGGACCAAGGCGATAACGGACAATGGACACGCAGGCTCATCCCTGACCTGAACAGGTGGATGACCAGATCGTACGGCGAGATGACCTCCTACCTCACGCGGCGATGACGTGGCATGGTAGCTTCCGTTCATACCTTCATCGGCTTAAAAGAGCTGAGGCACCGACATGCCTACGCTGTCACGCAGAGGAAAACAACGCTTAGCATACGCTGTTCCACTGTGCACAATGGAACGAGGAAAGACAATCTCTGGAGGACGAGTTAGGATTTCCGATCTCTCCAGATAACCTGACAGCACTCATGCTTGAGGAAGAAGGGAAGTGGCGTGCCATCGAGAAGTTCGTCGGCACCGTAGTGAAGTGCAAGGCAGTGCAACTGAGATGAGTTTGTGTTAGTAGACCGTAAGAAGGGACAAATGGAGTAAAGAAGTGCAGCTGAAGAGCTGACCAGGCCCGACTGCCCTAGAAGTTATGCCGAAAGGTGATTCCTGGGACAGTCAAACGGTGGACGAGAGAGAAATGGTTTTAGTGGGTAAAGGGATGCCCAGTCCCACATAACCTCTACGGAGGGCATCTATAAAATATTTTACCGTCAACTCTCTGCAAAAAATAATAATAATAATAACAATAATAATAATCATAATAATAATAATAACAACAATAATAATAATAAAGTCTATCTTTCTGTGAATTTATTTGCATCAAACACATGTGCAAAAAATGTGCCCCCAGTCACTTCTTCCTCATACACTATGAAACCAATTAATTTTCGGTGCAAGCTACTAGAATCAATTATCAGTAGGCTTGATCTCAATAAGGCGACTGGTCCAGACAGTATCCTAGGTAATGTTTTAAATAAATGCTTCCCCTAATTAGTACGAGTCCTATCTAAGCTGTATTCGATTTCTATGTCTTCTGTGGGATTTCTCTCATCATGAAAGTTAGAAGATACCCAACGTATTCCCAAAGAGGCGATAACACCGGTACCTCCAACTACAAACCAATTGATATCACTTCCATTTTGTCTAAAATCGTAGAAAAGGCCATTAATCAGCAACTGCTCTTTTTCCTTGAAACTAACAAACTCCTTGGTTACCACCAATATGGTTTTAGACAGAACCATTCAACAAGTGACTCTGTTAAAATGCTTCAATATTTTTACATTTTTACACATTTAAAAATAGTCCATTACTCGACAAAGTCGTCACATAGGACGGGCAAATTATTTCACGTTTAAAATGTTCTTACTATAGGTCAATACCCATTATGGACGAAAAGTACATTTTTTTATTATCTCCACAAAACTAATAACAATACACACTTAAATCGTTCAATAACCAATCTACTATCAAGGACTGCACGCCTAAATATATTTACGAAAACATGGGTAAGTCGGGTTGTTTACACAAACTGTCTGCTATGTCCTACTTCCCAAATCTATATTTTTTAACCTTAATTGGTGGAATTCCATATCCAATAGCACTAATGCTTTAGATATAATATAATTGCATAGTTTATTTAATATAATAATTTATTTATCAACGCCTTTAAATACAACATGTACCATTATCCGGAGAAAATATGTAATTAGAATAATAAGTAGTTATGATAGAACAGCAAACTTGATGCTAATTAGTCTATAAGATAAACCTGTTCGTTCATTAAAGGTATTTTCTGTTTATGTTTATAAATTTCGCATACTTCCAAGACATCTAATTTCTCTTTTTTATTATAAAAATGTAATACTGTTTTTTGAAGCCATAAGGTGATTATTTACTATTGAATATTTAGCATAATTTGAGTTGTCTGTGTGTTTATGTTTGTCATATCTAAATGTATCCTTTGTATCTAATATCAAAGTTCTTTGTGTTCTTCCAATATAAACAGAACTACAGAATGTGCAGTTCAATTTGTAATACCCGACTTCACTATGTTGTTAGTTGAATCTTTGGCATTAAATAAACGTTTAAGAACATTGCTAATAGCTTTAAATCTACCTTCTCCTTTTTGTTCTTTTGTAATATGTGAGCTGCCACTAAGTAAGAAATTTTGATTTAATCCGTGCTCTTTTAAGGCTTTTAGTATTTTACCAGTAAAAGTTCCAGCGTCTAATTCCCTAATAAAAATGGACGAAAAGTGCATTTTTTATTATATCCACAAAACTAAATAACAATACACACTTAAATCGTTCAGTAACCAATCTACTATCAAGCACTGCAGTCCTAAATATATTTACGAAAACACGGATGAGTCGCGTTGTTTACTTCCCAAATCTATATTTTTTAACCTTAATTGGTGGAATTCCATATCCAATAGCACTAATGCTTTAGATATAATACAATTGCACAGTTTATTTAATGTAATAATTTATTTCTCACCGCCTTTCAATACAACGTGTACCATTATCCGAAGAAAATATGTAATTAAAGGACTCAGCCTCTAATTTATTCGGGCAGCTGAAAAAAACAAAACGCACTGTAGTGCTTGGCGATGTCAATTAATAAAATATTTTTTCGCCATCGGTGGCGAAAAAAAATACGTCAATTCCTGAAAAAATAACAAACAAGAACCAAAAACGCATTCAGGATGGTAAAGAAATAAACTAATAGTTGTTTCATACACGGTCAGCTATCACTGAAAAAAAATGGTAGTGGTAAAACAAAATTAACAACTCCAGTGATTAGAATAATTAACAGAACCAAGGAAAAATATATATAATTGCCAACGGTGACGGAAAACTAAAACTAAAAAAAAATATAAACTAAAAATGTCGTTTGTCTAAACTAGCTGTAAACTAACTAACCCTTGTAATCTGTTTGAGACGGCCTAACGGTATAACTAAAATAAATGATCTGATCTGACAACTTAAATAACAGATCGTACAAGATCCAAAATTACAAAACCAAGATCAGAGAAAAAATTGATAATTAATAATCGGCTAGTTTGCTGTTAACAAAAATTATTTTAGTCGAAATTGAATTAATAGCTGTAGTGGGCGCAATATTTGGATCACCCGGTATATACACGGGTATCGCTTGTAGCGGAAAACAACAACTAAACTCGAAAAATATAGAAACACAATGTGTTTGTTAGGCACTAATAAAGGCGGCTATATAAAACAAAAATTATTGAGCAATTTATTCTTTTAAAACTAACATAAAAGAAAAAATCATAATTACGAAATTTAGTGAGTTGATATTTTTAAACTGCAAAGAAACTCGTTGATAATACCCTTATCGGATAATTGCAGACGTGCAAATACAACTTTACTTAAATATGTTTTCCATAAATGAAATAGCTACACATATAAGGTTTACTACTTGTACCTTGTTTAAAAAAAATAGCGGAATAGCGGACGGTAATTTATCAACAGTAGTAATTCGAATTAATTCGCTTAATCAACAAACTTACTTGAATAGATCTAATAGGTATATTAAAATTGTGAATTTGTATACTTATAATGGAAATCGTATAAAATAAAATTATTGAATCCTGCATTTCAATTAATCAAAGTGTATGTGAACGGTGCATTGGAATTTATTCATTAATACATTTTTTGAAAAATACCGGGCGGTCAAATATTATGCGAGTTTCCGGAAAATTTTGAGAAGTAGTTTTTTTCGGTAACGGAAATTATTGTTTCGTTACATCATACTATTCGGCACTTCAACTTTTTACTAGATTCCACAGTGAATATTTTTACTTAATTGTAGTGATGTAATCTCCCCACAATTGAAATCAACTGCATGTACTCTATATATCAATTATAGCACACGTCTATTAAATTATATAATAACAAGTAAACGTTCAAGTACACAATCACTTTCAACGTGTCAAACAAAAGCTTTTATCGCCGGATAAGGTTTGAAAGTGAAACACTTCTTAAAACTTTCAAAATTCACAAACCTAGTATTCCTTTCTTTTACTACCACAAAAGCGCTTCGGAGAGCTCTTTTTTATTTATATTCAAATACTTAATTATACCTTAAAACAAATAATCACAAACCATACAAACACGACGTCACTAGCATTCGACATTAAACAAAAAACATTTAATATCTCAAAACTTACGTAAACAAATGACTAACTTATTTCGTAAATACGTCTATAACAAGCGAATATGTACCCTATAAATACCATAAAAGTAGTGACGCGTATTTTATAACAATCGTCTATTTATTTGTAACCTCAAACTAATAATAAGCACCTGGATAGCTTTACCTCATACCTTCAGGACGCCAAAGCAGAAACAGTAATTATATGCTCCGTGTCTCGCTTTGTCCGGTCCATACGATAGCTGACCGCTCTCCACCAATTATATTTAACGCGATACCCAAATTATACTGCATTAGCTGATGGTTGGATACAATTGCCGTCTGCAAGGTTCTACATAATTTCTGGGAGTATTTAAGTTATATCCAATACTCACAACCAATACGTGTACTCAGTTGATATTATTCAACACTCACTTTCGTTAAACTAACCCCCTTATTCAATGAAGTGTTTAAAAAATCCGTTCACGATTATATTCCCCTGATACTAGTACACAGGGAAAACAAAATTACTATTATGAGGTGTGTTCTGGAAACTCTTCATCAAAATACGGAACGCGAAACTTCTCCACTCTGCACTTCATTTATATGCACATGCAGGTAAGGGACGTTAACCTAACCTCACCGCTCCATCACCGAGTATTAGCTTACGCACGATCTACTCAACTTGTCGCTCACCACTTAATCAATTTCCTTCTTTCGCGATTATTCCAGACTTGGCACAAACTTGCTACATCAAGCCTAGACGCAAAAAATTATAACCTAATCTGTTTTTGTCGTCACTATTACTTTTGAAAATTAACCCTAACTTAACATATTATAAAAGCCACGGTCGAAAAATAGGATTATCCGATATGTACTAAAATAAAAACTGTTTTTTAAATATATTTTTACTACATTAAGCCCATCAATAAGCGTGAACTAAAATTTTTGTAATACGCGGCAAACATAATCATAATTTTAAAACTTCAACGTATTATAAAAAAATAATGATAATAATAACCATAAAACTGAATTCGAATACTTTACACAATTCATAATAAACTTCAATAACGCCAAATAAACCATAAAACCATGACTAAATCAGTGCTTCCCAAACTTCATAACTGAATATACTTAAATTTTCAATAAAACAATACAACCAAATCTACGAATATACTTTACTACTACAATACACTTTTACACATGTTGACACAATAAAAAAGAGCGCTTTTGCTTAAAGAAGTTGTTACAGAATTTGGCAATAGGAATTTATTTACTAGCAATAATAAAATCATCCATAATTTAATATAGATCAATGATATTAACAATTCAATCTAATTCTATAATAAATTGTAACACTGTTTTCCGTCTAATATATATTTTTTTTATTATATACTATTATTAACCATAAAAGTTTTTTTTGGTTTTTGGTTGCGCGGTAGTACACGACCTAATGTAAAAGATTATTTTTTTTTAGTTCAGACTTTTATATTTTTAGTTCTTATAGAATAAAAATAGCTTCCTTTTTTTGGGGCTACTTGGTTTGGTGGTCTGGTAAACATTTCGGTAATTTCTGTTTTTTGATAAACTAAATGCATATAATTTAGTCGAGATTATTGTTGTTTTTTTTTTGCTTATGGTATATTGTGACATTCCATAATAGTTACTGTCACCCTATGTGTACGTTTAAAGGATCATACGGTAGATAGTTTGTTTTGTTCTATTTTTTTTATTTCGAATTTAAAAGAGTTGAAAATTTTGCGAGCCTTTATTTGATCACCTTATTTTTTGGTTTGGAGACATTTATAAATGTCATTTTTATTTGTAAAATTATGTTTCACTCACAGGTGATACTAGCGTTTACGATTACATTAATGTTAGAGTAGCTTTGTGTACATAAATGTTCTCGTTATTTTAAGTTTTAGGAATTTAGTTAGTTGAAAGAGAGAAATTATGTTTTTTTTAAGAACTAAAAAATTGACGCATTGTATTTAAGATAGATAAAATTCCAGTTGAAATTGTAATCGTATAAATTTTTCAAGATTATTTTGTTCCTGATAACGTCCACGAGTAATGTCGTTGTATGTGGTGCCAAAGATATTTCTGAATGTAGTGTACCACTTTTGTCATTATAGAATGAGAGGAATTTATTTGAGCTACAATAAGTACTAAAGAAAAATAATTTAGCGATATCATTTTGGTCGGTTACTGGAAAGCTGACTTTGCAATTTCAGCATGAGGTAATTTCTTTCTCTCGATTAGTATCGTATTGAAGATCGTTTCTACCGCGCTTAAAATTCAAGCGATTTTTTTACGATGGGCTAATTTAGATTTAAGTAAGATGGAAAGGGTTAGAATGGAAGATGGCGAATTCTGAATAAGAGTTCTATTAGAGATGCCGTATAGAGCAGGACTCACGTTTTTTTGTTTCTTTGCGGTGATCGCAACATATGCGAGAGAGGTAGTTGTGGGGTGGAATAAGTTATTACATACTGGGGGTGTATCGAATTACCGTGGGGTAAGTGATCTCCGTTTCCAACAAAGGGATTATATATTAGTTGACAACATCCTCGAGTCATTTTCTGTTGTATATCGTTTGTATAGGCTAACAAGATTTGGACATAGAAAGGGGGTTCGTGTTTTTCGAAGTGCTTAGCCTGTTATACGGACCTGCTGTATCGCATTTTGTTTGTGTAGATTAATTTAACGAATTCCTGTTGAAGAGGTAGTTTTACGTATCTTGCGCCGTTCAAATAAACAAAATACAACCTTGCTGTAAATATAAAAGCTTTAGTAATAGTCAGTACTTGCATATAGTAGTGGTTGACAAATTCTAATACATTCCTGTGTACTATATTTTTTTGTTATACATGCCGACGTTTGAGTACCCTGACTTTTGACATTCACGTTTGATTTTTGTATCGATTAACCTTTAGTGCATACGTATTCACTCGTAATAAGATTCAAAATTTATCTGAGTGTTTTTCATTTATTATAATGACGAATTTGTATTGAAATTATGTGTGGTTATACGTCGCAAAGGGGACGCAATGTTTTTCTCATGATCTTTTGTTATTTTGGTATTTCGAATTTACAGTAATTTTAGTAAAGAGGCCAATACTGATACCAGCTGGTTTCACAGCCTTTAGGTAACTAGGTGATGATATTTGAAATGAGTGTTTTGATTTATGTATCCATTGTGTTACCATTTCGATGATGACGTTTATTACTATTATTCAATATATATATATATATATATATATATATATATATATATATATATATATATCTTTAGGTTAATGTACTTATTGTTTTTTTAAGTGTAAATCCAATATTGTACAGCATCATACTGACGCGTAAAATGTTTGTTTTTTTTATGGGAATTAGATCATGAAGTAACGTCAAGATTTATTTGAAGTAAAGTAATCCTCTTCAAAAGTTTACATTGTTTATTGAATTTTAACGTAACTTTTAAAGGTTTAATGCAATATTTTTCTTGGATTTGAACATATTTTAGCACAGATTGATTCAATTACGGTTGGTTGTAAATCAATTGAAGCAATTTCTATTTTCGGAAGTAAGAATTATATTGAAAGGCAGATTCGGTCGTTGACCGAACAGCTAATTGATTTTGCATACGAGGGTTTTGCGAGAAGTTGCAAATACTTTTTTTTGAAGTGCTTTTTATAGGAATCAACATACCGATTGTAGTCAGTCATTGGTATGAGTGTCAAAAGGGAAGCAGTTTGTTATTTGTTTGAAAATGGGCGAATTTAGGTATTACATCCCGATATCGATGTTTAATAAATTTTAGGGTTTTGTAAATTTTCCATCACGCTTAATTTGGTGTAGTGACGTATTTTTGGTGTTTTAAATTGAAGAATTGATTATCGTAGTTTCGTTTATTTTTGGTTAGTTGAGCCAATAATTTTAGCGTGTAGTTTATCGAAATGTTTAGTGAGTTTTGGGTTTGTTATCGCATTTATTAGCCTGTAACATTAAATATTTTCTATTCTTGCTACTTTTCATCGTATATATTCATTTTTGAAACAGAAAACCAAAATACGATATCGTTTTAGAACAACTGAAATTTAAAGTGAATTTAATTAATCTGTTTTAGGTTAATATTGCTATACCATGCCAAACACTGATCAACTTAATATTAGATCTACGTTTACTGGATTTGGGGAAGTTAAATTACACCTTACGAATTATAACATAATTACAATAACTGAGACTCAGCTATCCAGTGTTACTTCCACCGACAACTTTGCTGTTGATGACACATTTATAAGAAAGGATCTAAATAATAGGGGTAGAGGAATTGGCATTTATCTTAAAACTCTAACTACATTCAACTATATACGAATGATTCCTAATCCAAACGCATTAGAACAATTATGGTTAACAGTAAGTATTAATAGTCTAATGTTTATTTTTGGGGTAATTTATAGAGCATCTGAATCGAATACAGCTCAAATTTTAAATGCATCGATGACGCTTTATCGTATGTTAGAGACTCCTATATAGTAATATAATCTGTACTGGTGAGCTTAATATTCATCTCTTAAAAAATAAATTTTCCTTCATTCAGTATACGCTCATTAATTTACCCATACTCCCTGGGGCAGCTAGTAGCATCTCCTACGAGGATTACACAGCATTCTGAAGCACTTATTGACGTTTTCCTTACTTCAATTTCTCCAGAATACATAATGAATTGCACGTCCTTTTCTGTTTATGAAATATCAGATAACAATCTGATATGTTTTTCTTAGGTAGATTAAATCATCACCATTTCGTTGTATCCCGTTCGCTTAAACCTACATTTCATGGAACCGCTGGTAAAAGATTTTTGAAATGGTTTATCTAAATAATGTTTTACGACGCTACACCGTTTTCACTGCATTTTCAACTATGTAAACCAACATTTAGTAACGATTACAAAAGCATTTATACATGAAAATATTTTTGTTAGTCGTGTTTACGCGGATGTATGAAAACGTTCTCATAATCCTAAACAATAAGTTCCATATATTGAAAAACAAATATTGAAATAGGTCTTGAGAACAATTAGGATATAGATAACTAAATAGTTCTCAAGAACTTATGGTTTAGGGGTTTAGAATTGCGAGACCATTTTCATTCATCTACATACTCAACATGTGCTTGAATTTTTCTATTAACCTATCTGGTTGGTGCGTTTTAATTAAACAACTTACTATCTTTACGGTTTTGCTTAGAAATAGTTAGTGAGTATTCATCTCATTAAGCCGGGATTTCCTTGATCAATGGAGTTTAGATTGATTACAGCATCACCTCTTTGTTATTTCCTGTTCGATTAAAGTAACCTTTGGTGGAACCGTTAGTAAAACGTTATCTAAATGTTTTATCTAAATACGTACTTCAACACGTATTCAAATTTTGTTTAATTTTTCGCGTTTCAATGTTTTTCGACACTACACCGTTTTTACTATATTTTCATTATATTAAGATTTAAAGCTATTTTTGAAGGTCTGAAGATGACAATTATGTCGAAACTAGTAACCATAAGTTAAATATATTAACTAAATATTTGAGAAAGGTTTTGAGTATTACTACAATCCTATTAGTGTTAAAAGCATTATGAAAAAGCATTATCTTTATTATAATACATACTCGAACTAAACTAACCTGCTGTTGTGTGTGCTGCTGCTTATGTACCCTATTTCTTTCACTGCTTGCACTTATTTCACTGCTTTCTCTGCTTTCACCCTTTCACTGCTTTCACTTGTTTCACTGCTTTCGCTGCTTTCACTGCTTTCACTGCTTTCACTTGTTTCACTGCTTTCGCTGCTTTCGCTGCTTTCACTGCTTTCACTGCTTTCACTGCTTTCACTGCTTTCACTGCTTTCACTGCTTTCACTGCTTTCACTGCTTTCACTACCTTCACTGATTTCACTGTTTGCTTCCCTGTTTTCACTTCTTCTTTGTTGATTCTGTTTTAGTGTTGTGGATTTTAGTTGTCTAGGGATTAATGATGTTTTCCATATTGATGGTAGTCTCAGAGCATCGTCTCTTGTGTTGAGATTATGTGGTGTTTCTCAATCTCTATGGCTTCTCTGATAATTCTAGCTGTAAAGTGCTCGATGCTTGCCAAAGTTTTTGCGTCCTCAAATTTAATTTTGTGTCCTGTTGTGGTTACGTGTTGGGCCAAGGATGATGTCGCTTGAACTTTATTAACCGCGTTTTTGTGTTCTATCCTTGCGCTGATTTTTCTGTTGGTCTGTCCAATATACGATAGCCCGCAGCCTCCACATGGAATCTCGTACACTCCTTGACTCTCCAACGAGATCTTGTCCTTAGGATTTCTTAAGATCGAATGAATTTTTCGATACGCCGTGAAAGTTGTATCGATTTTATGTTTTTTAGGATAACCTTATCAGTTGTCCCTTTGATGTATGGTAGGTATGCCGTGGCAGTTGCAGGATCAGCTGGTTCTTTGTCTTCTTTAATTGAATGTCTCAAAGTCCTTTGTATACCGTGGTAGAGGAATCCATCTCTAATCAAAGCCTCTCTTATTTTTGTCATATCTTCTTTGAAAGCAGTGAGTGAAAGCAATTGGGTACATAACAGGAAGTTACTTCAGTTCGAGTAACTCGAAGCAGGAGCAGAGAGTTACTAACATGAGGATGGCAAATGAGACTTTGCCGAAACGTCGTTTTGGATACCAGAAGAGCTACGTGGATCAACACTGATATATATATATATATATATATATATATATATATATATATATATATATATATATATATATATATATATATATATATCTGTGTGTGTGTGTGTGTGGCCCACTACAGACGCACACCTTCTTCACGAAAAACGGTCGAATATTTTGAAGTACAATTTTAAAATATTGTAGATCATTCAGGCTTCTGCAAAAAAAGAGCCATATCAAAATTGTATTTTTTTAAATGAAACACCCTGTATTTTATGTCATTTATCAAATCTAGGGACAAATAAAGGTGAGTTACTGTTACAGTTCGTATACCGAACATCAACATGTTTTCAGATATATAAAATTGCAATAGAAAATTTAAAAAGAAAATGATTCTGTTCTACCCTCGTTTCATAAACATGTCTAAGTGAAGTATAAAGCCAAAGAGTACGGTTTTAATTTAATATACACTATGAAATAAAAAAACATACAGGGTAAAACAAAATTGAGGTCAAATTTGATCATCTTTGAACTAGATTATCTTAATAAATTTGACTGGTGCACCCTGTATGTAATACCTAATTATCCTATAACATTTTAATGTCTTTTGATTTGTATTAGTGGTTTATGCACCTATTTTCAACAATAACGTCAATTTTTTGCATTTTTTTAATTAGGCGCCATACTGAGTAAGTAGTTTTCTAATAAATCAAGGCAACTGTGACAGTTTTCACGTAATGTCGGCCAATCCTTTGATATCAAAACTGTCATTTAAATTAATATTATTTTGTCGCGCTGATTTAAATTAACTTGAATATAAAAAATGTATTCAGTCCAAGAAAGGATCTACATAATTTCAGTAATTAGTGAATGCCAAGAGAATTGTTTATTAGCATCCAGAGTGTACGCACAACGACTAAATCGAGATTTTCGCAGAACCGGAAGCGTGGCATATAAAAAAATATGAAAGAAAAGCGCGTCGTCGGTAACGAATTGAATGAATTTATAACATTAATCTCTGTAAGCAAAAATCCACACTTAAGTCAACGTCAGATAAGTTGGTAGGGATACTGGAGAAATACAAGTTTCATCCATACCATATTCAATTACATCAAGACCCTTTTGACACGAATTTTTATCAACTAGTGGAGTATTGTTATGATAATCGCCAGCACAGATTTTCTGTACGTATGGAGCGGGATTGTTTGGGGATCAAGTATTTTGATGGTCATTTAAACGGGTTAGAATTTCAGCGATTTTTAGTGGAGGAGTTGTCAGAACGTTCCTCTCAATATTCGAGCAAAGTTGTGGCCACAGCACTTCATGCTGACATTTGCACGTGTTTAAACAGAGCTTCGAAAATAGATGGATTGGGAGAAGGGGATCTCAAAATTGGCCTTTCAGGTCCCCAGATTTAACTGATGATTTTTTTCTGTGTGGTCTACAACACAAATATCTTAAGAAGATTTCTGTTATGTATCGAACAAGACGGTTGCTAGTTTGAAAATGTATTGTAGACATTAGAACATTTTATTTATCGTTTTGATCCTAAGCATTCACTATTTAATAAGAGTGAATCTCACTTCATGTTCATATTCGAGAGTTTTTGGTTTACATTTAATATGCGTCTTGGATTTCCTATGTTCTTTAATGTTTATTCTATTAAATTTTGTACCTAATATCCATGTTTTTCTTTTGTTTTTGTAAATTAAATTATAAATATTGAACATTTCCTCAGATGTTTTATTGAAATAAGGAAATTTGGATACTTGTTTGTAATGAGTATGATGCTAAAATTATATCGTAATGATACCTATTACTATTATTCTGTATTCCATTAAAAGCCAATAAGTTGATATTTAAATTTATTTATAGCATCCAATATTGCAATTTTATCATAACAGAAACTGACCTTCATTTGTCCTCTAGAATTCATAAATGACATAAAATACAGGTTGTTTCATTTAAAAAAATACAAATTTGATATGGCTTTTTTTTTATGAACCCTATATAATCTGTAATATTTATATATATTTGTTGTATTGCGTCCATACATTGCAAAATTAGGAATACTACCTCGCTGTTTTGCTTCCGTATACCGGACGTGGCATTGTTTTCCCTGTGTTTGAAAGTGTTTCTTACTTAAGAAACTAGGAAAAGAAGAAAAAGTAAGACCTATATAGAAGCTATAATTCTGTATAAGTTTTATTTTAATACCTTCTCTTATTCTATCAAATTCTAAAAAATTAAAAAAAAATGAGGACGAAGTAGTGATAGAAAGACCTGTATATTCTTAGTTTTGCGTAATGTCATTAGAGCCGTCAAAAATATACATATAATATATTATTTGTTTAAATCCTTACCACTATTACGTCCGACGATTTGGATGGTTGCATTATTTTAATTATAAAAGGATTCTGTTCTATCCTTAACGCATTTCCTTGAAAGACGACGATAGTATTTGTGGAACGTAAGTTAAACGGCAAGTAGCGGAAATAGTTTTTTATGAACATTAACATTAATCACATTTTATCCTTTTAATTGTACAATCTTTCATATTTATTTTTGCTACTCTTCCCTTGTGATTCCTTTAAAGAGTATTTAAAAACACAGTTGCGCTAATATAAAAAACTGTGTTTATTGCATGTTAAGTAAATAAGTCCAAGACTTGGCCAATAAAATGCACTACGTGTCCGGTTGTGTTTCCTATTTTGAAAGTAAGTTGTGTAATACTCGCGAATCATTTAAAGTGGCGTTATTATCGATCCAAACGTCCCTCTATTTAAACTGCTAGAATTATCGGCTATTGTAACGGGTGCCTTACAGAATTTCAAATTTCGCGCGAAGTTCTACGATATTAATTAGTATTATTATTTTTCTAGATAAGGAAATGGTTATTTGTATTTGAATGTATTTAGTATTAAGATGAAAATATTGAGTTTGCTTCACTACGTTGTTTGCATATTTAATTAGTTGCAAGTGCATAAATGAGGAGAAGGGATAGATGCTGTCAAAATAACGTGCCGTTTTTAAAACAGTTACATTAGGTAAGCGATCAGAGTTGGTTGAAAATCACCAACAGAGTAATTCGTCGCCGAGGCTCGAATTACCAGATAATATTCAAATGACTCTAAAATTAGTAGTGAAGTAAGATAACATTTAGTGTATAATATGGAAGAAGTGAAATTACCTTCCTTATTAAAATAAAAAGAGGCTAAGTAAACACAGTGTAAAGAGTGTCAAGTTGGTGACAATAAAAAGGATTGTGCAATAAATTAAAACCGCGTTAAAGGTTGGCAATAATTAAAAATTACGTTTTTGGTTGCGCATCGAAAATATTCCAAGATTGTGTTTAAATATTGAACGATTAAATGTAAAATACGATAATCGATCCAGTGTGATAGATCGATATATAAAGCAAGGTAACTGTAAAGTATTGACAATTAAAAGCACGGCCGTTGGTAGTTCGCTTGCAGTTCGTCGCCTAAGCCTTTTGTCGTTAAAATTAAATAATTGAAGTAATAATTGACTATTATATCAAGCAATTATTTACAATAATCATAAAAGTGTTGGGAAGAAAATTTCAATAGACTTAATCCACAAAAAAGGTGTAAACAAGATATCGTGGGAACAAATGAAGCAAGGCGTCAATTGCATCACCGGCCCAATTGCGTCATCGGTTTGAGCAGATTGCAGTTACGTCATCGGCTTTCAACAAGGCACCAAATAGGTACAATCTTTTATGGTGTAAATAAAGAAACATTTTGTGTGTCTTATTTTCTCTGAACTTGAAGTTGAATATCACAATTAAACGGAAAACATAAAGAATTCATTGTTACTTGTTAGTATTAAAATATTATTTTAAATTATAGGTTTGATTATCACATGTTGTAACCGAAACATTTGCAATTAAATGAGTATAACGTGTGTGTGAGTTACTTTTATTATTAATGAGTATTAATATTAACAGTTTATATGAATATTGAATATGTAGATACGGAAGGAAGTAAACACAATAGAGATCCAAAACTATAAGACAATCGAATAGAGTATTAAATTTTAGTAATGGATAACAATGACCATTTCTTTTAACATTTGAGCTAGCTGGTGTATTTAAATAAGAATTCGCAAACGTAAATATTAAAGTTCATTTACTCAAACTGAAACTAAATAGCAAGCGATTTAAAATTAACTGGTAGATGAAATCTTTATAAACCAAACCCATTCAGCGTAAATAAAAAGGTAATCAGTTTAAGTCTCTCAAAAAAATTAAAAATATGAAATTTTGATCAAAGGATATTGAATTTATCGAGAATTATAAAAGAACTCCATGATTTAGTATCTTAGCGAGGGAAACATACAAAGAAACAAGCCACATATGTTTATCCCGTTACACTACGAAAAGCCAAACTAACCATTCGTGATGTTGTAGATCATGTGGGACGTGGTGCCGCTTATTAATCTGTGTTGGCAAAGATATTAATATTGATATAAAAAATTTAATTTACAATGGTGTCATTATGAGACATTTTGCATTGTAACTATGATCTTCATAAAAACACTCAATACCATTACGAATTCATTACAACACGTAAATTTTCAAATAAAAACTAACAAAAAGACACATAGTCAATAGTTTTACTTGTTATTATTAATTACAACAAAATTGACGATATACGAAGTTACACACTCCTATATTAATCATGTTTTTCAATAAACTAAACCTACAGCACAAAATTGGACGTCAATAATGAAGTCCCAAAGTCAAAGGTACAATAATCAGCAAGCGCGGTTACCATGATAATATGGGCACCTGATAATTTTGAATTTTAATTCATGAAAGCGTTTCTGGTATTTTAAGTTAATTCAAATATATGCGAATAAATATGAAATGTAAACATTCAGGACTCTCACATATATTTAAAATATTTATCCTTTAGAAATAAAATCGTATATTATTTGATTTATTTTTATAAAAATTTTACGTTTGATAACAATTACAGTTATCGTCCTCAGTAAATGTTAATATCTTTAAGAATTATTTAAGTCAAAATAAATTTATGAAGTATGAAAATTGAAAACGCAAATGTAAGCCAGCTATTAATATAACATATTGATAACCATGGAATCTCTCTATACGATTATCAAACTGTTATTTTAATAGCAGGCTTATATTTGCGTTTTCAATTCTCATATTTCATAAATTTCCTTTTGCATCGTAAAAAAAACTTAAAGATATTGACAGTTACTGAGGACCATATCTGCAATTGTTATCGAAACGTCTAAATTTAATACCTAAAAGATAAGTACTTAAACTATGCGAGTAAAATCTATATCAAAATTATGTCAGTTTTTGTTGCGCTGAAATTCAATACCTATGGGGTACGGTTGAGCGAATATTTTAAAAATGAATTTATGGAGATATACCATAAAAAATGCATACCATGAACGACCCAGACATGATTGTAACGCACGTGGCATAACTAAAAACGACACCAACATATGATCGGTAAACAAAGATGCATGACGAATAATGTAAATGACATAGGTGATGTAAATAATAGATGCATAAATGATATTCATGCCAGTTGTCCATTATGGATGACAGGAAACTTGAATGAGACAAACAATTAATTACGCAGCTGAAGTAGGTGAAGCAGATCAGGTACGTGGAGTTGATGACGGTGATACAGATGAGCAAAATAAGGTAGGTGACGTCCATGACAATAGTCACGTAGATTATATGGATAACGCGGACAGCTATGGTGTGTATGACTTAAATGAACTAGAAGGCGTAGGTAACGTAGACGCTGTAAATGATTTAAGTTACTAGGATAATCTGTAAGACGCAGATGCCTCGAGTAGCAATCACTAGGTGGCATGTATGACGTTAATGACTAAATGTCGTGAATGGCCTAGATGACAGTTTTAGTGGTGTAAATCGTGTACATGTAAATAATGTAACCGAAGTGCACTAAGATCACGTAAACCGAGTACACGCATAGATAGCGCAGATAACTAATTAGGTTGAATAACAAAAATAGGAGAGATGATGCAGAACAAGCAATTAACTGTGGTAATGTGTTGACGTAGATGCTATAGATGAATAGACTACGTAGATAACGGAAATGCAAATAGTATTGAAATCGCATTGATATGCAGATAGAGTAGGTAGCGAGGATAGCGAACTTGACCAAATAAACTAAAATCAAACTTATTCTAGTTTTGAGCGTTCCAAAAATAGTAGTGTGAGAGAAACACAGATATGTAGATAATTTAGATGGCACAAATGCAGTGGATTGCGCAGGTGACGTAGATCGCGTGCATAACGAAGATGGCGTAGTTAGCAGTAGATAACTAAATCACCCAGCAACTTGAATGTCATATGATGTAGTTGACGTAGATGACTTAGATACCATAGATGACGTAGATGAAGCAGATGAAATAGCTGGCGCAAATCATGTGTAAGGTGCAACTAATGAAAATTGCAGAGATGATATTTATGGCACAGATAACCATTACAAAGATGATGTAAATGATGTAGATGACGACATAAAGCAGATGACGTAGATGATGAAAGTGTGCAAATATCCTAGACAACGCAGACGTGGTAGTGTGGATAATGAAGAGTGTAAGGTGGCCAAAGTATTTCATGTAGATAATATAGGTGGAGCTTATGTCGTATGTCAATGGCACAAGTGACGTAGGTAGCACAAATGGCACACAACAGATGATAGACGGCAGAAATAACAAATGACGGATAGCACAGCTGACAATCTATTTAGATAAGATGTATGAAATAGATGAAATAAATAACGTGGATAATAGTGATAACATGAACAACGTAGATTTTCCTAATTTCGTATACCTATTTACTATCCTTTCGTTTGCCTTAACACGAGGATACGCTGAATAGTAGTAGCTGTCAAAATACTGCTTCTCACGTTGAAACTGACTGCTACAAGCGTTTTTAATTTTTGCTAAATACTTGACATTAAACGCTTTCCAATAAAAATAGTAATAAAAATGTATTTATTTGACTTTTCTCTGTTACAGCTTGCATATACATGTACAAGTCGCTGTCTATACAAATCACATTAGTCAGTATGCCGATGGGTTGGTAGCTGTGTATATGGGGAACAAATTCTTTTTTTCGAAAAATTTTATATTAATAAATATAATAATTTTATATTGCGTTTCATTTTTTAAGAAAAAAAGTAATATTGATGATGACGGCCTGATGCAGCTTCTGAACTAAATTCAGACTATAAGTACTTCGAAATAATGGTCCTGTGAGTAAAACCCTTACTTATTTAAAATGCTTAGGGTTTTGGTTTTCTTGATGTGTATTTTTGTATAAACATAAATACAAAAATCCACGATTAAAGAAACCAAAAAGCTAAGTATCTTAAATATGTGTAATAATGGTGAAAGTTTACATTTTCAAACTCTTACTTAGCTTTACTTTCGACAAAAATTTGTTTGAAATTCATGCTACATTAAAGAAAAATACATCCTCAACAAGCAATTAGGTTTTAGAGAAACATTGATAAATAATCTAATTAAAATCTTTACTATCAAACTTAGTCAAAAGTACCGACCCAAAAAAAGTAGTGGAAGAGCCGTTGCTCATGGATCATCAAAAGAAAATGATTCCAATATCTGCAGCATATATGCGAATAGTTCATACTTTGTGTTGTCGAGAATGTAGTGAGAACAAGCTTTGTAAAGAAGCACAGTGTCGGTGTAAACACTGTTAGACCAGTTCTGAATCCTTCGTGTTTTAATAATTACCAAACAAGGGTTTGACAGTTCTGCTTTTTGCACAATACTGGTCTACATGAATAAATAAATATGGCTACGTAACTTTGCATTAGAGCCCATGCTGACTCTAAAGTATGGAATGCGGTATAGAATAAATACTTCAAAATACAAATGTACATATTTCGCTTCAATTTGTGAATTATTTAATTGTTGTTATAATTACTCTGAAGAATCTTTATTTTTATGTTAAATATATACACATAATTTGAAAACATTACATAACCACAAATATACACACCTATTTTCAAACAATCAGTGCATGGATAATAAATGAGAATAAATGAGCATATTTCATTTCAATTTGTTAATTAATTATTGTTTAATTACACTCAAGAAGCATTACTATTATGTTGAATATAAATATAATTTGGAAATATTACATAACCACAAATATATACACCTATTTTCAAATGATCATTGCATGGATACTACATCCTTTCCTAGAATACAAATATAATACGTTTTAGTACTTTTTTTACGATCTTCTTAAATTTTCTAGTCAACGTTTCTGTAGGTGATTGAATATTGGGATACCACAGTAGATCTCAAACCTCTACGATTCAGCGTAGGATAATCTTCAAACTTTACCTGACGGTGTTATTCGTACCCCTCAAACTAGCCCTAACAATGCCACCCCTTTCTCGCAAAGCTATGCTCAGTGGTTTTCTTCATTTTATCTGATTACAGTTAGTGGAGGTCTAATACCTCTACGTAATAACCAGATTAATATAATGTTAAAGAATTCAGATACTCATTACCTATTTATCGTCACCATAACCGTAACTTATATCAAGTTGTAGTCTAAATCAATTGGACTTCTTTCGTTATTTTGTTTGTGAATACTTAAAAGCTTTATTATAAGAAAAACTATTAACTTCCCTATCTACTCATTTGTAAACAGGAACCTCAGTACCTTCGTTACTATTATTTTTAACCCTTTTTTATTTTTTATTTCATTTTTAAAGTTATAAAATTTGTGCCATAATGATTTCTTTGGTTTAAAATTTAGCTATACAGAGTAGCGCACTTAGTCGGTTTTGTATTATAATACAAATAACGTGTAGCTTTATAATGGTTGAACTACTTAGACTTACCTTGAGTTAAAATTTGGTTAAAATCCAATTACGTATTTGAACTAACATTCTAAGGTACCACAGTATCCTGTTTGAGTATTTCTAATTTTGATAGTTTTCCTTTTGGATTTTTATAGATTATCGTTGTAATAAGTGATTGTTTTATTTGACTGATTTATATGTCTTTGGGTTTCATACAAATTTAAACTGCTTTATTGAATGAGCAATGGTGTGCTAAAATCGATGATTTATAATATCTCGAAAAGTAAACATCCGATTAAACGAAATAAATAGCGGGAGGCTCGTCTTTAAAAATGCCCTGCAAAAATAATGAAATATATGGCGTAAGATGTGAAACTTTTGTGTCTCGCATTAGAAACTCGAAAAAAGTACTAACTGCGTCAGACAATAAAAATGGTGTGTTTAACCCTTTCAATACTAACGGGACTTTCAAAAATGCTGTTGGTTTTAAAACGTGTTAATTTATCATTATATCGTGTCCCATCCGTCATTTATGTTGTACTCGAGTATTTCCGACCAGTTCTGCATCGACTCGGCCATTCTGTACCATTTAATGTGTGTTTATTCTTAAGAGGTTGTTTACCTGACCTACAATATTGTATTTTTCGTGTAATTTGTTGAATTGGCTGCATTTATTTTACCCACAACTTTGTTATCAATAATTATTAAGTCTTTCTCAAAAAGAGCTACTTGAACTGACTGATAATTCATCTGACATTGAAGACCCGTTTCATGATAGCGACGATTACGACGATCAGGATTTTGTGCCTAGAGGTGATAGCGACTTGAGTGCAAGCGAAGATGAAAAAAGAGGAGAAAAAAGAAAAATCCCATCTCTTTCGGAAAGTGCAGGAAACTCCTCGTCTGAAGGTTTATCACGTGACGATACAACCAGGGATATTCAACAACCACCCAACGAAGTCATTTTATGGACTAATTTGGATACGATGAATAATTTCAAACCTAGAAAGCAGATCCCAGCTTTTCCCAAGAAGTTTACTAATTTATATTGCGCAAAATACGAATATCCGACTAGTAATGGAAGGAGATATGAAGAAAAAGAAGATTCCGCCTACAAATTCCTCTGAAATCATGAATGTATTAGGTTGAAAACATTTCAAGCAGCCATGAGCCCAAGTTCTAACCACAGCATCGACGAGTGAATGGCAAAATTCAGTAGAAGATCAAGCCTATAAAAAGAGGCATAAAAATTTCGGAAATATGTGACTCAAAAACTGGATATACTTATAATATGGACATTTACTCGGGTAAAGAGCTTGAACCAAACGCGAACCAGTAGCTCATAAATTGATAGACTATATTCCAAATGATGAGAAGATTTCCATTTGTTTTGACAGATTTTTTACATCAGTGAAACTTATTAATAACTTACCATTTGCTGTAGTTGGTACGTGCATGCGAAACCGAAAAAATGTTCTAAAATTTGAAGGAATCATGGAGAGAGGCGAGCACAAAGCTGTGGGAAATATGTATGGCACAACTGCCTACTTGTGGAAAGACACGAAAGAAGTTCTTGTATTGAGCAACTATCACGGTAGAGAAACAACAGGTGTTTATAGAAAAAAGTTATTACCTGCCCAGAAGCGATTGCTTTCTATAACGACCACATGGAAGGAGTAGATCTCTCCGATCAGCTTAGAACTCTGTACGACGTTGATAGAAAGTCGACGAAATCGTGGCGAAAAGTCTTCTACAAACTTTTGATGACTGCCATTGTAAATGCTTCCATATTGCACAATAAAACAATATACAAGAAAGAACCATTTATAACGTTTCTCATCGATCTTGCTGAAGAACTAATTGGCCGTGGTCGTGAAAATGCTGTTGTTGTACGGAAACATTGTACTGGAACGCGATCAACTTCATCTAAGCTATTACTAAACATTGGGAACCATCTTCCTGTTGAAGGAAAAACCCGTCGCAGATGCAGTAAGTGTGCAACACAAAAAGTAGAAAAACGTACTACTACCATGTGCCAAATGTGTAACGTGCCACTATATAAGAACTGATTTGCAAGTTACTATTACTTTTCTTTGATTTTTTAACGCATATTAACATGTTAATGTTTTAGTTCTTCAAAACATTTGTTTATTTTATGTAAGAACTTTGTTTATTTTATATTCAATAAAATTCAGCTGAAATATACTGTCTTTATTTATGGGACTATTGGGATTTATCTGTCCCGAATAAGAAGTCTGGTGGAACATATGTGTCCCAGACGAAAATTTCGAAAACTGCATTTTGAAAAAATCTGAAATTATTGTGGCATTGTCCTGAATGTATATTAAGTCTATTAAGTAAGGGAGAACAGAGCAATGTTGGGGTAGAAATGAAAAAATGGGGTATCACGGAACGTTTGATTTACACTAAAGGAATAGTGTTGGAATTGCCTTAAATAGTTCCGTACGGAAATATTGAAATCTATGGCATAAAATCGAAAACTTACAAAAAACGAATAAAATGCGAGCTGCATCGATGGTGATTGAACCATAAATAACCAAAGTAAGAAAGAATAAAGCAATGTTGGGCTAGAAATGATTATTAACAAAAAAGTAAATGTCCGATTTAAACCAAATATGTAGCGTTGGATTTGCCTATGATAGACCCGCACGAAAATATTCCTGTATCTACGGCATAAGCGAAAACTAAAAAAAAAAAACAAAAAAATAAAAACTGTTTCATCGACAGAGATTGAATAATAAATAACCAAAATAAGGGAGGATAAAGCAATGGTGGGCGAGAAACGATGAGTATTAACCTTATAACAAATAAATTAAAACGGTGTGTAGTTGTTATATTATAAGGTAAGGTAAATTGTACCACGGTCTAGCTCAGTGAGGTACAAACTTATAAAACTTACTGAATATGAGAACTCGATCATCAGGTGTGAGGAAAGCAGAGATATTTTCATAGATATAATCAGTATTAGCATTTGTTTAATTGGGCACCACTCAATTTCTAGATTTAATTAATAAAATACAACAAAAATTGAAAAAGGTTGTATCTCAGAACATAACAGGTAATCTGAATAAGCACTAAACATCTGTAGTTATATGTATATTTAATAAAGCAAAATGTCTGATTAATATCAGAATAAAATAACTAAACGATACTTCTTGTACTACCTTACAATCTTAAAGTCACTAAATTAAACACAGTAGACAAACGTATACTTAGAATTCAAAATGTAATTTATTCAACAGGTATTCCATCATGAAACGTATATTGACCAATGTCAACAAATTACAGTTGTGATAGGTTATGAACTCAAATGTTTTTATTTCAGGAGCAGGATTAACTGTTCCTTTTCTTAACCGTATCAAAATAACACGAACTGATTTGTTATTTACTTAACTGCACTAAAAAGATAAGTACTTACTTGTGCAAAACAAATATTTTAATCTCGTCTTAAACGAACTGTAGCTTGAGAATTTTCATTTCCAATTCCAAGACTAATATACGATAATGTAAAGGTAATTTCCATTTGTAGTTAACGTACAAATAACGGAACATAAACGTAAGGGAAGGCACTATAACTTTCCTATGTCTTCAACATAAAATATAGACGTACTGTAGCATTTAGTAACATTCAAATATTAGCACCAAATGTTGTTTACACTACAACAACTGAACGATATAATGAACGTAGAATCGAACGAAAAACGCAGAATATGTGTAAAACAGCATATGTGATTGATGCAAAACAAAGGTATCTCCATTTATGTTCATAAAGATGACATTGCATTAACCGGCCATTTTTAACAAAGTAACGGTACATGACGTCATACCCAACGCCATACAATGATACGTAAATTTACCAAAATAAAAGCTTTTTCTTGAAGATAAACGGTTTCCTTGTTCCTACCTTTGTTTAATTCTAGTTTCTTGTTTCCCTATTAAATATAATATATAGAAAATGTAACTAAACGCCTTTACATACCTTATAAAAGGGAAGCAAAACTTAAAAAAAGATAACGTCTTAAAGGAACGACATGATGTACGGAAATGCCTCAGCATGTGATTTAATTCACGTTGCGCATAGAACTAAAATTGGATGTCTAAAATATATACAGGGACGTTCGTAATTATGTAGACTGAAGAGAAAATATTGCGATATAAAAATTTATTATTAAACGAAAAGAGAAATGCTTAAAAATACTAATGTAATGTAAATATACTTATCGATAATAATGCAAAGTTCTAAATTTAAATTAAGGTAACGTCAGACAAGAAATTGGCACGTTACAACCTAAAAAAATGGGATATCACATAAAGTAGACGTCCAATTTAATTCGTGTTTTGGTGAAGATTGGATTTTATAGGTAATTATATTAAAAAATAATTTATTATTTGGATGGACTTCAGCATTTATACTTATTTCTGAAACGTTAAAATCACTTCGTTAAAATGGGTAGTGAGTAACAGTATTATTATGCTGCAAGGATATTCACGTACCTCCAATTTCTTGTAATTTATAAATTGTAGATTAATGATATAAAAGTGTAAATACAGTTTACTCTAAAAATTGATGAGCAGTTTAACCGTTAATTAGTTGTTTGTTCTGTACATATTAGCTTAAATGGTCTTCTCCTTAATTATTGGTAAAATACGCATTAAAATTGTTTCCTCTCTCAGTAAACAGCTAGGTTAACGTCTCTTGCGCTAGTTGCGTTATGCTTAAGATCTACAAATTGTATTACGGAAAACGGTTACCTTTACAAGACTTTTGTTTTACTAAAATTAACATGTAGCACACGTGTCGCAAATGAAGTCTCTTCTTTTTTGATAAATATCTTTGTTTCGGCAGCTTAAAACATTTAGTATTATTTAACAAAAGAAGAATAACCAGCTAACAGCTGGTAAATGACCTCAACATTTCAATTGAAAATCTGAAACTCTAGATCTGTAGCAGGACCTACAATAAACGAGATACACCTACGTACCACACACAATTAAAAACAACCATCGCGTTTCAATAGATAAGTGGTCAACCCCTCATGATAGCTGACATATTAAAGCATACTCAAAGTTTCGAATTTCGTTTAAATCACAGGGTAGGTAATAAAGGCTAATATTTTATTCAATTACAATTTATATAACACCTGACAAGCCATTCGATTCAAAATTCAACAGTGATGAAACTATTATCCTTATAATTATAAACTGTTTAAAATTGATAACAAGGAGCAGCTTCCAAGCGAATTAAAAACACGATCATCACGCCTTCTTCATTAAACACTTAGAGAAACTCACCATTATATCATCCCAGTGTAGTCTTAAACAGCACTTAACTCCTACCTTATTAAAAATAACTACAAGCCATGGCTACCAATTTGAGTAATGATCATTTTGAGTAATGTGTGGGTATGTGGTCTACACTTATTATTGTTTAATATTAAATAGTATACCAGATATTGATATCTACTTTTAAGTATTTTGTTCATGTTTTGCGATCTTTGAAACTAAACGCTTTTTTGTTGCAGGTAAAATGAAGTTTTTTTACAACGATGAGATACTGATCAATTGTGGTATGTATGAGCATTCCAATATTCCAACTCAAACAGTGATTCTCAACCTATGGGGCGCGCCCCTCTAGGGGAGCGTGATAACTCACAATGGGGGGCACCAGCATATAAAAGAAAACAATAAAAAATATTGTTTAAAAAAATATTAAATTTACTGAAAGAAAAGCAAATTAAAGTACATTCTGGCATAACAAAAAACAAAATACACGTTTACACTGATATAATACACTTATAAATAGGCTTGTATCAGTACTGCACAATGTATTTAATAATTCACTTATCAATACTAAATTAAAAACAAGTTTAATCATTATTAGTGACTCCCTCGGGCCCGTCTTGCAGAGCAAAGTTTTTCGAAAGAAGGTTTAATATTAGAAATTGACACTCTGAGTTCTTTTTCTATGTTTATCTGAGATCTATATTTTGTCTTCAAAGCAGCCACCACAAAAAATCCGGTTTCGCGAAGGTAGGGTGTTGAAAATGGTAATAGTATACGAAATGCTCTTGTTTTCAGTGCAGAAAGCTCATCATTCACCCCTGCCCAAAATGCAAAGAGGGATTTATTACTGAATTGTCTTTTGATTTCGCCACTTGCCGTGAAGTCTATGAAGGTTTCTTCTTCGGCAGTTGAGAGACCATCGGGAGTACTTTGAAATGGGCCCCTAGCCCACTCGTAATTTGCGACCAAGTTGTCGTCAGCAAGAAAATACTTTTTAAAATTCTTTGCCAGCATGACTAAATGTTTTTAAATGGTTACAAAAACAACTTTCACAAGTTGTTCTTCAGCCTTGTAAGTTTTAACACATTCATCCACATTTGCAAACATTTCTAGGTTTTTTTGTTTTAAATATCTGCTCCACAATTCCAATTTTCTACAGAAAGCCTTAATTTTATCACTGGTATCCAATATATGTGTGTTTGTTCCTTGGAGTTAAAGATTCAAGGTATCTAATTTCTCGAAACTTTCGACCAAGTAGCTCAATTTCATAAAAAAAACATCCCGAAAATTCTCTGCTTCCGGTTTTTCTGTTTTAGAAAAATGGCGATTTCATCTCATTCCCACGTGATAACCATCTTGCCTCGCAATAAAACAGTAACGCTGAATGTCTTTACAAAGTGCAGAAAAGTTTCTTGATTTTAGGGGTCTCATGTTTATATAATTTACTACGGTTATAACCGTCGTTAGCACAACATTCAGACCAGCACTCATTTCTTTGGAAGCCAGAGCTTCTATGTGGATCATGCAATGGGTGGAGATTTTTGTTTCACAAGTGCTTGCATACTTCGGAATCTTCCAGGCATTGAATATCCCGACGCAATTTTTCCACTTTATGCTTACTTCGTTTACAAAATTATTTAAGATAGCAAATAATGCAAGTGACGTTGCTGCAATTAAATGAGCATCTCTATTGCTATCTGTGGCCTCATAAAGCTGAATTGAAAACAATTTGTCATGCAACTTTCCGAAAAGCTAATGCTGTACATCTTCAGCTATATCACAAATTCGACGGGCAACAGTATCATTTGATAGAGGTATGGACTGCAATTGTTTGGCAAATTTATCTCCAAACATAGTTTCTACAAGCTCAATTGCAGCTGGCAGAATAAGTTCTTCACCAATGGTGTGAGGCTTTTTACATCTGGCTATTTTATATGAAACTTTGTAAGAGACAAGTAAAGCTTTTTCATTCACAGACAAAGTTTTTTTAAATAATGATTTTTCCTTTTCATATGATTTCAATTTTAATTCGAAGAGTTGTCGGGGTTTGTTAACGTACTCACTATGAAGCCTTTCCAAATGTCGTTTAAGTTTATTAGGTTTCATGCTGTCTGCTGCTAAAACGTTTGTTTGAGCAAATTACACACTGGGGCCTTTCTTCTTCATTTACTTTGGTGCTGGTAAACCCAAAATTTAAGTATTCTTGAGAATATTTTCTTGATTTTATCTTCGGAACCACGCTCGTCTGTGCATTTGTTGATGCTTCACTATCGCCTACTGCTCGCTTACGCCCACTTCAAAATTTATCCATGATTCTGTATAAATCTACTGCTACTGGAATACCATGAACTAATTATTTAAATAAAGTAAAAATATAAGTATGGCAAATTACTCACATTAACTACTAAACGTTTACAGTTGTGGTTTAAGTAAAATAATGTATCACATAGTTACATGCTACGTCATCGATACCAGAATAATTCGTTTCGTTGTTATAGCAGTTTGTTCCCCATCATACGGCACATAAATTACTCCTGTTCACTTTCAGAGGCTGTATTGTTACACGTCCAAACCGTACTAGGCGTCGTGTATGCTTACTAATGTAAGCGGGTTGCCAAGCCAGCTAACAGGGAGATGGGCGTGGTCGAAATAATAAGTAAAATGAATTATTACTACGCTCAAACACCTCACACCGATATTCAAACAGCTCAGTTCGGGAAAATATGTCTCCAGGCGCCACCACAATCGAAACTTTGCTAAAATAATTGTCTTAAGCTGGATGTTAATTAACCCTACTTGATTGTGGAAAGTAGGATTGTGCTTACTCAGTAAACTCTCACGAGGGTTCTAAAACAAACACTCGTCCCAAACAATTCAACTCAAACTCAAATATATTTAGTACTACCCAGGTTATTAGAAACTTTTGAATACACCTCGTATACCAAAACTTCCAAAATAAAATTGATCATTCAAATTCATTCACGTAACCAACATTTATATTTTCTACGTATTAATGAATAAACTATCTTCATTCAATGAACGGTAATTAATTTTAAAATTCTAACATGAACGATATCTTTTAAATTTAATTTAATTTTTATAATATTTCTGAATTGTATTGACATTCGTAAATATTTAAGTTCTCAAAACTCAACTTTTGTTATACTTAATGAAATTTTAATTAACAGCTGATCCGTCACCAGTGCATTGCGCTAATGAAACTAACATGAAAATTTTGCAATCAACCTGGCAAATATAACCTTTCAGGTTGTTCATTAATCTTAAAATCCAAAAGATGCAAAGTCTACACTTAACTTGTCAAAATCTGCTAGGTCACCAATTAAGTAATCGTCACAAATGTATCTCATACCTGGCTAAATAAACAACAAAATAAAAAGGTAACGATAAATATATATTGTCCTGCATAAAATAATAAACGAATGTTTACATACACAAAACAGCGTGGTTGAAAATCAAAACCACACGTCACTACCAATTTCTGCAAAAATTCTTAATACTAAACCAATAAAACCACATAACTCGAGAACGGTTATCTTTTCGCTTCTAAACTAATTACGCAAATGAACTAAACAAAAGATAATCGTGCTTAACTGAATTTTCAAAGTACCTAAATGTAATCCTTACTTAAAATTGTCCATTTATCCTACGCTCTTCTTTCTTCTTTCTTCCCGTAAATCAATTATTTGTAGTCCATTTGTAATCCTTAAATTGCATGAAGGCACATAACCAGTGCTTCACAATTTCACAAACACTTATTCCTTTCTGTACTCACAAATAGTCCAATAACACGTAATAATCTGTACACGTTTGGTTGCCTCTTAAAATTTCTAGCAACCTTTAGGAAAGTTTAGTCCTTCCTTACACAAATAAACTTTTAATGTCACATAAAATTAACTTAACATTGGCTTAATTTATTACGGAAATTTCGTTTACTTAAAGGTGGTCCCATAAATAATTTTAACTCAATATCGGTACAAGAACACGCGCTGCACTTAACACTAACGTAATAACTGTTAACTTTTTATAAATCTGCTTACGCACTTTTTACTTTCTTGAAAATAAACAAACTAATTTTATCTTCAATCTCAATTTAATTAATTGTTTTATTTATGAATGTCTTATACGATTCATCCCCTTTCGGGTAACGCAGTTGTTTAAACAATGACTGCCTTCAATATTATTCACAAATACAACTCCAACTTAACCCATTCTAAGCCACACTACACCTCGCGCGCGTCTCCCCAACATTCACCACAAGCAACAGCCAAAAACGAAAAAGCTCCCGTCAATCCCTGACTTTCCTATTTATAACTTCAGCCATCCATCTTTAAACATGTCTTCCTTCCGCTATATTCTCAATAGTATTCATTCAAAATTTCGTAGTCCCGACTGTTACTACCATCTGTACAACCACGCTCATAACTACAATACATCGCCATATTTGTTTCTACTTACAAATTTTACAATTACTTCATGAAGAAACTATCTCTCGTCACCACATTCATTCAGTAGCCACTCTGGTCCATTACACAACTTTTAACATTTATCTCCAACCTGCGCTCGATCTCCTTCCGCAACATTTGCAAAAATAAGTACCGTCTAAGGTCTCAAATCCCATATACATACGCGTATTCTCAAAACAAATTGCACAACATTACGAAAACTTTCTGAAATTAACACTTAAACATAGCCAATCTTTCTCTACATATTTTCTAAAACATTCTACACTTATACTTCACATCTTCTGGCAAAGATTACTCATTTAACCTCAACATTCCATTTCTTACGGCAGCAAAACAGTAGCGACACAGTAGCAAACATTATCGTCCCATCGACAAATTTCTTTTCACATTTACCTTCATCAGAATCTAATTATTCTAACACCAATGTCTCTATAACATTCAAATACACGTATCTACATACTAAATAATATTTCTCCTAAATTTCCAGTGGCGTATCATACACCCACATACATTATGCGTATACACAAAAAAAATTTTTTTTTTCGTTCAAACTCAATACACTCGTGCTCGAAACATGTAATACACGTCATTATAACATCCTACATACAGGGTGCGTCAACGCAACCTGACAGTATATGCATATATCTATTTTTGTATCGGAAACAGAATGTTACGTTTATATGTAACGTAGACTGAAAATGAAATTAACTGTGATAAATTCTTAAGTATCTTTAAATATACTCGTAGAAAAAGATACTTTTTTACCAGTTGTTGGATACTCTTTCTTGGTCTTATTGAAAAGGCAGAATCTGGATTCTCCCACACTGTCGCAATTCCTCCTGCTAGACACAGAGCAAAAATACACTTCTCGTTTCCAAATTTTCAATTAAAAAATATTTTACAAATTGAAAGCCGACACCTCCTTACCGATAAGTTTC
Source organism: Vesta saturnalis (assembly GCA_036346205.1). Lineage (NCBI taxonomy): Eukaryota > Metazoa > Arthropoda > Insecta > Coleoptera > Lampyridae > Vesta > Vesta saturnalis. The sequence continues at coordinate 1,564,120 of JARFJB010001308.1, forward strand.
GAGATATTTTAAGTAAAGTTGCAAATTTATTTGTTAAATTTATAAATTATTTATAATTAAATTTATAATACTGATCTAGGCTTGCAAAATTTAGTATAAAAATGTAAGAACTATACAATAAGAATTACTACCAGCCGCTTGAATGACGCTGTCAAGATGATATAAGCGTTCTTTTCGTCGTGTACAGCGCATGAAGTGACGTGCAACTTTTCCCTCGCTATCAGTCCATCTTACAGTTATCCAATTTTTTCCGTCTTTCTCTTTGATTGAACATACCAATTAAAAATGTATGAATTTATTAAGGTATAAACAGTAATTTCACTCTTTTTATATTTTCCCCAAACTTCAACGCTTGTAACGTACCTTAATTCTATATGCAAATCTCTTAATTACAATGCAACCTTAAAGTATTTTAATTTTCATTCCATTCTTGATAAACTTTACCCTTGTTTAATCATAAATCAAAAAATTTCAATTTTATGTAAATCTTTAAAACTGAAAACAGTTTTATATTAATTTTAATTATTAATTTTTCTTATTTATTTCAGAAACCGTAATATGTTTAATTGCAAATTAAACAATTTTGGTTTTTTATCCAAATCTTTAGAGAACTAAAATATGTTAAATTAGTATAGACAGATTTAACTTGATTTCACTTATTTATGTAAGTTAATCTCAACGTACTAATGCAGTAACGTACTTTTAATTCTTAATTTTTTAAATTTGAATTTTGTAGTAATATAGAAATGTGCTGCTATAGTAGCGCCGGGGAGAGGTGTCTCATGGCGGACTCAAGAATGGGGATATAATTATTACTGTGAAATGCATCTGTTTCCCTTTATCTTTGCGAAGTTCCCACTTAAAGGAAGACGGGTTATAATATTACGTCTGCTATATATTTTAAATGCAGGACTTAAAAACGTATGTCAATTCTACAGTCAAAGCGCATGACGCTGTCAGTTGTCTTCTTGGCTATTTAACCTCAAATTTTTCTTCGTATTTCGTTTCGTTTAATCGAATCGTGTTTTGTAGTTATAATAATTTATCTTTCGCTTCGTAATTTATTAGTTTCCACTGCATTTGTAAACAACAGTTTTTTTTCAAAACTATTATTAACATTCACTATTACGAGGTAAGCTTATAATGCAAAATGTATTTCCAATTAATTGAATGCATTTATTTATTTTGCAGCAAATAATGATGTCATTAAAAGGTAAATCTTTGAAAAGCCAAACTCAAGTAATGTTAACGAATATACTGCATTATTTCGAGATGGAACGCGATAACGGGGGCCAAGTTTTCCTTTAACTTCCATTATCCAGGTACGCTAATAATTTTCACTATTTAAATTTGACAGCGCAGCTTAAATTTGAAAATAACCTAGAAACATTGACGATGTTTTGTTGCTATTCAAAATTACTAACTGTATGAACCAATAACGACATACGTTTTTAAAATCTTAAAAGATGAGTCATAAGACACCTCTCGCCAGCCCCACCATACTCAATTTATCTATTTAAAGTTACCCATTTCCATAAATTGCAAAATATATAATTAGAATTGCACTTATTTCAACCATCAAAACATTTTTAATGCATTACTGATTTCAAGCTTAATAGCCAGCTTTACGTAAATAAAATATAAATTAGTGCAAAAACATATAATGAAAACACTGCCATTGTTATATAAAAACAGTCAGCGTGTAATTATGTATTTAATCTCGATTTTAATATGTGTTATTTAACAGATTCAAATGTAAATTTGTTTCTCATTAATTCATTAGTTTGATAGTTGCGACTGGATGCCGCAAATACTAAACTCCTGCAAGCATTAATCGTTCAATAGCAAAATAGGAAGTATCCCACTTCTGTTGCACACCACTATTTATTATTAAAACCGTACTGGCCGCATGTTTTTTTTAACCGGACAAAAGCCACAATTGACACTAAATTGTGTAAAGTTCAAGCTTAACTTCGCAACAGCGCAACCAAAAATATCGGAAGTTGTTGCTTCCATCTAAACATCTATGTATGTTTGCAGTTAGTAGTTGAATCCTGTACACAATGACGCTAATTTTGTTGAACACTCCTGATTATCAAAACGAATTAAAAGAATACATTCCGTTCTTCACAGCTGAACTAGCGGGAATTTGTATAACTGAATATACTTCTCATAAGGCATACGCACAAAATATCTAAGTGAGTAAAACACTTTGAACTCACATTGAGATGCGAAATCAGTGGTTAGCTTCCTGCCATTACCCAAAACGCACTGTACACCGAAAACGGTAAAGACAGGGATAGGTTTATTTGAAGACGCTAGAAAGTGATATTTTGCCTCCTTGCACGTAACATCATAAAAATGAAAATCACGTTTTCAATACACTAATTAGATAACGTTTCGGGCGAAAAAATTCCACAATTTCACATACTTTCATACACATTATACCGTAAAACTGAAGCGAAATATTACAAACCTTTACCTTTTTAATCGTATTATAACGATATAGACTTTTAGTGAACTAGCAAATTTTACGCTAATTTACAGAAAACTGTTATATATATATTCCACTAGAGGTGATATCGATACAGCGCCAAAAACATCCAAACAAAGAAGTAATTACTAAGATATTGATCCAAAAATACAATATTCCTCCTTTAAAGACGCTATACTTAAAATACCCACCCGTTTCTTTTTTATGATTGTGGACCTGAACAGGCTAAATTTGGCCTATCGTGCTATAGCACTCAGGAACACTTAGGAGGATGGATAGAGGGATAATGAATTGCCAATAGATGCCTATGAACAGCTAACTTAAATTTTCTCATATCATAAGTGAGAGGAAAGCGGGAACTAGGGAGATCATTCCAGAGTTTAGAAGCCGTGTAGAAAAATGTGGATTGCGCCCATTTGGTACGACAAGTGGAGATTTGTACTGCATACTGATGATGTGAATTAGCAAAGATAGCCCGAGATGGTATCAAAGAATATAATTCAGCAGCACAATAGTCGTTGTAATAACGATAATACAAAGAAAGAACTGAAACCATCCTTCTATGCTCAAGGGACTGTATGTGAGAAGTTAAGGACGGATCGTTTATAACTGCTTAGATCTGTACAAAAAGCCTATTTTACGAGCAGCTGTTTTGGTAGCTGACAGAAGATGGTCAACCCATGAGAGATTTGAAGATACAGTCATACCCAACAGAGTAATAGAGTCTCAAAAATTAAGAACTGAGCCATTCATATTTACAACGGGAAATGATCGATCTTTTTTGGCGGACACAAGGCAACACTGAGTTTTGTTAGCATTAAATTTAACTAGATTATTGCTTCCCCATTCGAGAATACGTTCAATGTCTTTATTGATTGAATTTTCCATTTCAGCTTTAATTTCTTGATTTGACATAGAAGGTGGATTATCACTATGAGTAGACTGAGATGAACTACAGTGAAGAGTGCTATCGTCAGCAAAGCAATGGATGGGGTTAGTTGTTAAAGAAATAAGGTCATTTATGTACAGCAGAGAAAGTGTAGGCGCTATAACGGATCCCTGTGGTACGCCCGCGTTAATGCTAACTTCTTTTGAAAAAAAGCCATCAACTACGACACGTATTCGTCTTTTATCAAGGAAACTAGAAACCCAGTTTATGAACGTATCATTTAACCCAAACGAGGTGAGTTTGGCAAGTAAACACTTATGCCAAACTTGGTCAAATGCCTTTGAGATATCTAAAGCGACTACAACTGTTTCACCGGACTGCTCTACTGTATTGTTCCAAACTTGGGTCACATATGAAAGAAGGTCACCTGTTGAACGACTTTGCCTAAACCCATATTGGTGGTCACCAAGGAGTTTGTTAGTTTCAAGGAACGTCAACAGTTGCTGATTGATGGCTTTTTCCATGATTTTAGACAAAATAGAAGTGATGGCAATTGGTCGGTAGTTTGAGGGATCGGTCTTATCGCCTTTTTTGGGAATAGGTTGAACATTTGTTAACTTCCATGATGAAGGGAATTCCCCAGAAGACATAGAGATCGTATAGAGCTTAGATAGCACTGGTACTAGTTCGGGGGAACATTTCTTTAAGACAATAGCTGGGATACCGTCTAGGCCAGTCGCCTTATTGAGATCAAGCCTACTGATGATCGATTCCAAGAGAAATATCGGAGAGTTTTCAGGCCAAAATGTTAGAAGTTAATACAAAAAATGTGACGAAAGAATATAAACCAGATAAAAATAAAGTCTACTGTCCGCTAAAGGAATCTGTAATATCTCTAGAACCAAAAATTTGTTAACACGTGATGTACAAATAATGAATAGAAGCTGGTTATGAAATAATTAGGACAAAGGAGAAAATAAATGGTACGATGCATGTAATAACAAAGTACAAGTTTAATTTAGAAATTTTTTAGTAAATAGGAAATTAGTGATAATTATCAGATTTTGGGGACGATGGTAATTATGTAAACTATTTTAATGATTTATCGCTAGCCCATCCAACATTACATATCCTTAACTTAACTTAACCTTCACGCCATTCCCTTCCGGGTAGGCAAAAACAATCCTGCCTCTTATTTATTTTTCATTCACAACCTTTCTCCATGCTTTCCTATCTCCGCACACCTCCCTAGCTTCCGCAAGGTTCATACATGGTCTCTGACATGCCCTTTTGTTTTTAAAACTTATTTTTCTTTCCTTTATCATAGATTCTGCTACATTCACCCAAGTTTTACGCGGCCTACCTGGCCCGGACATTCCCCTAACCTCACCCACATATATTTGTTTCGTTAATCTTGTGTTGTTCATTTTCTCAATGTGACCAAACCAACGTAATGTACTACTTTTATATCTGTCCATCATCGTCTTCTCCTCACCACACTCCTTTATACCTCCTTTATACATACAACCAGTTACCAACAACCCCAAGGTGCATTGACGTCTTCAACGTTTACTATCCCCTAGGGGCGTCACATTCCGATTCTTAGACATCTAAACATAGAACCAGTTCCTAGAAACCTCAAAGTTCATTGACCTTTAAATGTGGGTCAAGTATGAGAGAGGAACATGTTAATTATTAGAAAGCTAGACACCAAAGCTCAGTGACCTTCTCAGAACAAAGCTCATTGGCTCTAGGGATATCATTTTAGAAATCTAAAAATGATATATATATATATATATATATATATATATATATATATATATAATTCTACAACGTGAACCAAAACAACGTACCTGCTTCAAGTTTATATTCGACACATAAATTTAAAACGAAAAGTCAGATAAAATTTTTCTCTAAAAAATGTATGGCTACAAAGTGACAGGCCCTCAAAGTTGACTTTTTAAAATCGTTTTTCGCAGATAACTCGCAAACCTTTAGGAATTTCAAAATACTATCCACAATGAAAATCATTTTGTTGTTTACGAGGATTTTTCTGGTTTGATTGGATTGTCTATGAATGGACAGGAAGTATTAGTTTTCACATTGTTCCCGTATACTTTCTATTCCAACTTTTTTGTGTGTGATTTTTCAGATATTTTGTATTAGGTCCGTTATTCAATTTTCTACAAATTTGGTCTTCTTGGTTGAAGTTGATAAAGTGAACGGTTTACGAGTTATTTGCAATTTCATCAATCACGGTCAATTAAATACTACCTCACCAAAATTTAGTAAGTGGGCCGTGGACTAAAAGTCATAGTTGTCAAAGAGTTTATTAAGTTAAACAAAGTATTAATTAACAAACATATTCTACTCATAAATTGAAGACGAAAAGTCAGATAAAATTTTTCTCTAAAATGTATAGGTTATTGAATTAAGTCAAAGTTGACTGACTTGGACCGGCCGTTGGGCTATTTTTAGAAGTCTAAAGACCGGTTCCCCAAAATGGAGGTGGTCTTATTCCAAAGCTCATTGGCCTCCTAAACCCAGAAGTTGGCGGATTCCCAGAAATCTAAAGCTTCTTAGCATCTTCTAAGTTATTGACTTGAGGCGAAGTTCATTGTGCTTTCATGGTCATAAGCTAGCAAACCGGAAGTTGATCAATTTCTAGAAATCTAAAAATAGAACCAAAATTTGTTGACCTGGTACCAATTTGTCTTTACTGACACCGTTCCAAGTAGAAAAATACGCATGCTTTGGGTAAACCTGGAAACTTCGAGTATTCCAAAAAGTTACCAAAGTAGCCTCCACCATGGTTTTCGAAACACTTAGTTCACTCAGTGTGAGATTTAGTGTATTCTCTAATAATTTCCCGGTGGTTTCCAGAGCACTTGACACTACGCATTGCCGGCCAACAGCAACGCTGTGCGTAACGGAATAACACAGTCAGTTTTCTTCCCCTTTATGGACATTCGAAAGCGGTTCAAGAATCTACTTGCCGGATTTTACATCCTTTTCTTTTCAAATTTTTTCTTCGTCATCCTAAAACAAGCAAGAGTTATTAGTACCATGTTCTTGTACTTTTTGTATTTCTACAACAATTGTGAACAGAGGCGAGTTAAATTTACTACACAAAATAATGTGAACAATTACGTTAATTTAAATTTATAACAAACTATATCCATTTTAATCAAATTTCTGTCCCTTTTCCACTAAATTCCATATTAATGTCCCGTTTTTGTCTTATTGAAGGAACGAGATAATTTTGGTAAGTCATTCAATATGTTAAAATGTGTGTAATACAATTACAGCGCAACATAACATTAAGTCTGAGATGAATTTTTGGATATACTAAAGTACAGCTAACAAAAGTTTTACAAATCCTCATCTTTGTAGGCGTGTGATATGCGCCATAATTTGAGACTTCGAGCATATTAACTAAGTTCATTATATTATAAATGATAAAGGAATGTGTTTTCAAAACGAACTTGTTAATTAAAAATATGCAAAACCTGTGTATTGTCTGATTTTAAGTTTTATTAGATGCATTATTGCATTTTTAGATAGATGTATAGATGTATTGAAACGTTTTACTTGTTATAGAACATATATCACTACTATAAATTGTAAAATTTTTATACCTGTAAAACTTTCAATAAATAAAAGAATCCTCCATAAAAAAGAGTAATATGACATATAAATCTTAAAGCAAGCGATATTATAGTTTGTTAATTTTTAATTAATTCCCAATTTTATAGCAATCAATAGCAATTAATCAGAGATGATTTATAATGAGAAAAAAACCACGATTTAATTAGAAACAAATTTTGTTTGCAAATAAAATATAAATAGAAAGTGCTTATAATGGAAAATATATATAGTAAACATAATTTAAGTAGTGAAAGTGCATGTTACATATAAACATCTTTAAGCCGTATAGCAGTGTATTCGAGTTGTGGTATCAAATAGATTTACCACAGGCCATCATGAATATGCAGATTCTTTTATAGGATCTGGCCTGTGTCTCAGCATTTAGAACTCAACCCTCATTTTGTATTCCGAACACAGAAAAGACAATAACTTTTTAATGAATACCGTTTTAGGAAATTACAAACTTTGTTTTCTGAACTGTGCGTTTTCTTAATTATTTTCTAACTACGATTTTTGATCATTTGTGTAACCAATTAAAATCTTACAAATTCGTTAAGTTAATGAAAATATTCTCAAAATTGCAGATATAAGCAAAACTTAACCATTTTCTTTTATAATTATATATAATATATTTCTTAATGGAAAGGACTGTTAGAAGAAGTATCTAATTCATTATAAAAAAATACGCATCCGAAAAATGGAGATTGTTCAATAAAAATGCGGGAGACCTTTATTGCTTCCTAAAATCCACTTTCCTTATATTATACAGAGAGCTTATTTAGTTTGAAATTTATTAATCCTAAAATTTTGTCCATCAAATTGTTTGATAATGTATGTTATACCTAAAGAGAAACGGTGACACCTGGATTCCAATTTATGTTTTATATCTGTGACGTATTCTACTTATATACACCCCAACGAGACATTTATAAATGATCTCTCGTTATCATTCTGTTGTTACAACTAATCTATTCTTGACACTTAGGACAACACTTCTTACCTCGTTATTATTTACAGTCTCTTCCTTATGTAAGCGATGAATTTAAACCAAACCTATTTAAACCTCCTACCGAAATTAACTTTGTTGAACCTATTTAATGTACCTAAAATGTTTGGTTGCATCACAGTACGTTGGGTACATGGCGTAAACTGTCAAAATGGCACCCATCAAAAAATGGCCGCCATTAACCGTCGTATGGGCGTCTGGTAACTCAGCTCCTAATGGTGCGATTTCGATTTTCTTGTTTGTTTGAAACATCTGCTGTAGAGGAAACTTTTTCGTTGTTATATGTTTACTTGTAAACCTCAAGGGTTTTGCACAATTTAGAATAAAAACAACTATTCTTGTAATTTTTATTGGTTTTTTTCTCAATATGATCATTCTAACACATTTGGAAATGGCTGCAAAGTGTCTGCGTTTGGTAGATATCTGAAACTCCTTTAGTGCCATAGATTGGACCATATATTGATTATGCCAAATATTTAGTAATGGAAACTTAATTTGCACTGCCACAGATATACTGCTGAATCACTTGTATGTGCTGGGTACAGGGCACATGCAGAAAATTTAGCTGAATTTCAGAATCTAGACGCAGTGCCTTATGGTTTGGATTTATAACATTTAAATCAGAGAGAAGATATAAAAGGAACACTGCGGAAAAACATGTAAAAGTGGCACAAAAATGTGTTCGTAATTGCTACATAATAAAGCCTGAAAAGGCAAATAAACAAAACGTTCGTTGTTTTTGCCCAACACGACATTTCAGAACAGTGCACTAGAATCGAATAAAAAAAAAGATCTATGGGCCTTTCAACATTATCGATCAAATTGACAGATGAAATATTTTTCTTGTGTAGTAAGGAAGACACTAGGCAAGAACCTTTGTATAAGGTTGTTCCTCTATAAGACCATAAACTTAGGGGAAGTGCCGGAATCACCAATAAATGCCTCTTCTTAAAACTATTATGCAAGTAGTAGCAAATTTTCTAGTCGTAATTCTGGATCACTTCCCACAACTCAAAGTTTTAAGCACACATAGTGCAAATATTTTTCAAAATGCAAGTGAAAGATTAATTAAATGAACCCGAAAGGACCCATGAAAGAGTTACTTTTGAGGGCACATCAATTATGACCACCAAAATAAAAGCATTCTTCCAGAACTTCTGGCTTTAGTATATGATTTATTACATGGTTACACTGCGTTAGCTATCACTTAATTAATATTGTTCATTCATACTAAAATCATTTCAAAAGCAACATTGCTTGTTACATCGGTCATCTATATTAGAAATGTTTCGTAACTGGTCTCATATTAGTTAAGTTGACCGGTCTATTTCTACAGTTTCTGTTTGTGCGTCGCAACTTCCTGGAGACGCACTCTGCTTCCGACGTCAGGCTTAATCCTAAAAAGGACGGTTGTCGCACTTTGGTCGACTTTTTAATTTGAGTTTTTCCCAAGCACTACTTGACTATTCGTAGATTCGAACTGGGAATCTTGCATTTACATATCTGACACCTTTACGACTGAGCCACTGAGTAATCCAATATACATTTTTATACAGTGTCGGATTAAACTCGTGGAAGCCTGAACAATAATTCAATTTATGCCAATGCTATGTAAGTGGCTTTTTTTTGTTTTCGGCCAGATGTATTCTCGCCCTTTGCCACTGTCTGTACGTTATCCTATTGGATTCGGTGGTATTCATTCCAGACATGTTCGGTGACTCTGGACTATTTGTTTTCGCTTATGCGCACGTTATTCTTATAATCCTATGTTCTAACTTTGAGTAATATACTGATTTCTCGTATGCCTGTTCTGCCGCATTCCCATAGTAAGTTGTATACAGTAGAATCTGATGTAACAGATAGGGGAAGGGACCGGTAGCTAAATGGTTAGGGGTGGGCGTAATTTGGATAATACGTGAAACACAGTCACAAGGTGAAAGTCGTAGATCAAAGGGCGCCAGTTTGTTTATAATCGAAAACATCAGGATCTAAGCACATAAATGCGAGTATTGTACAGTAAAGTTAAAAACAAACAAAAAAACTTGCTTACCTTACGTCGCATAAACTAGGTGAATCGGAAAAATAGCAGCCCTGGCCCGGTGTTTCCTATAAAAGCTTCGAAATAGTTGTACATTATCAAAATAAGATGTGCTAAAACCCAGCTGAGAGATCCTCAACTTTATTTAATCTAATTCTACTTTACGTTAATGTTTATCACTGAAATTCTATACATTAAAAAAATTGTTAACGTTAAAAGCTTTGACCAAAATTATAAACAATTAATAAACATTGGCGCTACCAGGTCGTATAACTCAAAATTTACAATTAGTAAATTAGCAAAATGAATGTAATCAAAATATTTTGTCTTCTAAATTTGTATGATTGGCAAATAATGTTTGTACTGTGAGATAGGGCGAAAGGCACATGCGATCTTACATACAATAACGAGATATTACGCTTAAAGTTCATTAACACTGTGTTTTGATATTGAGCTCGGTAGGTATTACATTGTTATGATGGGCTTGACACAGACAGGTTAAGTTGTTTTTCTTCTAGTATTAGCTTGATCATAGACGTTTCAAGCTTTCCCAATGGTTGTTTGACTTCAGAACTGTATCACGTTACTAAATATATTATAAGTGTTTCGTAACCGTAGTCTCATATGAGTTGTTCTTGTTCCGTTATCTCTGTATTTGGAAGAACATGAAATAACGCAATAGTTCAATGGATACTTGAAACAATCCCCTCAGTATCATCAAACAGAGATGGGGATATAACAGCAAGCCTTCCTTACATGGAGATTGCCAAAGCTCAAGAAAAAGGTATCGTATGCCTCTCAAAACTATTTTTTATGATCTTTTTATGATTGGTGTCTACAACGTTGATCATAACTACAGAAAGACAACTTCAGAACCATATTTTCACGGAAGAGCAATTTCTGTTCATTAAATTCCCGCTAAAACGTAACTTGGCGAATCTTGAAATTGTCGCAAGTGTTTCCTGTGTTCATCAAAGTAAGAGAACAGTGCGAGAGCTTCCAGAAGGTTACAGTATTGTAAAGTTTGTAACACTACCTGAAATAGAAAATTTAGTGTATTTAAGTGGAAACTGGAAGAAAACTGGCTAGACCATATATTCACTTACAGAAAAGATGGCCCTATAGGTCTTTCCTAGGCAACCCTCTATGCCTCCGTGTATTAATTTAAAATAATGCGTACTTCTATTTTACCTAAACTCAACCAAAGTTCTTCTTTACCGTCGATGAGGAAGCATAGAATGGAACTATCAAAGAATATTTTTACTTGTTTTAAGTTCATTAATGTGGTTTCATACAGTCTGCTCCAATGGACATATACGCGAGAAAATCCTCCTACCCTTCGTTCGGTTGTTTAGTAATGGGAACTACGAACTGTACATACAATCTCTGAAGAATTTAGCATTTTGATTTTTCCTGATACACTACACCCACTACACTGGTGGGTTGCCCATCCACATAAAAAAGCTACAGAACACAGTTACAAGACTATATCTGCAAACGTCAATTTCTTATATGAAAATCAACAATCCTTTTTACGCACTTGTGGACCAAATTAACGAGCAAAATAACGAATTGATGGTGCTGTAAGTTTGTTTCAAGATCCAACCATGTTGATAAGATGGATGCTGTCTGGCCATAACTAGTTAGGGTTCTAGATGAATTTGGTTCAACAAGCAAAACTTAACAGTAGTGACAAACAGTACACTGCTTACTACAGCAAGTCTAAGCAAAAAAAAAGATTTGACAGAAAGCTTTGTAGTTTGGGACACAAATGTTATAATAGACCAAGAGCATGCAAAAACTTTGGTTGGTGTTGAAGGAAAAGCATTACAGCTTTACACCAATTACGTGAAAATCCATTTGAGGAACGAGTAAAGTGAGTGTATTTTCTCTTCTGAAACAAACTTCTGCTTCGATCGGAGAAAGGTATCCTCCCCCAACATCTAACTTCGAGCTTTTTCATTGTGAGTCCAAATAGAAGCTTGGGTCTTTATAAGTTTGTTTGAATATGAGAAGACTCCTGCGCTACGTCTTTTTTTCTGAAATGGTGCTTCACCATCGTGTCAGAAAGATTTGACGATGGAGTAGAACTAGCTCATGCTCTTCCATCTAAAGAATTCGGGTGTTTGGGAAATACTGTGATGTGGAATTTAAAAATACACTTTTGAACGATATTGAGATATTTTATGCAAACAGAATACACATTTCCTGAGATACTCACGCAAAACCTTTTCTAAAGAAACATGTCAGAACAAAGAGACGTTGGTCTTCATTGGCAAGCAGCACAAAAGATATGCTATCAAAATACTGGAATGATATCCTCTGCTGCGATAAAAACAAATTACTTAGAAGTTTGATTGGGGTGACATTAGTACTAAAATGGGTGACGCCACTAGTTCATGTCAGCTGAATTAAACTTCAATTGATGGTGTAGAATGTCAACAATATGAAGAAGCAAACGGCAGGGTTATTCTTCACGTCAAAGGCATTGCTGAACATGAAACAAAAAAAAAGAATAATATGTACAGTAGATACTGATGTAGTTGTTTTGGCAATCTCTTTCTTCATGTTCTGAAAACTGACGAACTTAAGCGGCTGTGGATTTTCTTTGATTTTCCAAAGGATCAGAGGTAAATTATCATTAATATTATGTTGGAATGTTTGAGTAAACAAAAAAGTGTGAAATTATTATAAGCTTGGTATGAACGAATAAGTTCAATAGTAAACACGTAGATCTAAACCCTACTCGAGGTAAACTTTTCATTTACGTATAGTAAAATTAATAACACTTTTCAACAAATTGTTGAGTTACGAGGATTCTATGCACCTACTCGATTAGATATACCTCCATCATTTGTAATGAAAGGGAAACGGGCAGCCCGGAAAGTATGGAAATCATTTGCTCAAGCAGCTAAAGCCTTCCAAGCTATCCTTTTACTCCAACAGTCTGACTTTGACGACACCTTTCAAATTCTGGGAAAGTTTACTGTTTTTATTCGGTACAAAGACGCAGAAAACTTTTTAGTAAACCAAGTTAGAGAGCTTCTCTTTACCTGAAAAGGTCACAATCCAAAAAGTCTACCATCAACAGAAATGGCATTAAAGGGGCATTGCGTTGATTCAGCATTCCAATCAGGACAAGTTTGACGTCGTGTATAATCAGTGATAGACAACGTCCCAGTATATGAAGAATACTGCAAAGGTACAACTTTCTTTGGCGTACTCAACGTCCTATAAACATTCTTCCCTTGATAAAATACTTATCTTTTTGGGATTTTTAATGGTGTACTTTAAATTATACAATCTAAACGTTTCGATAACACTTACAGTTATCTTCGTCAGTAGTAATGTTTGTTAAAAATTGTTAAAGATGTAGTAAACAATTTTGTCAAGTGTGAAAAATTCAAACATAAACATAAGCCTGCTATTAATATAACAGTTTGAGAAACGTATAAGCCACCTATAAAATTGTAGTAAAGAATAACTAGGTCATTAAAATTAAATATTGTTAAACTGCCTAAAAGATGACAAACCAGAACACTCTCTACGACGAAAGCTAACAATGAAATTTGCCAGCCAAAAACACATTTAACAAAATTTAATCGGAAATATGATGTAAGTGTAAAGTTGTGAAAAACTTCAATTTTAAAATGATAGAAGCATTCACAAATCCAAACATTACATCAAAAATAACCCAGTTAAATCTAACAAAGAGATATCTTTATCAATAATTGGAAGTGTTATTAACAATGAAAAGCACAATGCAGAACGTTCTTTGTAATTTTAATTTCAATTTAATTTCAACTACTTATGTTAAATTATAGTGCTGTGGAAATTTAACATATAATTGATAAAGCATTTGCTTCAAGGTCTAGGAAAAACAGCAAAAACCTAGACATACCAAAAGTTGAAAACAAATTAAAATCAAGGCGTATCATTATGCTCTTTTTAATTATAAGATGCCAAAACCTATTTAAACGGAGATTTTCCTTGTCTATTAAAATTATTCGGTGTTTATATATTTCAATAGCTTCACGTTGCAAACGAACATAATAATGGGTTTGTCTTGACAATATTTTCATATTGTCAAATTGAATGTCATGATTTAGATTATTCAGGGCATGGTCAGCCACAGCAGACCTCTCTGGTTGACCCAATCTACAAAATCTCATATGTTCTTTGCGTCTTGTATCAAAGCTACGTTTTGTGGTCCCGATGTATACTTTTCCACATGAACAAGATAACTTATACACTCCGGAAGATGATAAGGGTTTGACACATCTTTAGGTGATCTTAAATGTTCTTTAATTTTCTTGTAGGTTTAAAAATAGTCCTAATGCCATATTTGATTAGGATTTTTCAATTCTATTTGTAACATTAGCTATAAAAGAAGAAAAGCAGTACCAACATTAAGAACTGGTTTTCTTTAAGGTTACGCCTAGAAGGTGTAATAACATTATTAATATCTGTAAGTGAATATCCATTATCTTGTAAGGATTTTCTTAAATATTTATATTCATCATTCAAAATTCAGGGTCACAAATTCGTTTTGCTCGATCTACTAAAGATTTAATTACACTAATTTTTGACGTGGATGGTGGTTGGATAATTTATGAAGGTATCTATCAGTGTGTGTCGGCTTTCTGTAAACACTGTCTTACTACAACTTATTTTCAGTGGAATAGTAAATTTTATGAACAGATTGAAGGTGTAGCAATGGGTAGTCCCCTTAGTCCTGTTATAGCTAATTTTATATGGAAAAATTTGAAACATTAACGTTACAAAGTACACCTAAAAACCTTCAGTTTGGTATAGATATGTAGATGACACATTTGTTATTTGGAGACATGGAGAAGAAGCACTGCATGAGTTTTTGGTTTTATAAATGGTATACATCCTAGTATTCAGTTTACCATGGAAAAAGAAACTAATGGAAGTTTACCATTTCTTGACATATTAATATCTAAAATAATAATTTTGAATGATAGATACCTTCATAAATTATCCAACCACCATCCACGTCAAAAATTAGTGTAATTAAATCTTTAGTAGATCGAGCAAAACGAATTTGTGATCCTGAATTTTGAATGATGAATATAAATATTTAAGAAAATCCTTACAAGATAATGGATATTCACTTACAGATATTTATAATGTTATAACACCTTCTAGTCGTAATCTTAAAGAAAAACCAGTTCTTAATGTTGGTACTGCTTTTCTTCCTTTTATAGCTAATGTTACAAATAGAATTGAAACAATCCTAATCAAATATGGCATTAGGACTATTGTTAAACCTACAAGAAAAATTAAAGAACATTTAAGATCACCTAAAGATGTGTCAAACCCATTATCATCTTCCGGAGTGTATAAGTTATCTTGTTCATGTGGAAAAGTATACATCGGGACCACAAAACGTAGCTTTGATACAAGACGCAAAGAACATATGAGATTTTGTAGATTGGGTCAACCAGAGAGGTCTGCTGTGGCTGACCATGCCCTGAATAATCTAAATCATGACATTCAATTTGACAATATGAAAATATTGTCAAGACAAACCCATTATTATGTTCGTTTGCAACGTGAAGCTATTGAAATATATAAACACCCGAATAATTTTAATAGACAAGAAGATCTCCGTTTAAATAGGTTTTGGCATCTTGTAATTAAAAGAGCATAATGATACGCCTTGATTTTAATTTGTTTTCAACTTTTGGTATGTCTAGGTTTTTGCTGTGTTTTTCCTAGACCTTGAAGCAAATGCTTTATCAATTATATGTTAAATTTCCACAGCACTATAATTTAACATAAGTAGTTGAAATTAAATTGAAATTAAAAATTACAAAGAACGTTCTGCATTGTGCTTTTCATTGTTAATAACACTTCCAATTATTGATAAAGATATCTCTTTGTTAGGTTTAACTGGGTTATTTTTTGATGTAATGTTTGGATTTGTGAATGCTTCTATCATTTTAAAATTGAAGTTTTTCACAACTTTACACTTACATCATATTTCGATTAAATTTTGTTAAATGTGTTTTTTGGCTGGCAAATTTCATCGTTAGCTTTCGTCGTAGAGAGTGTTCTGGTTTGTCATCTTTGAGGCAGTTTAACAATATTTAATTTTAATGACCTAGTTATTCTTTACTACAATTTTATAGTTGGCTTATACGTTTCTCAAACTGTTATATTAATAGCAGGCTTATGTTTATGTTTGAATTTTTCAAATTTGACAAAATTGTTTACTACATCTTTAACAATTTTTAACAAACATTACTACTGACGAAGATAACTGTAAGTGTTATCGAAACGTTTAGATTGTATAATTTAAAGTACACCATTAAAAATCCCAAAAAGATAAGTATTTTATTATGAGTGTTAATGGTGAAAGTTTACATTTTCATATTCTTCCCTTGAGTTTTATTTGGTAAATACAAGACACAGAAAGATTTTAGTATTGGAGAAACTTATATAACTTTATCGAAGAACGAGGTTAGGTTGTATAGATAGCATCAAGATTAAGTTGGCTTTTGATGTCAGAAACAAGGCAAAATATGTTTACTCTTTTATACACCCTTCCACAGGAACCTAGACAATAACGGAACTGCTATGGGAAATTACC
The DNA here is from genome assembly GCA_036346205.1 of Vesta saturnalis. Lineage (NCBI taxonomy): Eukaryota > Metazoa > Arthropoda > Insecta > Coleoptera > Lampyridae > Vesta > Vesta saturnalis. The sequence continues at coordinate 1,580,814 of JARFJB010001308.1, forward strand.
TGGTTTTGGTCAAAATTAGATACAGTTGAAAAATCAGGAACACTGGATCTGTGGCGGAACCTGTAACACAAAAACTACACCCACGTTCCACACAAAACTAAAAATCATCGAACACGTTTCAATAGCTAAGCATCCTCATCAGCGGTAGACTAGGACGAACTAACGAAGTGTATATATATATATATATATATATATATATATATATATATATATATATATATATATATATATATATACTATACATAACACCAGTGAAGTGAAATTCCTGACTCTTCAGTAGCCTAAATGTTCTTGATTGTGCTTATTAAAGTTTGTTTGTTTTTGAAGATCTCTAAACTTTCATATCATTGTTATAATTATTATTCACACGTTTGATTAAATTTTTATCAAACATATGTAGGGCTACCACAGACTTGTCCCAACGTTTGTGTATAATAGGAGCGAAATGTTCTTTAAAACAAACCTTAATAGGTCGTTAAGTTTGCCCTAAATATATTTGTACGTAATTTTTACGATTTATTTTATAAATTCCTCACCGCTGATGATTATTACTTAGTAATTTTAAAAGTACCAACTCAAATGACTGAACAAAAATAAAACGTACTACAAAAAGAACAATGCCAATTGAAGTAATCAATGAGACAAAATTGTACAATAACTATCAAAAGGCTACTATATCGGCATTTTCGCAATATACTTAAATTTTCCTTTAAACAAAGACGTTTTATACACTAAACTTATGGTACCCAAAATTCAAGCAGATAAATGTTAATTCCAGTTACTCTTTTATTCCTACAAAATGTCCTTAATTCTTTAAATTTAATTTCTTCCAAATTAAGTTATTTTTTGCCCAAAAGCCAATAACGTAACTGTTTTATTTTAGTTATTCGACTAACGTTCAAAAATACTTCAATAACTTCAACTTTGAACTATGATCTTCTTTAACGAGAATGGCTAAACGAGGTTTCAGGTCTCTTCTTTCGCTCAACAATTTTGGCGGCTGGATGATATAACGGTAACAAGTGCCGAGACAGTAGCAAACTTTTTGCATAATTGCGGACACAAACTGACTTCCATTATCACTCACAATTTTACGAGGGATTCCGTATCTAAAGAAAACTTCATTTACGAGAGCCTTAGCACATTCTTCGGCTGTGGCACGTGCAGTTGCAAAGAGTTCAACCCATTTTGAACTGGGATCGTCCGTAATAAGGATCCATTTTACTCCAGTTGAAGCCACAGGGAAAGGTCCAAACAAGTCAATACAGGAAACCTCGAACCGTTGACTATAAACAGGTGTCTGAACTAATCCTGCAGGTATTTGGTTTGTCACTTTATACCTTTGGCATTCTAAACAAGATATTACATAACCATATACATAACGACGCATGCCAATAAAATAATAGAACTTCATAATTCTTTGTAAGGTGCACTCGGCACCATAATGGTGGTATTCGTTTAGGATCCGATCTCGCTGGTGAGTGGGGACTACCAATTGAGCTTCTTCACCATTGTCTACTGAATCTTAATGGTACAAAAAAAATTCCGTTGGTCTAACCGTGGTCGGTCCATTTCACAAAATGTGAAGAAATGTCTTCAAATGAATGGATTATTTTAGGTAACTCTTCGTCCTTTAACTACTCGGAGCGAATTTCCGCACCAGGTCTTGTGGGTGTGGGTATGTCTACTTAAACCAAGCATAAATCACAACTGGACTTGATTTTATGCCACAGGGCGGACGAGCTAAAAAATCTATAATGAAATTGCCATGACCTGGTATGTAATCAATTTTGAGATTGTAACTCTGTATCATTACGGCTCAACGCGCTAGGCGCCCGGTGGGTGACCGTAAACTTAATAACCACTTCAATGGCTGATGATGATCTGTTGTAATTATCACAGATGATGTATCTACGAAAGGACGACATTTATTTAAACTCCAAACAACGAAAAGGGCTTCGCTTCAGTGCAATTGTAGTGTCATTATGCTGGGGTAAACAATCTTGATGCATATTCAATCGGATGCTCATCGCCTCCTTCCCCTTCAAGTAGAACAGCACCTAGAGCGTATGAAGACGCATTAGTTCTCTAGACATAAGGTTCAGAACAATCTTTCTGTTGTGTAAGACTGCAGTTGTGGTTAAAGCTTGTTTTAATAAATCAAAATATTTCATTCCATTTCATTTTACAGTTCTTCTTCGTCAAACCACTGAGGGGTATAGGTATATAGGTTTTTCCAGGATCAACCTTAATACCACTCGGAGTAATAATTTGACCTAAGTACCTAACACTGGTACTCGCAAAAACACACTAGACAACCGGGGCGGCCCAAGGTGATTCACACTCCTCAATTCTATTTACTGCAAGCATTCTGCCAATTTCTTTCCGCAGAATGTCTTTATTTGTAGGCGACATGCGATATGGTGGAACAGCGATAGGTAAGTGATCTATCTATGCTCTATTCCATAAAAGGCGTAGTCCCTCCTCCTATCCGAAAGGTATCTTCGTTTATCTTCAACAACCATTCTAAACGAGAGGCATCGAGCATGGTTTCTTAGTTGGTACGTAAGGCACTATTACGATTTAAAGCAACTTGTGAAGTGCAATTTTCCTGTTCAAACGACAAATTAAACCTTTTACCCATGTTGTCAGAAAAATACCAGGTGCGGTTTGAAAAATCTAAAACAACCTTTACAGCTTCTGTAAAATTCAATAAAGTCAAATTATCTTTGGCGTGAGGTAAAACAATGAAAGACGCATGAATGGAACGACCACATAGTGTGATATCAACATTGGTTGCTGAAACTTCTTTAAAAGATGAGCTTCCATCTGCAAGTTTGACTGTAACTTTATCCTTTAGAGAGTAAGATTTTATACAGCGAATTACTGGTCACCCTTTGCTAAACAATAGCATCTATAATCGCTGTACCATAAACATCCAAAATTTCTACATGGAAGATAGGACGCGGACGAGGTTTCACCATCGGTTGCACTAAACTGAAATCACAAAATTTTTCTTCTTGGGTTGTTTTTATTCTACATTTCGGGCAATTGGCACGGATGTACCTAGGATTTCCATAACCAAAACACGAAACTGAACTATAGCTAGCGTCATTGTTTACATTAATTTTTGAAGTTTTTGTGCGAATTAACTTGTGATACCCATCAGTTTTATGGCCGAATGCCTTGCAATAACTACAAAGTACGTTATGCGTCGATTTTATATTCTTAGAGACATTTTTATCTTGCATTCCAAGATTTACCGACTTTTGATTATCAACTTGACACACTGTATGCTTTTCAATAAAAGTTTCTTCAATTCACCTCTCACTCGCTAAGATGATAATAAAACTTTCTATGCTATCACGAGGTAATTTTTCACGTATGCGGATATCACACACCATATCTAACTGTATGACTTCTGTTAATGTATAAACCGGTAAATTTGACAAAATATTACGGCAGCGACAAATGAAAATGTCTGTAGGAGTACCAGCGTCCCGTAAACAATTCTCTAGAACGCGATGTGTTTTTTTTTAAGTCCAAATGTGCTGCGTAGCAAGTATAAAGCATCTTTTCAAGTATTAACATCTACCTTCACTCTTTGCCACCAAGTAGCAACAAATCCGTCTAATAACATCGGAAGACCTCGAAGTGCGTTAAGATCTGTAATATGCGAACATTCTTTGTACACTTCAATCACAACGATAAATCCATTTACATCAGTCTTCTTTTCCATCAAAACGTGAGAGACATTTCGACAAATTTCCAGTAGTTATTGAGGGTTGAGGTACAGGAACATTTATATTTGTGTAACCAATGCTCCGAATCAGAGATTCAGATTGTTCGTCAGTCGTTGTTACGGCATTCGTCGGTGAAGTCATGTTTATACAAGTTTGTTCCGATATAAATAATCGTGAGGCATACGAATAGGTAAAAGTACGAAAAATGGAAACAAAATGTTTATTAGTATTAATTTCTATATAAAGACGTGTGTGGTGAATGTACTCAAAATGCAAGGCGTAGATATTTAAAATTAAGCCGGAATATTAAACGATCTCATCTTAAGTTAACCGTTTTTTAAGTAACACAAGCAGCCATAAAATACCCATGGCCAACCAATATCAAAAGGAGGCCTTACAGCTGGAACAAACTAGGAACGTTATAACTAATGCGGCGAGGCACTGAAATAAAAATAAAAGTAGATTAACAGCTGCACTTCTATGATTTAATCTATTGATTTATGTATTCTTGTACATAAGGATTAATAATGGAATATTTGCTATTGTGCCAGTCAACACGGAATCTCATTGCGTATTACTATAACAGACAACTCATCCGTTGTAAATCATACATCAAACACTAGCAACATGACAAAGACTATGTAATAATGTCAAATAACGTGTATAAAAGTAGACGGCACGTCTCTAAACTACTGTAATAAAAGAATAGATTTTACATATGTACAGTAGCTTTAATAGAACATTCATCAGTATTTAGATATTTTACTGCATAATATGGTAGCATTGCTAGTATTAATTATTAATAATTAATTTATAACGTTAAGGAAAAGAACTTCATGCATTTCCTACTCTTTGCATTTGCATAGTTTTGTTATAAATTTGTATCTTATTCTCAGTATATTAATTTCACTCCAAAACGCTCGCTTTTCTTAATTTTTGTTTTCCCTGTTTTGAAATTGTTACCCTTGTTCCAGATGTTCAAACACTTCTTTTATTTTTACAGTAGTTAGGCAATCCTCGGTAAACTACTAAAGCTTCTTAGAATTTAACTTTGTATGTTAATTTATATTTATTTATACGTTAATTTCTAACGTCTGTGCATCTGTACACCTGTGCACTACTTTAATTTTGTTGCCGGTCTTACTAAAGTAACGAGAATCACTTACTAGTGTTACTGTATAGATAGATGTGCACAGTGTTTCTTTAATTATTTTAGTTGAGATAAAAAGTAATAGATTAGTTTCATTGGATTTAATGGTATTTTCTAATCTGGCTAGTTATGATCTGCACACCAGCAAATCTAAACATACCTCTTTCTGAAATTATTTAATATATTAATTTAATGCTACCTCGATTTTCGATTCTGATACAAACTGTGCCGTATTGGACGATTTTGATACTTTAAATCAATTTGATAAATAGATTTAAAGTTCACTCTGTGTAGCAAAAGATTCTAATATCTTTCGCTACACAAAGCGAACTTACAGATTTTTATTTTTCACTTGAATTGATTATAACACGTTGGAACACTTTTAAATGGGATCCCGTTCATTTTATCAAATACAGCATCCTATGATAATATTGAGATAGGTTTATTTAAGACTTGAATACATATTTAGGGTGTTGTTTTAGAAGCCGATGGGTTGTCGCTGCGGAACTGTTAGTTACTCTCCTTTCTCACAATCTTAGTTTACGGTTTAGGAGCAGAAATTGTCTCGTTTTCCACAATTTGTATATCGTCCGTAGGTGGTACCCAGATACACCCATGTATTTAATGCGTTTCCAGTGCAATAGTGTATTACGAGGCCGGTTTACCCTCACATTGGGCGCTTTGTTTTTATTCTGCTGGCGCGTTGCAGAGATATAAACCATTTAATTGAGCGTTTGGTGTGCTATTGTCAAGGCGTACTTCTCTTAAATAAAATTATTTGTCATTTCATTGAGAATAAACGATGGTGCTGAGCCAAGTGAATGGGCTGCCATGTGATTCTCAAGGACAATTAAGTGTGAGTTGTTGCATACATATTTGGTGAAGTTTTGTTTGGGATTCGATTTTTGCAGCAAAAGGTATTCGAATTTAGTACACAGATCTTTACTTTTCAGTTGAATGGGTTTTAACATGTCGGAAACCATTTATTACAATCTTATTCCATAAATCCATTCAACAATGAGATCTTATGCCCGGGTGGTCTACTTCGTACCAAGACAATGTGCACCAGGTTGGATATATTTACCAGCCTCTTTTCAGACGCAATGATGGATCTCATAATCCGGAAAACCAATAAGAATGGGAATTTACTGCAAAAATATAAATATAAAAATTGAACTTGTAATGTGCCAAAGCTTGTAAGGTGCTAAATTCGCCAACATAAATTTAATTATAAGAAGTACACATTTACGCCCTCTATACTCCAATGGCATAATGTAGCTTTGGTAGTTACTTATTTAATAGTATATAATTGTTAATGTATGAAATTCTCGCCAGATGGCGGCATGAAAAATACAATAATTTGGAACTTTCTTTATTGAAATTTTTATCGATACAAAAGCGATCTATATAACAATTTTTGGTTGAAAAAGGATTGATCACGCTTTCTCTTCCTTCTGCCGATCACCATCTTAGCAACGCTAGAAAATTTCAACATTTCATCTGGAAAGTTTCTAAAAACGATTATATCGGGTATAGTCTAGAAGAAATAACTACGACAAAGCATACTTGGTTTTCTCTACACTCTCTGTACCAGTTTTGTTGCTCGCATTTAACTACGGTTTTAAAGAAATATTCTAGTTGCTAAAATTTGGCGTTTGAAGGTGTACCACCTCTGAACAAACTACTGATCCTTTCGATCGACTACCATTGTAATGTGCCCGTCTACAACAAAAGGTGTAATTAATGTAACCTTTGTTTTATGTAATACTTACCTACCTTATCCTTTTAGCACGTAATGGTTATCATCTAATGGCTTAGTAATTACTAGTTATCTCTAAATATCTGGAAGTTAACGATTGGAATTTAACTTCGACAATTGCTGTAAAATGTCTGCACGTTCTATTCGCTACATCTTCTTGTGTGGACGCTCAACCGATATCTTTATTCTGCTTTTTGGATTCGGCTGTACCAACTTCTGTGCGGTAACTACATTAGGGTAATCCTTTAACCCCTACGAACAAAGGTCAGGGTGTTATGGTTATCTATCACATGAATGTGAGTACATACTTTATCGTAGTTTTATATTGGGATTACTCGATAGTGATTTCTTTCACGTTCTACTTCATCATACTTACTTCATATGAAGTTCAAATTTTGCAAGTCAACGTAATTGGCCTAAATTATACTGGTGCGTATTTGCTAACGATTCAAAAATTGCTAAAACATTTGTCGATTTTATATTTAAGTGTTTTTAGTAACTTTTCAATTTACAACATTCATTACTAACGTTAAATTTTTGATAAATTAGAAACCACACCCGTACCATTCAAAATTAGCTACCATTTTAGTTTTTTTTCTGTGGAGTTGCGCAATAGAAATTACGTCATAATAACTCCTGTATTTTTTTCAAATTATCCTTTTGGTTTAATATACACTACCACCTAGCTCAAAGGTTATATACCTGTAAATTTTTGGTATTAATTGTTTATGCCATATCTGTAACTTTGTTTAATACAAACTGGTTTTGATACCTGAAATAGTGGAACGAATTCAGTAAAGTTCTCTTTTTTTATATTTTAAATCAAACATTTTACTGTTTATGTTTAACCTTTGGAGGGAACGTTCAGTTGCCAGTGTTAGTCTTCTTTTCCTGTAGTTTATTTTGCTATTAAATAAATAAAAGAGGCAAACTGAGCTGTTCTACCGAAAAGCAATCTGTATTTTAATTTAGGTTTAACGAGTAATTGTATCTGTTTTTGGATGTTGTGCAATTACAGCAAGTACAGTTTATTAAGTTTGAGTATTTCCGAACGCTGTCCTAGCGTTACTGTGTATGTTTTTCTTTCAGGTCAACACAATGAAAGATCTTTCATTGCATGAAGGGAAACGTTTAAATTTTATATTTTATTCTTGTGTTTAAAAATTAATCATTGGGTAGACTTAAAGTTAACCGAACCTGACCAACTTGCGAACGTTACCATTGATTTTTTTTATTCTGGTTAATAACCTTAGTGACCGACATTTTCTTTATTTAGTCAAATTTTCATTCCTATGTTCCACCATACATTTTAGTTGAATAATTTAGATTAAAAATATTTTTTTGTTCTCTTAAATATAACTTTTGAATGGAGTAGTACCCATACATATTTATTTTTGGTTCTTCTGGCTAATTATATTAATTATTTGCTAGTTATGCTACAGTGGTCTCTTATTTCCCTTCCATTGGTGTGTTCCTTTCCTGTTTTCCCTACTTGCCTCTTTCCCCATCACTATCCAGAAGTCAGGATGGTGGTGCCTGTTTCTACTATACGGGAGCGGATTCTGACACCAGCATCAACATCTCTTTTCTCTAAACCTCGCCCGAACCGACATTGAGCTAGACGGTTTGGTTAACTACCTTCAGATGAGTAGAGAACCATTTCCCTTTCCTCCGCTTTCCACTTACACACGTGTATGAAGTCCAAAAAAGTGGATTTCGAGAAATATTGGATGTCTAGATGTGTGTGCGCGTGTACATGTGAGCGTATACACGTGTAAACGTGCGAACGGGTGTGCGTGTGCGTATGCGCGTGATTTCGTGTATTCGTGTGTGCATGCAAGTATGCCTGTGTGTATGGATGTATGCGTGTATGTGTGTGCGTGAGTGCAATTATGTAGCATGTATGCGTGTGGGAATGTATAGGTGTGTATGTGTGCATCTGTGCTTGTGTGCGTGTGCCTGTATGTGCGTTAGTGCATGCGTGCTTGTGAGCGCGTGTGCGTGTGTGTGCGAGTGTGCGTGTGTGCGTGTGTGCTTGTGTGCGTGTGTTCGTGTGTGCCTGTGTGCGTGGGTGCGTGTGAGCGTGTGTGCGTGTGTTCGTGTGTGCATGTGTGCGTGTGTGCGTGTGTGCGTGTGTGCGTGTGCGCGTGTGTGCGTGTGTACGTGTGTGCGGTTGTGCGTGTGTACGTATGTGTGTGTATGCGTGTGTGCGTGTGTGCGTGTGAGGAATATGTATTTAGGATGTAAATGTCCAGACTCTTATGATTTTTGGTGATGGTGGATGTTCTGGGTAATGAATGATTTGATTTCGTTTCTTCCGCTATAACGCAAAGCTTAAATAGCGGTTACGTTCAGAGGTTGACGTTATATCTGGTGGTGGAGTCGTTAATGAGAGTGGACTTTCGGAGAGAGAAAATGCCTGAGTTGTGTTTTCTTTAGTTTGAGGTAACCCACAAACTCGGATAGGGACTGCATTGAAATATAACATACTATTTGAAAGAATAAGCTCAAATTGTAGACGGTGGATGTTTGTGACTGATGGGTTCAGAATTACACTTCTTTCAGACAAACAAATTATAAAGTTTGATTGATTTTCATTTGAACTAAGCATACAATATAGATCTCTTTCTGGTTGCTTTTTATCATATTATTAGTTGTTATTTATCTATTTTACATAAAGATAAGTGTAGCGATTTCAACCCAGGTGAATAATGCTGTAAACGTTTTAATGTATTACTTCTAAGAGTATTTTTGGGAGGAAATAATTTTCTAATTACGCACAGATCATTAGGATTGTTTTAATTTAAGATAGGGGACAATCAATTCGTTTTTAAAAATTAATAGTGAATAAAAACTATTTTCCAATTGAGTTCTATTTATTTAATTTGGATTAGTTCACCATAAACGTTAGTTAATATTTCTTTACGTTAGAAAAACAAATAGTGAAGTTAGAATAGAATACTTTGGACATGTGTGCTCAAAAAATCCATAAAACATAGATAACATTTAAAGTGAATCATGTAAGGCTTATACAGAATGGTTAGAGTTAAAGGTATTGCGTAAGCGAATAGCTTGATGTTCACCAACTCGAAAGGTGAACATCTCACCTTAGGATAGTGTTCCAGATAAGTTTAGGTAGTTCTAGTGCACATGGGACATCTGTCCCCAATTTAGAGCTTTGTTTCAGGCTAAGTGTAAGGTGTTTGAAGTGAAATTTCAGCCAGTTTGTGTAATATCCCAAATCTCCAATCTCTATTGTAGTTGGTCGTCACCCTGTTTATTTTTATAAGCACCACGTGCGTGTCTAACCTACCACATAAAGTTGGAGAAATTAGTTAGCTCGACTAGTAACTTAGTCAAACGGTCCTGATACCGTAGAGCACTCGGATAGCGTGGGTGTTTTGGAGCGTTGATAATTAGTAAATAGATGGTTAAGGTTAGTTAGAAAGCGAGAGCAAAATTGTAGATAGAAAGGTAGGGAGAACAGACAAGAAATAGGTGCCACATGCTTTAAGGAAAGGAAAGTTAAATTGTTATCTCTTGGCAGGGAGACAAAACAGTGCTAAGTATAAATTTATCCTAATATCACCATAAAAAGAATTAAGAAAACTGCGTAATTTAACACAGCTAACAATATTAATACTGTCGAGGGTAAGTCACGATATTGTACTTGTGATAACCTCACCTTTAAATAAAAATAAATAAAATAATTTTAAATATTTATAATAATTTAATATCAATAAAAGAACGAAAGGCCCCTCTCTAGTACGCTGAAAGATCGTTCATAAACGTAACCCTGAAAAAGAAAATTTGTATATATGCTTGCCTTTCACTTTACAATAACACAACACAGCCCTCTTTTTAATAATCACAGCTTCAATTGTCTATTTAATAGGAGAAGATTGTTCAGTTCACTATATTAATCCTAGCATGCATATACGAGTACCTAATCAAGTAAAATTAGATACTAATGATCTGAACACTTTTCCCTAAGAAAAGAAAATTTTTACTTAAAAGCTAACAAACATAGTATAAATAATACGACATAGATAACCGGTATACACAATTTATGCTTTGAGTTGCTGCTTCTGCGCAACGGTAGCGTAAACAGTAACCAATAAAATTATATCAAGATGGACCCTAAAGTTAACACATCACTGAGTGTTTTATGTCAAAGTTCAGTAATAATTACTCTAAATTTGGGTTAAAATATGTGTAGCAAATATTAACTAATAGTTTGATCAAATTATAATAATTATACGTTTGTGAGATCTTTGCGAAAGTTAAATGTATTCGGATATCAATATGGCATCGAGGTTGTAACAAAGGTAAACAATTTATTAAAGTTCTTTGTAATATGGTTAATTGAAATGCACTTAATCTTTTGTAGAGGCTGTAGTGATCCCTGTTGAAAGCAGCGTATAATTTATAACAGGTGTGGCAAAGTAAACTCAGCAATACAATGTTTATTAGTACATGCGATAAAGGAAAATATGACCTGGTATTGAAAGAGTACTTGAGCTTTAGTTACAGTTTAAATTCCATCCTCGTAATCTCCAATAATAATGTAACACCAACGATAACGAGGCGAAAGTAATTGCAGCACAGCTACTAGTCATTTACAAGCAATCCCAGTTAAGAACATCGTAGCAAAACCAAAAGCGAGTCGAAAGGTGCACTAACAGACATTCAACGGACTCGTAAAGAAAAGGACGAGAACGAAGGACGAGAAGGAGAAAAGCTCTGTATATCGATGACGAGCTCTATGTTATGATTTAACCCGATCTGGTCAAATGATAATTCTTTTAAGAAACAGCATTTAATTTTCAAATGTTAAGCCCCTTTTGTGCAAGTAAATTTTTTTTACATCCGCAGGAATACTTTACAAAGTAAAAAAAAATATTTATCTATGAAAAATTCTCATACAAAAATGGTGATACACACCTAATAAATAACAACAAGAGAAATTTTCTAAAAATGTATCACATCACACAAAATGGCCGTTTTAGAAGAACCACACGTTAGGAAAAGGTGTTCAACAAAATTTTCACTAAATGTTCAATTCACATATACTTCTTTAGTTAATTTATAACAGTAATCAAAGAAAAGATCCGATATCGATCCGAAAAAGATACGATATCGATTTTTGCACGTGACACGATGCTATCGCGAGCTTATGACAGGGTAACATTAAAGTTTGTCAATTTTTAGAAAATGCATATTGTTCGAAAAGTCTCAAAAAAATTCTGTTCAAATATCATGTAAAAAATTTCGAATCGATTCATTTGATTATGTATTGCATAACATGAACTAGCTAAACTAAATGAGGCAGGTGCTAATTATCACTAATAACCCATCTTCCAGTCGCCATGTGCTTTCCTATTTTCAGCGTTTGTTTCGTCTTCATCGCTATTCTGCTCAACGCTTGCTCTTAAAATGTAAATTCTGTACCTGCACGTAACGGATTACCCCGTAGGTTGTGAACACTACGTTCTAATTCTCGGGAGCGTTATCTGTGAGAACGTTCGGTACCAAAAGTCCTTAATTATCTTCTTCTACAAAAGAATGGAATTCTTCTAGAGCAGGTTCAGTGGAATGGAAACATTGCAAATGTTTATTCTCAGGACTATTGCCTATATTACCACTTATCGTGTTTGTATGATATATTTGAAGCATTTTCACAGAAATATTAATGTAAATTTAAAATTCTAGACTACACACTCTGCTCTTAAATTTATTATTTTCCATACATCATAGCAGTTTATGTTACCTTTCTATTACTATAGTACGTACACCCATACGTCTAAGTTAGTCATATTTCTAGAATCAGGTGTAGTTTCACAATCGTAAAACATGAAGTTAATCTAGGTACAATGATCAAAAGTTTCCAGAATTATTTTTAGGATGCATTTAGTTTATCGCTTTCAATACAGAATCCATCTGAAGCGATGCACAAATTCCAACGTTTAACCCATTCGTGCATACTCTTTTCATAGTCCGATGAAGGAATCGCTTTCAATTCCTTCGTCGCATTTTCTTTTATTTCATCTATGCTCGATAATTTCTTTCCATGAAGCGGTAATTAAGTTTTGAGAACAAAAAAGTCTTTGGGTACCATATTCGGAGAATACGGTGCTTATTGGATGGTATTTACTGAGTGTCTAGTCAAATACTCCGCCACAATGCGTGCTTTGTAAGAGGGATCGTTATCATGGTGTAAGCGTTGTTTTCCTATAATTCCGGTCGTTTTCTACGCACAGCATTCCCCAAACGCGTGATTACGGTCAAGTAATACTCCTTGTTGGCTGTTTGACTCGTTGCTACGTATTATAATAAAGAACGTCCCGATAATCAAAGAAAACTGTGAGCGTATTCTTGATTTTAGTTCATTTTCATAGCGTCACTCGGATGATTGCTGTTTAGTTTCGACATGATATTTGTAAACCCAGTTTTTATGCGTTTCATCATGGTATGATCATTTGTTACCTCTGAAATCATCTTTTGGGCCACTGCCTTTCGAAGTTCTTTTTGAACGAAGTTCAGGTCTTTTGGCATAAGTCGTGCTGCAACGCGTTTCATCTCACCAGCTATCTCTTTCATGCTTTCGTGACGACTTTCGAGCACAACGTTCTTAACTGTTTTGACATTATCGTCGGTTGTCGATGCCGAAGGGCGTACACTACGAGGTGCATCTTCAACTACTAGTGATACAGATAGCGCTCACGTTTGACAGATGTGACGAGGAAAAGTCTACCAACCTGAGATGATAATATGTTTTCGAATCGGTAAAGCGCGCATTATTTAAAACAAATTCCCGAAACTCTTGATTAATAGATGGACGTTCTGTGTCATGAAAGATTGCGTCCCCCAAAGTAATTGAACTTTAGCGATAGCGGAAATATACGATGACATTAGACTTTAATGGATTATTAACAATGATGTACTTTGTATTGCAAGACTTCAATCAGTTTCAGCAGATTTCACATAAGATTTAAAAATGATTTCATGGCATATGAACGCTGGATCTTAAGATTCCTCGTTATGATCTAAATATGCAATATTTTAACCAAACTTATCGGTAAACAAGCCTAAATTATTAGAGCATAAACTGTCAATAAGGGATAATCATAATAAAATATTTTCCATCATTTCGATATATCTTTTTCTCCTTTGCGTATTATATAGTGTCTATTTTATATTATTTTAGTCTCTTGATGACTTTAATTTTAGGTTAATGGGTAGCAGTATTTTTTGGATCATTATTGAGCCAGCTGAGTTAGTTCACGTAAATGTTCTAAAATAAATAAACTTTATAGAATAAAATTTGAAATTGTTACGTGTCAAATAGAGACGTTTATTTAAAGAAAATATATTTTTAACGTACTAAATACACAACTTCTGTATTGTGGTATCACTGGCCATTGCACTTGATAACAACCTAAATAAAATTAGAGTTTGTTAACGTACTTTATGACGCTGAAGCTTTTCATCAAATGAAAAACAGGTTCAATCACGACAGAATTTGTACTAAAATCTCTCGTGACGTTACAGGCCACGCTTTGATTTACAAATTTTCTCCCATTAGATAAATGACAAATTGGGTTACGCGAAGAGAATCTCTAAACGTGACATCAGAAAAGTGATCCGAAAACATAACACAACTTTTGTTCTAGAGTGTTATCCGAAACTTGTAATTCGTAATTATTTAGGTTTAGTAGATACTACGTTTAGATTATATTGATTTATTTATTTGTAAAAAAAGTTGAAAAATAAAAGAGATAAGTTGAACACTGAACAATTTCTTTTTATTGTTATTGAGCAAGGAGTAATATTTTACGTTTTCCTGCGTTGTTCTATTTGTATTTATAGCTGGTACGCAACTCACCAGAGAATAGAAAATAAATAAAATCTAATCCTTATGTTTTATGAGCAACTTTAATCTTACAACATAACGTTTAAATGTGTTTTATAATAAACTTACGAACAACAACTATTATTTACATACCTACAAGTTTACTTAAGTAGAATTAGTTACTGGTGTTCGGTACTTTATGTACTTGATATCCATAGAGCAACTAAGATATAAGTTAAATTAGAGCTTTTGCTTTAACTTATCTTCCTTATGTATGATTAGGAGCCAAGATTAACATTTTCAACTCGACAAAATGGATCAGTGCTTGATGTAAAGATAAATGATCTTATTTAAACCAAATTGTAAAACATTTTATAACGACTTACTAAACGAATCCATAGTGTTAATGTGAATACAGATTCTCAATTTAATCAGAGTCACAAATTAATTATATATTCGACGAAATGTTTCAGTAGATTTTAGAATTTTTTATTCAACTGGCGATTAATAAATGTGTTTAGGGCGGAATCGTTAAACTTCGAGACACGTCCTGGTCCCATGGGGATTAATAACTAGATTGTTATTGTAATAATGTCACACGTAGCGTAACAAGAGACATCGTAGAGAATTAGGACAAGCACTCATTTGTATGCTATCGAATGCAATTCGTGATGAGAAATCAACATCCTCTTACTTGAACAGTAAATCCGTCGATAACGAATCTTGCTAATCCCCACGAGTTTGCATTTCGTATATCATTGTTGGTCCGTAGAGAGTTTATCGTGTTTTCTCATTTCGCATTCTATCTACAAGAGCCGCGTACAACTGAACTTGATATGTTTATGAGAATTGCTCTAATAATTACTACTGTACAGCTGCATCTTGCCTACATTATTCGTTGTTAAGTTTCGATGGTTGAACTACACCACATGAACATCTGTTTTACAAAGAATGTTTACAAGAAACTCAGCAAATTGGTGAAAAGGAATAGGTGTAACGTAATAGTAGTTTCTTGTTTGAAATGTAATGTGTTAAGGTTTGACAATGGCTGCTATTTCAAAGAATTGATTATGTTGCGAAAATTAAGATTACGTATGTGTCTTATCCCAATTGAAATGGATGATAATGTATGGATTTATTTTTGTAAAAGTTTGACGTGCTTGATTCCTAAATTTGTTAAGCAGGGTTTACACGATCCAGTTTTATCGTTCCTAGTCCTGGTCTTGAATAGAAAATTAGGAGTGCAGTAGCCGCAACTGCTCGGCGGTGTTGCTGAGGAGAGTGGAGAACTTGTGCGGTTAGAAGACGAATTAGATGAAGAAGTAGGAAAAAAGATGGGCGAAAATGTTAGGTCGATAAATTGAAATTGGTGAATGTCGAGGTGGTGGCTGTCAATTTATGGAACGTAGTTAAGGTTCTACCTTCAGCCTCAAATAATACGTCAGTGGCAATTTTTTCTGCTAGACGTCTTTGGTTATTGCTCGAATTTTAAAGTTCCATAGTGACGTTTTTGCCGAAAATATCAAACTGATTATCTGGTATACGAGGTTGCTTGAAATGGTTATTTACTTCCTTTCTCAAATTCATTTTGTGTTTGAGAGCGTTGTGTATCATCTGACATTGAGTTTGATTCAGTTAAATCTCTATTACCATCATCTTGTGCATTTGCGTTTATATCGTGCGGTTCGCCCTGTGACAAAAGACTTTCATGAAATGTTACAGGTTCTAGTGAACATTCTTCAGTGGGAGGCCGATCGGAGTAGGTACAAACACGTTCGGGCGACCGGTTTTTAGGCGAACTATTCAGTTCAAACTGACGGACCTACCGAACGTGTATAACACAAAAAAAAATTGTCACAAATGTACTAGAGCACAATGGTACCTTGTGCTATAAAGATGTTAAAAAAATGAAAACTTACAAAACATATTTTTACTTTTGTAGTTACCAGAAAATTGAGGGGACTGGATGAGCATCGCATCTGTCTTTAACAAACTATGAGTTTGTGTATTGCAGTGTTTCCGATGGTGGCGTGTAAATGGCACTAAATTTTATGAGAAGCTAATAAACAACTGTCATTACTATGAGGTCACGCGTTTTTGTTCTGTGACGATTCAAAATGGTAGCCTCGATAAAAAATCCCGTCAAATGTGTAATGCACAATGTTATTAGTTTTATTAAACATTATGTACCATTTCCTCACTGAAACTTCGTTCATGGCATTTTCATAATCTTAATTTGTCGAAATGTTATTTTATATATTCAGAAAATCGATAACAATAACTAAACATAACGCACTACGCATTTGGCTGGACTTTGTATGGGCACCACCATATTAAATCGTCACAGAACAAATACACGTGACCGTACTGTAACGAGACTCAGCTCACAATGAGGCGAGGGACGCTGATAACTGGCGCGCACTTAGTCACGGTGGTCAGGGGGCGGCCCCGGTCCTGATGCTTAAACGACCCTTACTTTCTGGACGAAATTTGAGATTTATGATTGTACCTTTTTGGCCTTATAACCTCACACTAACAAGGCTATTATATGTTACACTTCCATAAATCGTACTTATATCCTTTTTACGAAACAATTTCTTTAATTAGGTGCATTTTGATTGTTTTGCTGATATTAAAATGTTTTAGTCATCAAACATTTCCTTTACATCAACAATTCTATCTATAGCATATAACTTTTCAACTGTTTATGAATTATAAGTACATTACTAACTTGATAAGACTGCTATGATTTTATATTTGTCAGATATTTTGTATGGCCACTTTAAATAATACACTAGACTGGCACTTCACTAATTGATATTAACAATCAACCTTGGTTATTTATTTATATTAATATTTTGTAAAATTCCATTGATAAAATTACAAAATAATAAATTGCAACTTTGACAAATTTTACATAAAATGGCCGCGGGTAACGGACTGTAAAACAGAAGGCTCGCGTTCGAATCAGGGCGTAGGACTATTCGCATTATCATTTCCTTAAGCAGACTTTCGTTCTCCTGTGATGATTACTTTTGAATTGTCTAATACGGAATGTTAAGTAAAACGGCCTTCAATAGTTAATTTCATGTCTATTTTAGAAAGTTTTACACTATCCCTCTTCTATCAATATGCAAAACTAGTTAAAAATCACATAAATTATTCTTGAAATCGTTCTTGAAACTTTTTTTGTGATTTATGCTACTTTATATATATGGACTGACTTGTTTATCGACACCAATAAGTAATATCTTTTTACTAGTTTTCTCAACAATGATTAGAAAGCATGTTACTTGCAGAACTAATATGTAAATTATATTAAACAAAATGTGGGATAACAAGTGCATGTTTGTTCATATTAACATATTATCAATTTTATCAAGCTTAGTAATGTTCTCCTCCAATTGTAATATAGCGACCGATATTTATACCGAGACTTATCAGTAGCGGTCCCCTTTTACATAAGTTGTTATGGTGGGAAAATAAAATTTGATATAGCATTCCGAAACCAGGTCCCATACCATCTTACAGGACAGGGTTGGGGCTTTACAACTCCGGCAGTCTCAGCTCCATTACCGGGCCTCCTTGTTCGTGTTGGGATATTCTGGTGTATTTCATAAGCTAAAGGAAGGTTCCTTTACTTTTTGTATGATTGTCATCCTGAGGCCCCTAACTTTCCGTATGTCTTTTTAGTTTTGCGGCTCCGCTGTGGCCGCATCTCTTACAGCGAGAGCTACGTTAGTGTTCTCCTTTTCAGTATGTGAAGCTTTGAACTAGCATTTCAATATGTTTTATTGTTTAGTTATCCTGCAATGGTGATCTAATGCAAGAAATTATTGGTACCTTCCAGTCACTGTATTAGCATCTTGCCAGCTGAGGCGGAATTTCTGCGAGCTAGGGCTTCCAGCAGCTGGGGACTTGTTTCCGTGTGCCTTTTTGACTTTCCACCGTACTGCTGAGGGCCCATTTCAGGCAATATGGACTCCGTCATGTGCGATCAATTGTCTATCAAAATGTTCATGAGACCCGTCAACAGAAGGGTGGGTGGGTGGTTGGTTGGTTGCGTACGTGCGTGCGTGCGAACGTGCGTGCGTGTGTGTGTGTGTGTGTGTGTGTGTGTGTGTTGCCATTTAATGGTGTACTTTAAAAGTTAGTGGAGGTTTCCTGTAAATGGGTTACTGTCGTTATTTAGCGGTATATTTTAAAAACACTTGCTGTATTTGGCTGTAGAACATTATTGAAAAGTAAAACTTAATGTTTCAATCATCTCACAATAGCTATAAAGATTGCTGTTTACACGGAAGGTATTTGAAGCCATGACTCAATCAGTTGCGTCACAAATAGTCAAGTTACTGCTAAAGATAACAAACCCAAAATGAGATCTGGAAATTGTTATTGTTCAAGGAATAATGTAAAAGATTTAATTAATAAAACATGTATTAGTACATACACTATAAAACTTATAAATAACTAAAACGAAAGAAAGCATACAACGAGACACTGAAAACACCCGAACACCCACGCAAGTAATAAGTCACACCAAATCAATTAAAACGTGCAGAAAATTTATTAGCTCACAAACACATACGAATACTTCCAAACACGTATACTCTTAAACATGCATCCCCACATTTGGAAGCTAGCAACCAGGTAATACCCCAACATTTAATACAAATACACACACATACACACATACGTCCAAGTTAAAGACACTAGACAAACTGTTTAAAATGCAAGAATATTAAACACGAAAAACACTATCACGTTGGTCTTAGCACTTTTAGTGACTACGTAATAAGTGTGCGTCACGGAATTTTCCATGGGTTGAGTAAAAAGTTCGAATCGTGGCCGATATTGAACTTGAATCTTGAATCTAGTTTCTAATCAGATTAGTATGTATCTGTAGAGTCAAAATCAAAATAAAAAATGGAACTTAGTCATTGCTATGTGATAATAACAGGAAGCATCTCTCCAAAAGAAACCTAGATGATGAATAATTTTCAACATCAACTCTCCAAAAGATGTTAGGAAGATTTATTTTAATCATCAAAGATCAACTCCCAGAAAAGGACATTGGTTGTTGCAATAATTTTATTTCCTAAGGAACCCTATAACTAGGTTCAAATGCTTTTGGGTTTTTAATCATGTATACTTTTATATTTATATTTGTACAAGCCTGCTATTAATATAACAGTTTGACTAACTAAAGCCAACCATGGTATCTAATTTTAGCAAAGAGTAACTAGAGTCTTAATAGATTACATATTAAACTGTCTTGAAGATGACAAATCAGAACAGCCTCTAACGGTCGAAGGCAACAGTGAAGATATGTCACAATAAAAGAGAAAAATTAACAAAATTTAATCAAAAAATTGTTGTGTAAGTGTAAAGTTGTGAAAAACTTTAATTTGAAATTGATAAACGCATTCACAAATAAAAACTTGACTCAAAGATCTAGTCAAATCTAACAAAGAAATAGCTTTCTGTAAATAAATATAATTGTTATTTTACAGTAAAACACAATTTAGTACGTTTATTGTAAATTTTAATTTTAATTTTAAATTCCACTACATATGTTAAATTATTGTAGTGATGTGGTTACTTAATCTGCACTTGGTAAAGCATTTACTTCCAGGTGTACGAAAAAATATAGCAAAAAAACGAAACATACCAGAAGCTGAAATTAAGACGTATCATTGCACCTTCTTTAATTATAAGGTGCCAAAACCTATTGAAACAGGGATTTTCTTGTCTATTGAAGTTATTAGGATGTTTATATCTCTGAATAGCTTCATGTTGTAAAAAAACATAATAATGAGTTTGTATTAACAATATTTTCATATTATCAAATTGAATGTCATGATTTAAATTATTTAAAGCATGCTCAGCTACCGCAGATTTCTGTGGTTTACCTAATCTACAAAATCCGATATATTCTCTAGGTCTTGTATCAAAGCTACGTCTTGTAGTTCCAATATATGCTTTTGCACAAGAACAAGATAACTTATACACTACGGAAATAGAGAATGGGTTCGAAACATTTTTAGGTTACCTTAAACGTCCTTTCCAAACTTTAAATACATTTTATTTAATGTTATTAATAATGTGTAGTGTTTCTTATGTAAATATTAAACAGTGTAAAAGTTACATTCACTTATTCCATGTTGAAAGAATTTAGAATAGAACAAAATGTTGTTCTCTTTTTTAAACTGCTGTACAAAATGACATATCTGCAAGCCTATTCTTCGGTATTGTTATTAAAAAATAATTCGTTTTATGTGCTATAATAAATTTGTTACACATATGACGCTAGCTAATTATAACAGACTCTAACGACTTCTCACGTAATTAATATTTTCGACTACTAAGATACAGTGATGTTAGGTTTGCATGCAACCGATGCTAGATTTATGTGCATTAAAGTAGATTTTTTCCTTATATATCACCGTAGCCTTGTCTTCAGGCCTAAGTTGTTTTTTAAAGACACTTTAAGTAATTTTATTGCATAAATATCGTTACAGTTGGTTAACTGTGGTTTTTCACGTAATTATTGAGATTGGATATAAAATCAAAGCTTTTGGAACTTTTCTAATAATTAATACAATTTTTTTTAATTATCCGGTTATGCGTAACATACATATTGTTTAATTGGTAACCTATGTAAATGTTGTAGCAGTTAATTAACGGGTTGCATGTTTGTCTTTTGTATAGTCTAATTCGAAATAAATTCTCATTATTTACTTAAATAGAAGCTTAAGTTTAAGTGCAGTCTTTTAGCCGTTTAGTTTATAACACAATAATTTGCTATATTAAATATTTTTATACTGAAGGATCCTATGTCCGTTAGAAACGACTGTCAGGGTTAATACCCAGCTATCGGAAGCGGATTCCCACATGGGGGCCCTGCAATGTGGTTGAGACACGTAGACAAGCTGCGGAGCCTCGGTGAAGTCCTATGAGATGGTTTGGTTTCCTGGTTCGAAATGATATTTTAAATTTTAAGTTTTACTGCCATAAGAAATTCTAACCATTTTAAAATATACCACGATCAGACCCTATTGCAGGAAACGTCCATAGGCTTTTTAAAGATACACAAACAAAGCAACCAACCAGGATGCAGGCCCTTAGGCTTACAACTAGGGTGCGTTACTTCCTGGCTGCTAAACTAGCTTAAGCGAAAATGTCAAAAGTGAACGTGACCTTCCCTTAAGCCATTAATCAGTGAACGCAACCTAAGGCAGGGCGCGGAACCAATGACCAATCAGGTGATCGAGGGCATTATCTAGTGGGGGGCTTTGATTATGACGTCACAGGGAGATGTTATGACAAGAAAGTGGTGTGGGAGAAGTGATGATATCGCCTTCTGAGATACAAACCTCCTTCCTTATTACAGAACGAGACCTTCACTTTAAGCGGATCTTTACCTTAGATATAAATACCACACCTTAGTCTGAATATCCCAGAATAGTATTTCGAAACCATTACTTTCGTTATACATTTCTTTAACAGCATAGCTGGAATACCGTCTGAACCCGTCGCTTTATTGGGATCACGCCCACTGACGATTGATTCTCGGAGCTTGTATCGAAAACGAATTTGTTTTATAGCATATGGTGAAGAATAGGCTACGGACAAATGCTTTTCAGATCCGTTAAGAGCGGAAATGTCTGCCGACCGTTTTACTAGATTTCTATTTGATATAAAATATATTTTTTAAAGATATTGCATCAGTACAAGTACATTGACCCTTGATTTGGAACGAGAATGAACTACGCGATTCTGTATTTTGGGAACATATAACCATGTATGAGGATGACTTCAGACACTGAAAGAGCAATGTCCGAAGATGAGTGCGGCTTAAAACAATATTCATGCTATGGGAAGGTTGTAGTGAAATCTCATAAATTACTCCATTTAGCTGACTTAGAACCACAAAGTTGTATTAGTGTTGTGAAAAACAAAGGAATTAGTGGTAGTAGAAGTTATTTCTAGTTCTGCACCTAGTGGGGAAAGAACTGAAGTTTTATAAACAAGTGGGCTTGATGTAAAAAAGAGGTGTAGAATATGTGAAGTATAGTTAGGTTTATCAGGGATTCTTATGGGTTCCTACATGTTTTGTATGATTTCATATGAAATAGAAAATGTTTCTGTACTATGACTACCAGGGTTAGAAGAAGAACTAAGATGGACATTGAGACATAAAATAGTTAAACCTCAAACTAAGATAATCGAAGAAGTGTTGAAAGATATTGTCATTGGGAGACCTAGAAATGCAATAGTAGAGTTTCACAAATTTAAGACCAGAATGTTTGAACAAATCACGTCTAATTTTTTGTTCTCCGCAGAAATCGTCTTGCAAGCGATGCTGCACTTGAGATAGTTGGACTCTACTCCTTTGTGCCAGTTAGAGTGAAGGTTGTATTGGGGAAATTACAAGTCGGATGAATCCAAGTTGCCAGAGGAGACGTGTGTATATAGAAGCAAAATGTAACATAATTGCTCAAGATGTCGATTAGCATAAGATTAGACTTGATAATACCGCGGATGTTACAATAATGGATCATAAAATAGATCTTTCGATGATCGAGGTCTCTTGAGCACTGCCCCCGGACATCCGAAAGGGGCAGGATTTTACGTCCAGTATTTTTACCCTAGAAATCACAGTTACCTTCTTTGTAATTTAGGACTTTCAATCCGATCTAAAGACCGCGAGGGTGGCTGGCATGTGTTACACATGCTTCTCACCTGTCAAGATTGTTGTATTGTGGCTTAAAGGAGGTGACAGATAATACTCATCTTTTTGTGTCTATATAAATCGAATATAACTAAAAGTTGCGAATCATTAAATAAATTGGTATGATACAATGCGAACAGTTTTGATTCCATATAATGTAATATTGGTAAACGGTATGTGGCAATTTGTATCAATGTGTTAAATTCAAACACACTGTTTTCAACTATTTTGTATAATTTAAATAGAAACGTTGATGAGCGGGTTATAATTCTAAACAGCAGATTGTGAATGGAAGTTACAATTATCGTGGGCCATTAAAATGCACTTTAAACAAGACAACTGGTGGTATAAATACTGGGGTATTCGGGATGAACGAGGACTGTATGTACGGGGTTATTTGGATACAAGGGCTGTTCGTCAGCCTTTATCCTTGAAGGTTGTATAATAAATATGTGTTGCTAATAGTGAAATTCTAATCGGCCGCAGAATGAATATCAGACAGTTAACAGGACTGACAAGAACTAATTTAAATGTTAATACCAACAGATGTATAAAACAAGGAGTGTACTGTAAAAGGCTTTAGTAATGAGTGAGGTCGGATAGAGGAGTTTTAAATTAGCACACTAACATCTATTCTGTGAGCCACAAGTTTAACAAAACGTTCTTAAATATGTTGAAGTGAAATATATCATTACAGCTAATGTAAAAAAAAATTGTCGACGAATGTTTCTAGAAATAAACACATTTAAAATGTGAATTATTAAGTATTACTTTATAACAAACTGTAAATAGTACAAAATTAGAAAACTGGGTTAAAACGTTTATCCAAAGTAAACACTAGATTCTATACCTAATAAATAAATTCAGTTCTTACAATTAGAGCTTTCTTAAGAACTCACACTTAATATTCCCTTGCTTCACAACATTTAATAATCACTATGCATTTATTTAATTTAAAATGTACTGTTTTCTATCACTAATTAAAAACGTTAAATTTATAGTTAATATTGTTGATTACTATTTCATCACGTAATTGTTAATCTCGCAATCCAATCTAAGCGCAGTTAATTTAGTAAAAACACGTTACAATGAAATATTCACTTATGATAATGAATTATAAATTATGATTATTAAATTAAAATTTGATTCTTTTCATTTGAATTTTAAACTAAAGATTAATAGGTTTATAAATCGGCTAAGGTCCACATCCTAATTTGAAACAAAGGCAAAAAGTCTAATCCGGTTAAGCGTATTTATATCCTTATAAACCGAACCACCGTCGTAAATTAGAGGAAAGCTTAAGTAGATACGATAATAAAAGGTTTTTGTAGCTCTATTTTCTTAAATTATTTATAAATGTGATCAAATTTCTGCATTTAATTTACTTAAAGTAACTGTAAAACCCATTCATTTTACACAATGCTGGCGATACAATTGATGAAGCAAGCTCTGAGAATTAATCTCGGACCAAAGATTTCTAACTAAAAGTTGACACTTTTCTACATTGTTCATCGATATTATAATTGATAAAACTACAAAATGCATTTATTCGAACTCTATTTTTCATTCGTTTTGTTTGTTGGACTTATGAATGGATATACTGAAACCTTTATAGAGCTACAAAAGAGGCAGACGTGTATGGAAGAGGTTTTTGTACAATAAATGCGCATGTTAAAACCCTTCGTGGTATATTTATTATTAAAGTTTATTCTGAGGAATGTATCCGATATGGGATTAACGCCTTCTTAAAGGTAGGTTGGAACAAATCATGCAACAAAGAACGCAAATAAGTCGTTAAAACAGTTTCTTTCTATATGGGCGACACTCGCTTGCATTGGAGAAAGAACGCTTTATGACCTTGTTTAATACAGAACAGAAAGTATTTACTTCCCCGGCTCTGAAAATTCAAATATATTATTTATACGAATTTTGCGAACCGCTGAAGTAAAATATTTTCTGTTCGGTAGGTAATAAACGAGATCATAAAGCATTGTTTCTCATTGCAAGCAACTATCGCCCATATAGAAAATGTTGCATTGCATGTTCAAACTTACTTTTAAGAAGGTGGTAGTCCCATGTCGGACACTTTTCTCTGAATACACTTTATCTATTTTATGTGTACCATACCTATGATTATAATCCTAACTCCGCTCTTTCCAATCATATGTTGTGAATTCAAGATTGAGACTGAACGTAGGGAAATTGAAGCATCGCCCCACAGATTTGAGAAGAAATAACACACGCGACTCCTTGTCTCCCTGCTTCCCACCTTACGGTATATTATAGCTAGCATCAAAGTTCATGTACATTTTTTATCTGGTGTCTAATTGTTTTTTATCCACTTGTAGATGTAAATAAAGTAACAAAAGTTTAGTAAAGATAAATAATATAGTTGAACCGCAAAAATTAACAAATAATGATAAAGCGGCAAAAATAGCATTATCGTCCAGTTGCGGTAGCTGTAGATCATAGGTTCCAATTATGGACTACCGCCCCCTTTACAAGAAAAAGAAATTCCAACGCCCTCTTTTGCATAATAGTTAATTATACCAATTTTATATGTCTGTCTATTATCTATTAATAATCGCAAATTCAAAATTAATTCTCTCTCTCTAATCGCGCTCCTCGTGGTCGTGGCAGAAGGTCGTGATTATTAATTAATTAAAAATACAAAAACTTGTTATAGTAAAAACATTTAATTCAGACAAAGACCATACGAAGCGTTAGAACAAAATTATAACTTAACCAACAAATGCAAGGCAATATAAATACACAAAGCTGGAGCACCCCGCACTGGGGCACTGCACAAAGGCAAAGACAAGACGATTAACCAAAATTAGTGAAAAAAATATAATAAAAAACAAGATTCAATAAGGAACATAAATATCAATGAGATGGTTGACATCAGTCGCAAATCACCACGCTCAGTGATCTGCAGTCTATTCCTTTTCTTAGACAGTAAATTGACTACTACACTGAACCTACGCTCATCCAAATATGATGAAGGAAACGCAATTTCCCACAATCCAGGGTGGAGAGCTGATATTGATTTTTCGAGACAGAACTATTGGTATCCATTTCTGAATTTTACTTTTAATTCTTCATTAGTTGTGAGTTCCTCTTCTAAATTTGATGATTCTGCTGTATCTGCATTTGCGATATGGTCTAAAACCCAGCTTGGTATATTCATATTTAAAATATCCTGAAATCGCTCTGTAAAATCAGCATGAAGAGCGTCCAGGTGTTGGCAGTAAGTAAGTAAATCGATAATGCTAATAATGTCGGAAATTGGCTGTATTCACCTCTCCTAGATTTAGTTTGAATAGAAGAAGTTTTCCCATAAAAGCAGCTATGACGTGTTTTGTTTTTATTAAATTCAACTCATCACCTTGCAATTGTAAATTAACCTCATTAAATATTTTAAAAAGGTCTGTCAAATAAGCGATGTCATTTTTGGACGCAATCAAGTTTCCGCACAGTTCATCGTCTCTGTTTTCAAGGAAGTTCCGTACTGAGTCAAATAGATTGAAAAAGCGTTTCTGACAAAGACCTTTCGAGAACCATCGTACTTCTGTGTGCAGCAGCAAGCGATTATAGTCTTCATCATTTTCACTACAAAGTTGCCCAAATAATCTGCCATTTAATGAATTGCTTCTTATCTTGTTGACTGCTTTAATAACGTAATGGAGCGACGTATGCAGGCGTTCATTAAGATGTTTGCAACCAAGTGCTGACGATGAATAACATAATGTACAGCGAGTACATTTGGTACTGCTTGTTTTAAATGCGCCATGAAACCCTTATTACGTCATTGCTGGAGAACCATCTGTAGCAACTGATAAAATATTTCGAATAGGAATTTCTTTCTCTTGAAAAAAAACGTGCATGGTATTAAATATGGATTCTCCCTTTGTATCGGTTTCCAAATTTTTTGCAAATAATAACTCTTGAGAAATTTTTCTTCTTTTATGAATCGGACGTAAGCCAAGAGTAGTGCTTCGTTATTTGGTAAAGTTCATTCACGGAGTTGAATGGAAAATTTGGAAGTTTTTAAGTAATCACATAATGATAGTTCAACGTCTTTAGCCACTTCATCTATTCTTCTTTGCACTGTATTATTACTCAAAGGATTTTTTTTATAATGTCTGATGGCGTCTTATGATGAATAACACTGTCGATTACCTGTTTGACTGCCGTCATAATTAATTCCTCACCAATTGTGTGTGGTTTTCCCGCTTTTGCGATTAATAATGAAGTATCGTATGAAACTCGTAGTCCATCATCTTCTTGTTTAGAACATCATGCAAAAAGGTTTGATATAGCTGGCCGTTTAAATATTTCTTTTCAAGTCCTTGAAAATTGGATAAATCTTTGTCCATCTTATCAGCATGTATTTTATTGAAATGCTCTTGGAGCCTAGAAGGCTTCATTTGAAAAAACTTTTTGGCAAATTAAACACATAGGTAATAATTGGTTTGTTGGAGATTGCGTAAATCCATATTTGAAATACTCAATATTATACTGCCGACATTTCTTCTTAGTTTCAGACATTTTGGAATTCACAATTTCAACCGATTTATAGAAAGTTATAAGACTAATGGCTATAATGACTTCTTTACTTTATCAGTCACATACGAGTATGGATCACTGACGAAGCACACAAAAACAATAAGACATTAGAAGAGCTATCCCTGCCTTTTAAAGATTTGAATTCGAGCACGCAACAAATTGTATGCCTTGGTTTGTTTGCGGTGCCCCGGTGCACTCGCTTTGCAAGATCCCGTATTTTTGTCGAAACATGCTTGATTGCGTAAATCACGTCTTTGCTTACCAACTTGCATAGACTTGTTACCGGCAGTCCTTAACCGAATCAATTAGTTTATACTTAATGCTTATTTAAATATTTTAATGTTTATTTACTTTTACGCCATAATAATAAACATTTTAGACGGCTAGATAAAATGTTTTTTCGTGAAAATAGAGGTATGTATCTTCAAAGCATTTTATTATATTAACCTTTAAGTTTAGGTGCTCGCATGACGCCTATCGGGCGCCAGACAATCTTTAAACTTCTATTCTATACCGTTCTAAATAATTTTTTAACAATTTATCTGCCTATGTATTCCTCAATTACATATTTATGAATATGGAAAACCTGCTATGACCTATACACACACACACAAACACACACACACACACACATATATATATATATATATATATATATATATATATAGTTAAGTTTTTACTAATAAATAAAAGACGACGGTGCGCAATGTGGCACTTGAGAGGCACCTTGCGAGCAGTTACATTGGTAGAATTTCTCGTAATAAATATAATAGTAATAAATAAATTCTCATGTGTTTACATATTGTCAATAGTATAATATGAAGAAGTAGCGACAGATACCAGGAAACGCTGTTATTTATGCCCGAGACTGAGAAAAAGACATTCAGAGTAAATTTGGACAATTTGTAACAAAAATATTTGTGCAGAACACAGTAAACTTATATGCAATGAATGTTATGTATAATCTTATGTATAATTCTTACAATTTTACATATTTTATATCTTATTTCTGTACTTATGTATATTTATATACATAATACATTTTCAATACATTTATAATCTTTGTTCAAACTTGCATTCTAATATATATTTTTAATGCTTAATAAACTTTTTAAACATGTTAAGATTGTTTTAGTTTTCTTAGACATGATTACAAAACAACAATTCATTGTTTTGAATGTAGTGCTTTTTAAGTGTGCTTTTGTAAAAAAATCAAAACAGCTATAAATCATATTGGTGCCTAGGAGGCTCCATGCGAACAGTTATGTATGTAACATTGACGCGAGTACTTAAAGATTAAATTTCTAATTAGGTAGGTAGATCATAGCGCAGTATAGCGCTGAGAGAGGTGTCAGCAGCTCTAAGAAAATAGAATAGAATACATTCGGTTGTGTGGATAAATTGATCTAGCTACTTCACTTCTCTAGTAGAACATATTATCGAAAAACGTAGAATGAACACACCAATAGCACAATTATCGATTCACCTTTGCTACTCAGAACAGCGTGAAATAAAGGTAATTGCCCATACAAGTGAGCTCCCATCCGTTTAACCAAATTAGCCAACACAACATACCAAGTACTGAAGAGTTATATCCCCGTTTAACACATAATCTCTTCAACCATAAAAAACAAAATGAAAACCAGTCTATCGTAGCAAATATAAAATCTAGCAAAACACTTTATCTCGGAGATTTCGGGCTTTTTATCTATTTCTTTGTGTAATAGGTTACCCAAATGAGTTTATAACCTCAATAACAGGATAGCACCAAGTTACGGTAAATTCAAGGTAAATACCTCATAGAACTAATACAAAACATAAGAGTAAGATAACTTAGACGGCAAATCAAAACAGAATTAATAATAAAAAACTTAATTGAACCTGAAAGCGAGTAAGAAAGGAAATTAAAAATCTAAGATTTATTGGTTTACAAGAAACCAAGAAACAACTGTTATGGAAGAGAATTTGACTTGGCATACATTGAAGTAAAAGAATAGAATTTAGGTTCTACCATTACGGAGTCTTTATAAGGGCTGGTGCTTCTTCTAGTAACGTAAAATGAGTATACACGTATAAAATATGTCGGAACATTAAAAGCAATGTATGTAAGTAACGCTGGGCTGTCAACAAAATTTGTAAGAAGATTAAAAAAGAAGAAAACAAAATCTAGAGTATAAGCTCTCGAGATAAGGGACAAATTAGTGAAATTTGCAGTTCAAGTAGTTAATAAACTTTTTCTAAATCGTTTCAATACGATTAATACAACTTGGCATAACAAGGATTACAGTGTAAGCACGCTCGATTAAACAAAAGCTATCATACATCTGTATATATGTGCAAGTATGTATTAAAGCACAAGCGAACAAACTACTCTGCAAATGATATAACTGAATTTCAATGAATTATTTAATAGTTCTGTACAAGTATACCATACTCTTCTTGTAAGATTCGAAACATTAAGATTAACAGCTACGACTGAACATTTGAAACCGAACGGTCCATAGCTCGGCTCAGAAACGACGCTTTGAAGAAATCAAGGTTGCGTTTCTCAAAAGATATAAAATACACTCAGTGAAGAACCAAGATTATAAATAAAAATTAATGATAGATGTAGGATGCCTGAAAACAAAATACAAGGTAAGCCAATGATGTAAGTAACATTCAAGTATTAAAACAGTGTGTACGTAGCAGTATATCTAGAATTTTATGGTTAAACCAAAAAAGGGTAAAACTAGAAGTCATACGTTTATTTACATTAGACATTTTTACAGGAGAAGAAAAACTAGCTTTGAAACAAACTTTTTCACTCTTTTGCAAACGATATATTTCCCTAAACTACCGTATTTCCACTTTCCAAAATATAGTAAGAGAAAAATGCCAGTTTAATTATAGCGAAATCGTTTTAAACTTGTACTTGCACGTATATTGTACTCCCATTAGTAACCATTCGAAGCGGAGAACTACGAATGTCCCAAATTTGTTATTCAGCCACTTTGTGAAATTTATTGACTGGTAAATATTCAAAGGTAGAAGGGATTGTGCTTAAAAGACTATCTAGCAGAACAGCATTTAATTTGTCATTAGTTACTTGTAATAAATAGGTTTGGAAAAATGTGGAAGCTGCTGAGCTGAATTTTTCACATGCTTCAAAGGTTGGGGTTTGCCACAGACTTCAAAAATGCAGTACTTCAATTGCCGATATATCTGGCTACTCTGCGGTAAAATATTCGAATTCGGGCGATGGATAGCACCAAAACACAGAAAAAGCATGGGTACCACCGTATTCACCCATTGCTGAAAAAGAAACTCGTTAGGTAGACATACAGTAAGAGCACAAAAAAATTACGCTCACGGTTCGCACCAGAATGGGTCAGCTAATAAAATTTAAGTCGCAAACCTACCTGAAGAGTAACCGGGAGTTGCTGGACAAATCAAGATAACCTTTGTAGTGAACAAAGAAAAATAAGAAAAGTTAATGGTCTCGTAGTTTATAATTTAAGTAACCCATTCATACAAAAAAATACTGAATGGCGGTACGTTGGTTTATTCAAAGGGAGAAATTCCATTCAATTCGAGTCCTATTTGATCGAGCATTTTACTTAGACCATGCCATAAGCGCTTCTAGTAGATTAGAAGAAAATCCTTTACCTTTCTTTACTTTTATGAACAAAATCTAGGTAGCGTGACCTTTAGGTAATACGTAAATTCTCAGAAGATACTCACATAGGACTGCAACTTCGCGCATACTTACACACAAATATGTTGAATAGGTAGTGTTACATATAAAGGGTGTCTCAAAAGAGTGCACTATTTTGTTTAAAAATAAAAACACGTATTTTTTGAGTAAGTTGTGATATTTATATTGCATTAAAAATAAAGACCTGTTCCGATTATGTATGGAATAAAATATCCGGCAAATGGCCCCATGGCTCTGATGACAGTCCATTACTATTTTCATGAAATTTTTTATGACTTTTTGACAAAGATGTGGATGTATCTCAACGATAACGCGTTGGATCTCGGCCTTGAGCTCAGGAATTGTTTCTGGTTTATTTGCATAAACCCGAGATTTCACAAAACCCCAAAGAAAGTAATCACACGGCGTTAAATCACATGACCCTGGTGGCCTGTGAATTTCGTGAGATGATTTGTTCTGGAAATCGTTGCTACAATAAATCGATTGTTTCATGGGCGGTGTGGCAGGTGGCACCGTCCTGCTGAAACCACATGCCGTCCAGATCCATACCATCCAGTTGAGGCCACAAGAATTCCGTTATCGTATTCCTGTAACGAATGCGGTTCACAGTCACTACAAGTCCGGCCTCATTTTCAAAAAGGTAAGGTCCAATTACACCGCCTGACCAAAATCCGCTGGTTGTGGATGCATCTGTTTTCCTTGGATTGCGTGCGATTTTCTAAGCCCCAAATTCGACAATTTTGTTTATTCACAAAGCCATTCAGCTGGAAATGCGCTTCATCTGTGAAGATGACTTTTTTCGAAAAACCGGCGTTCGCTTCACTTCTATTGCCCATTAAACGAATTTCCAACGCTTTGCATGGTCTGCTGGTTTGATCTCCTGAGTAAGCTGAATTTTGTACGGGTGAAGGTGGAAGTCTTTCTTCAAAATTCGCTGCGTAGTGCTTCGTGAAATTTGAAGTTGTTGAGCACGATGCCGAATTAATCTTTTCGGGTTTTCGGCCACACTCTCGTTGACAGCAGCAATGCTTTCAAGAGATCTACCGGTACTTCGGTCCGACACAGAGGAGACTTACTGTCCACAACCGATCCAGTTTCTTCAAATTTGTTTACTACTCTTCGAATTGTGGACACATTAGGTGCACTTTCTCGACTAAACATTCCACGAAGTTTGCAAACGGTCTCAGCGTAACTTTCTCCATTTTTGTAATGAGTTTTCACAATGATAACACGTTCTTCTTTTGAGTAACGCTCCATTTTTATTAATCGGAACAATTATAGGTGACAGCTGTAAAATTTCAGAGTTACCACATACACGAAAGAAAATACACCAAATTTAAATATTTCACTCTTATTGAGACACCCGATAGTATAGAAGATGGGATTCAGAAAATTCTACTGGTAAAAAATATTTAGCTCTGCTTGAAATATAGAACGGCTTCTTCAAGTTAAATAATGTGTTAATAATCGACATAAAGCTTTACAGGTCTAAAGGTTGTGAATACTAACAAAAAGTTAGAAATTTCATAGTCTGGACTCTTTGAGTACAACGAACTATGGTAGGACTGTATGTATACGTGGCCAACAAATTTACTTTACTGAAGAAAACGTCTACTAATTTCAAAATAGCTTATAAAATATTTACGTTTCCCTAATATTAAAACAAGATTGAGTCCTTATAATTACATTCCCAAAATCGTTTAATAACATTTAAGGTATTAAAAATATAGATATTACTGGTAATTATATTATCTTTTAATTTTAACCACGTTTTAAAGCTCTTGATTATGGAAATGGTAGGATTTGGTAGAAAATCATAGAACAGGGAGTATTTTATCTTTAGAATTTATAAAATGAGGAACTGTAATCAATGTTGTTATAATTGGTAAAACAGATGTGTAAAAAAATAAATGTTGCTTATGTGTAGAGTACTGCGTAGCTGACGGTGGCTCAATTCTTGTTTAATTAAGAAGTTACACTGAAACTATTGGTTTGGAAGAGATGGTTCCAAATTGTTGTCACCTGGATATCGAAGTGGGAAAAAAATGTAGAAATTAAGACATATTAGAAAAGACAAGAACTACAAAAGGTTAATTTTACAACATGTAGTTTTGCATACAAGGTGTAACATAAAGTTATAGTGCAATCAAACCTTTTGTTTTCTTATATTGTGCACACGCCAGTCAACTTTCTTATTGTGTTGAAACGTTTGTTACGGAAGATTAATTCATTTCGCATAAAATTGATGAACCTCTCTAAAAAGTATTAGTTGCCAATTGGGTGGAGGTCAGTATTGTATTACAGCGCCGACCTTATGGTATAGGCGAGATTGTCAGTTATATTTACTTAAATACCTTTTACAGTAAAAACTGAATTCGGGTTGGGGCTGTGATAGAAGTATTATTACAAATCTAAACTATCAATATCCGAACGTTGTGTTTTGGTTTATATAATTATTTGTAAGTGATCTTATTTTACATTTCCTTATTAAGTCATCTGAACACTACTTCTTTATCATTTTTCGTTTTTGGTTTTTGTATTGCAAGTTTAGTAGTAGCACTAACGCAAACATGTAGTCAAGGAAACTTGGATCTCACGTAGTTTGTCTTTATTGAGAGCCCTAAGTAATACTACTCTTGCCGGATAAGAGCTAGCGGCAACATATCCTGAGCGTAATGTGTTCTCCTGGAGTACAGTAGTTCGTTAGATAAATGGAATATTTGGTTTTGGGTATTTGTAATTCACCGATTAAACTAAGTGCTTATTTTAAAATTCTAACAGCTGTTATAGAATTTGAGATTACCTTGGTAATTATGTACGGAAATTGTACATGGGCAGCTGCAAAAAACGACAACAAAGGCGGTTCAAGTATTGAATTATTTACAGTTATTGGTATAATAAAATAAGCCAAGCGGAAAAAATAAAAAGAAGAAAATAGAGTTGTGTATATCACACAGCATCAAAAATTGTCACTTACGGTAAAATTGACAATTACTCTTATAATTAGCAATTGTACCATTTTAGTTTTATTTAGATACATCCAATAGTAAAGTAGGGGCAGCAATAAAAAGATTTATATCTCTGCAATTTGAATTCCAGAATTGGGATATGCAAAATGCTATTAAATTGTCGTTTCTCTTTGCCTGTAAATGTAAAATTAATTGTATACAACCCTGCTTTTATGAAATATCTTTTACACAGAGATTAATTAAACATTAGAACTTTTCTTCTAATAAACCGCTTCAACAGTGGACACAAAAGACTACCACGGAGTTGTCCTTTATTCGAGGGGTACATTGTGTAATCGTATTTCTGCTCACCATTTATTTTGTTAAATAAAATGTTTATCTTGTTTTCTGACAAAAGTAAATTTAAATATTCACTAAAATTCATTTAGCGTATTGTTGGTTTTTAATTAGATTATGCTCTTGTCATAAAAAGCTTTGTTGTATTAATACACACTTCATTCATTTTATCAACGACAGTATACATTTCTAAATATTAAAAACAGCTTTAATACTAAGCTGTGAACTAACAAGATTAATTTTATTTGGAATACGTTTACTAGAATACAATCTACAGAATATTATTCGTGTATTCAAAATACTTAGCTTTTTTGGGTTTTTTAATGGTGTATTTTTGTATCGCTGTTTACACAAATCTAAACGTTTCGGTAACACCTAAGTGTGAACGAAACGTTTAGATTTGTATAGACATAAATACAAAAATACACCATTAAAAACCCAAAAAGCTAAGTATTTTAAATAGCTGTAATAATGATGAAAGTTTACATATTCATATTATTAATGTAATTTGCTTTTGGAGAAAGGAAAGCTGAGGATATTAACCGGTAAAGCTATTGTATTTTTAGGAATGAATGATGTTATCCCGGAATTGAACAGCTGATCATACATTTATCTATTTTTATTGTAAGGTTTATATTTGTACTGATTAACATGGTCTAGGACATTTGGGCGCAGCCGTTTGGACGCCGTGTTTAATCGCGCCCGATTGGGCGCGGAGACTCTTGGACGCAAGACTTTTGGGAGCGAGACATTTGGGCGCGAGACATTTGGGCGCGAGACATTAGGGCGCAAGAAAATTAATAAAATTAATAACGCCTGTATTTTCTAAGTACATATTTATTATCTTTTAATCATGCGTATAGAATGATATAGATAACAAGTAAAATAATTACGGATTAGTTGTAGGAAATAGCTTTCAAAAATTCAATAATATTTCTATTGTTGATACCGTCTACATTATTACATCGATTGTTATAATTAGAGAGCGGATTTTATGCATTATAAAATGCCAAAATATGTGTATATATATATGCACTTAAAAATTGTAGAATATGCAGAAAATATGCATTATTTTTTCGAAATATGCAAAATAAACTACCAATAAAAAATGTGATTTTTACATCTTTAATAAAATGCATAATATGCAAAAAACTTTTACAGGAAAGTATTTACATAAAAAATTGAAACTATTAGTAAAAAAATAATACATAACTAACATAATACGTATTAATAATAATATAATATACTTACCATATGAACAAAAATTATTTAGATAAAGGGTGGCTTTGGAATTCTGAACGTACGCTGCATAATTGATTCAAATCAACACGGACATTTAATTGACATGTAGAACCAACAGCAAGCTGAACCTATCAAAGACAGTGATTTTGTTTACCTTGGCCACCCCTTATCTAAATAATTTGTGTTCATATGGTATTATAAATTATGATTATATGCTTTTCTATATTTTCTGGTAGAAAATTTTGACGTCTATCAGAAAGTATATATTTGTAGGTGGAAAAACTTATTTCCACGTCTACAGACTTTATAGG
This sequence comes from Vesta saturnalis, assembly GCA_036346205.1. NCBI lineage: Eukaryota > Metazoa > Arthropoda > Insecta > Coleoptera > Lampyridae > Vesta > Vesta saturnalis. The sequence continues at coordinate 1,617,176 of JARFJB010001308.1, forward strand.
TGCATTTTTTAATGCGGTTAATATGGACAAATCAAATTGTACATCCAGATCTTCCCGATTTTCGTCCAGAGTCAAAATTTTGTTAATTTTAGTTAACAGCTGATAACCACTATTTTTTTGTAAAATTTCTTTAAATTTATTTGAAATAGTTTTGCCAGTATTTCCTGGGGCAGTATAATATAATTTTTGAATATTATTTACTAGTTCCATCGATGCGTTAAGTGGCAATGCTTCTGTTTCCAATTTCAGATAGTCCCGCTTACAAAATAATAATGTTCTTTTATAAATGCTAATTGATTGCGCAGTTCTGATTTCTTTAAAACCGATTGCACTTGAATTATCAGACAAATCTAAAATTAATTCCTTAATCTTTTCCAAATTTTCTGCATAAAAAAGAGCAGCATTTAGCCACGTTCCCCAACGCGTCATTTCAGGTATTGGTGGTAGAGAAATGTTAGGCAGTTTTTCTCTGTATAACTGTACTCGGGTCGGCGCCTTTACAAACACTTTCTTTACACTACTTATTAAACTATTTACTAAAGGAAATTCGTTTCGTATTGCTTCGGCTACTCTATTTATACCATGAGCCAAACATGTTACGTGAATTAAATTTTCGTATAATACCTTCAATTGTTGGCCAGCCTTTACCATATATGGCGCGCCATCAGAAAGCATCAAAACAATTTTATCTGTTGGAACAATATCGGGAACAAAAAACTGCATGAAAGTCTCATTTACAAATCTAACTATTGTTGCATTATTGGTTTTATCAAGTACTTTACAAGAAATCAAATATGATTTGGCAGGTTGTTCTTCGCATTAAATAAATTTGCAACATAACGTCCACGACAATCTGTAGTTTCATCTATTATGCAATAAATATATTTATTTTTAACAATTTCTTTCCTATGTAGCATGGTTTCAAGATATACCCCATTAACATATTTTTTTCTAAGTGTGCTTTCATCTGGCACTTGCTTGTTACTAATTTTTTCTAAAAAAGATCTAAAAGTATGGTTTTGAAGCTTTTTTAAGGGAATGTTAGCCTTAACTAGAGCACTGCATAATTCAAAATTGAATTCTTCTTCGTCGTTTCTTTTGGATGTTTCACCACGTAAAGATTCTCGCAGAAATGTTTGAGAGAGCTTGGTTTTCTTCTGTGTTTCTAATTTTTCCTTATGCAGAGCGGTCTCAATGTGTTGCGTAATTTGGGATTTTCGTTCGCATGCGATCTAAACCAATATTCCCAATTTAAAAATAAATCAAAACATAATCGATTAGGTTTCATCGTTGTATTTTAAATATTTCCCGCGTTATCTTATAAAACGATGCATTTAAATACAACGTTTGAATAGAAAACTCATACCTGCTCTGTATTCACTAAAGGCCTCGTTCATTGTTGTCAGTGTTTAAAAATATTTTAAAACAGTATTCTGAATTGTCACTTACCGCTTTTCCAATGCTGTACAAAACACCTTTTGACCGTTCATTCGGAGTGCAGGGTCATTTTTTATCCATACTGGAACTAAATTATTCTTTACTTTTGGCATGTTAAATATAATTCGAAAACTAAATTCTGCAGTCTGCACTACTGTTCACTTGCACGTTCTAAAAAGGAATGGGCAATATTATTGCTTATTTTAAAATAGGGGTTTTCCACTAAGCAAGGTCATTTGGATGTTAGGGATTAACTATGTATATTTTACTCATCAACTCTTTCCATACAAAAATTTAAGAAGCACTCAACAAAAAACCGTATTACCTCTTTGCAATCCGGAAGTATTATGATTTAGGATAGTTATCAACTCAGACAATAATTAAAAGTAAACAACTACCTGCCGATGTTAGACACCACCTTTTGAAGATATTTATTTTACAAGGATATAAAAATTTCTAATTTTGAAAAAGAGTCCCGAAAATATTTCATAACCTAAGTTTCAACGCAAAAATTGAAAAAAAAATGTTAAATTATACAAAAAAAGTGCAAAATATGCGTAAAGCATCAAAATATGCAGTATTTGGCAAATATGCGGTATTTGACCAAATATGCAAAAACTAATTAGTGACAAATAATTATAATTAATGCGATTCGTATAAAAACCGAAACTCGTGAGTGGTACTATAAAATATAAGCAATATGCAGTTTTTATAAAATCCGCTCTCTAGTTATAATCTTCAACCAGATGTTTAAATTCTTTTATCAGCTTGGATAAATTTTCGCTTTTTTCGACTCGGTTCCCGCAAGTAACCGCTCATGAGCAACATCTCACCCGCGTTGAACAGTCTTCTGTGGGCGGCCTCGGCGTGGTTGTTTCTCCTAACATTGTTCGTCAGTACCAGTGTACCGACCACAACGTTGGCGGAAATATTGCTTAGCGTCGTCCGGTTCCCTTCCTATTTGGACGTCCTAAATATGAGTCCTCAAACCAGTGTAATGCGGGCTCTATCTCTGAAGGCAAAACAGTTGATAATTGGTCGATAGCTTCATCGAAATGGCCCATCGGTAGAAACGACAAAAATGTTATCTCCCAAGAAGATTCAAGGGTCCCAAATGTTTTCTCAGATTCTTCGTTAAATGAAACAAACAACCCATCATTTCTGCATCTGGAAAAGCCCTCTTGACGGCGTTGACGGCTGCCAATTCAAAATCGTAGGTGATTTTTCTGAGGTGCAGATTCGGCTGAAGATTCTTTAGGATTTCGATCATTTTTGTATATGTTGCTGTTTACTTATTCTGGAGAAGTGCATAAGCTACAGGATGAACTACATGCAATATTTTAGCCATTATTACGTATGATTGATAGAACAAGAGTGGAGTAATGGAAAATGTTCCATCAATGAGCCAGTGGTCGTAATGTCGAAAATCTGAAAGCAAAAAATAATAAATTTTTAGTTTTGTTTTAATTACAAATAGCAACCATAAACATAAACTGATCGGCTTTATGTAATTTTGATATTTAAAACCAATGGTAAGAAATCGTTCCTAGAGTTCTATAATTACCAAGCGGGAATCAAATAATTATAGTACGTATTCAATTTCCTAACGCCCAAATGTCTGCTGCCCAAATAAGCCATCTCCCAAATTTCTCCAGGCCCAAACGGTCGCGCCCAAATGTCCGGAACCGTGATTGACATCCATCTAGCTTATATTTACAGTTAACACTTCACAAAGTACTAGTGTAGTGTGGTTTCAGTTCCTAACGTGTGTATACCTTTGATGATCTTGAAGTTGTTGACTGTCATAATTCCCTGTTTACCCTTTCTAATAATACTGTGGTACATACTTTAATAATTTCATTTGGTTTTTCAAAATTCCTTTCTATAGTATATTGTCCCTTTTTAACACTTTCTGGCTTAAAGTTTTCTCAAACAGATATCAATTTCAAAGCAGTTACAACTTTAAGATGTGTAAAATATATTATCAGAAATCTTGTGTTAAATAGTAAAGGTGCTTACCATTGCGGGAGGATTTTGTATCACTCCCTTAGAATAACTTCCAATTGAACTGGATTGTATAGCCAAACCATTGTATAGAATCTTTTCCTTCATCAGGGGCAATTAAAAAAATGAGTTATCACTATGCGTATTATGGACTGTATGGATAATTGTTTTCCGAAGGAAATTTCGCTGTATGATAACTTGCGTGCTGCATGGTTGTTTTCGGTATAAATTATGTAGGCTACTAGCGCAGCTATATCTAACATAATAAAAACATTGTGTGTGTCCAAGGAAGTGTCTTTTTTTTTTTACTTTTGTTCCAAAGATTTTCATGTCATTATGCATTGTTGAGAACACAGTAACTATGTGTTCTTTCTTAGGAACATAGATGGGAACTTTGCATCTTCGCTGAATCCGAATATGGAGAACTGTTTGTCTTTATCTTTACTTTTCTGCATTTCTTTGCTTTCCTTAAGTGTTCCAATAGTTATTCTTTATTAACACTTTCGCTGCGGACCCTATCCGGAAAACGTTTCCGGTGTGCGGATGTTTTTTTTTTAAATTAATTATTGGTAATATTGCATTCGATCATTTTATTAACGATGGTTATTACATCAATTTTAATTTTTTTAATTTTTAGGCAAAAGTCAAGCAATAATTATATACAACTTTTATTTACTATAGAAAACCCTTTATAAAATTGTAAATGATCGTGTAAATGTTACAAGGTAGTATAGAAACGATAAAAATTATTTCACTTAAGATTATGGTGGTATGCAGAAAAGCATTTGCCTAGGCATAGTCCTAGCTTCTCTAGGCAAACTTCACAATTACAGATGGTGTCTTTCCTAATTTTCTGTTTTAGGCAGACCCTACATTGTTTTCTCAGTGACATGCTGTAACACTTTAGTTTTTTGAATTGGTTCGATATTCTCTGGTAAAATGTTTTCCAGTACTGCAAGCCGAAAATCATAGAGGGTCATCTTCTTACTCGAGAATTTATTGAGCAGCATGTGGGAATTCAAGAATAGTAATTGGAAGACATGGACAGCCAATTTCTTGTGCCATCTTAAAGTTTTTCGCAAAGATGGATAATACGCCATGAGCTGATCTTGGTGACCAATGCCACTCATGTTTTTGTTATATTTAACAATACGTCATGGCTTTTCCTTCTCCTGCCCTCTCTTGTTTTGTACAGCTACCATTTGATTCTGAAATTCAGATGATATGTATGTTACGTCTCTTTTATCTCGCCATTTCCCAATCATGACTCCATCTCGGTAACTGGCTTTGGATTCACCTTTAAAATAATCAAACATAGTATAAATATACAAAATTGAAGATTTTAATTAACCTTTTTTCAGTTTGGCGTTGACTACCTCCTTTGGAGCCCCTTTTCTGTCTTCACGACGTGTTCCCGTGCAATATGTTTTATTGTCTAACAACCTCTTTGCCAATTTAAAATTATTGTAATAATTATCCATGAATATGGAATGTCCATTATTTAATTAGTCGCTCATTAGGTGCAGCAGTACCTTCTGTGCATGTCCTTTACGGACAAATTCATCTAACTGGCCCGTATATATATATATATATATATATATATATATATATATATATATAGAAAACTTTAGGATGAGCCCATTTGGTTCGGTAAGCATGTATAACTTTAACCCATACTTGTGGCTCTTGTTCTTGATGTACTGTTTAAAAGAAAGTCTACCACGCCACAGAATGATGGACTCATCTAAAGACAGGTTTTTGCCAGGATAATACAGTGTGTTCATCTTATTGTTGAAATCAATTTATAACCGGCCTGATCTTATAGAGTATACCTTCGGGGAGTGCTTCACCTTCATCGGGATTTTTTGAGAAATGGAGACAACGCATAATCAGTAAATACCGATCACGGATCATAAAATTTGAAAAGCATGTGAAATTGAAGAGCCTGTGCTTTTTCCAATAATCATCACTCTATTTAATAATTGTGCCCATGTGGAAAGTGAGTCCAATAAAGATCAGAAGATCATCTTTTGTAAGATCTTTCCATTCTGAAATCCTGGATCTGTCATAAGCACCTGCTGAGCAGTCAATTTCTATATCGTATGAATTGGTTTGATTGACAATTTCATCTAAAAAGTTGTCATCAAGCAGAAGCCTGAAATAATCATACGGCTCATCAGTCACTGATAAATATACATTCATGCGGTTTTGGCCCGTAAACGAAAGGTCCCGAAGTTTTCGGTTTTCTTGCCAGCTAGTCATTACAAAATCTACCTCGTTGTCATCTTGAACTATAGAAATATCAACTAAAAAAGTTAAAAATACTTAATTGAATTACCACTGTACGTTGAAAAAACGAGAAATTAAAAAATGGATCGTCGCCATTTTCACTTTCACTAGAGTCTTTTTCCTTGAGTTCAATTTCTTCGTCGGCGTCATTTTCGCTTTCTAGTCCGGAATTGTATAAAAACTGTTGCAATTCATCCCAAGTTAACTTGTTTGGATTTCTAACTTGGGGTTGACGACGACGTTTTACTCCAGAAGGTCCTGGTAGATTTAATTCGTTTTCGCCATTGCAGGAAATAAAAACTGAAACTGCGGTCATAATTCGCAAAACTGTACTTCTAACTATGTGCGGGAACAAACACAACCACCTCACTGCAATGCTGAACTCACACTCATTGATTGAATACTTTAATCGACTGGACGCACAAGTGAAGGTAGGGCTGGACGCACATGCGCGTCCTCCGAAGCAAAAGCGTTAAAATTGTATTTCATAGCAGGCTTTATACGTTTATCAAACTGTTATATTGATAGGCTTATGTTAGTGTTTTCAATTCTTCAAATTTCACTTTTCAACATATTTAACAATTTTAATAGTTAACCCATTAGCGCCCAGCGTCCTCGTTTGAGGACAGGCTATATTTCGTTTTTTTTTCCTTCTTCGAAGTCATAATGGTAAACTATTTTTAGACCAAACAATGAAAAACCCTTCAGTCTTTCTTGTTATGCGTCATTTATCTCAAATATTTTGTCGCAATCGGTAGTGTAATATTTAGAAGTTTTAGTATTTTTCGAGTGGCTGACGTGGCTTGTGTTTTTTTTAATATCTTGAATAATTGTTAAGGTAAGTTAATTTTGATTTAACTTTTGTAAAGCACAAACATGTGCCTTTTCGTTTGATATCAAACTATTTCAAAGTTGTCAACCGTTTTGTAAAGAATTGTTGTAATTTCCTAGCGTCCTCAATTTTAACGGGAATTTTTATTTACTTTTAGAATTGGATAAAATGAGTAAACAAAAACAGATTTTTAAAAATTTGCAAGAAACCGTTGAATATTTCTATTCGGAAGATGTCGAGGCTGATATGTTAGCACTGCCTCCTTCAGTTGATGAACTTACTGACGAGGAAAATATTGATGATGACGATTTGAATGTACCAGTCGTGTCAGATGTTGTTGGAATGATTGAAATAGATGATCCTTCTGATGACGATGACATACCTCTTTCAATGCTAACAACCGGTGGTCCAGGACCATCAACTTCCAGGACAGAAGAACCTCCCCGAAAACGTAGGACTGTCATCAGGGAAGCACCACAGTGGAAAAAAGTATCTCCGCAACACCAGACTTTTCCATCTACAGAAACAGCCGACGAAAAATTTGCACATGTAAAGAATAGTTTAGAAGCTGCCACAGTGTTGGAAATCTTTGAACATTTTTTCAGCGACGAAGTATATCAAATGATTTCTGAAGAAAACATTCGCTATGGAACGGTGCAGAAAAATAAACCTGCTTTCACAATTTCAACTCAAGAAATTAAAATTTTTATTGGCTTTTTGATATTTTCGGGATATCATCGTTTACCAAGTGAACGCTACTACTGGTCAGATTCTGAAGACCTGGGAATAGGACTTGTAAAGGATGCTATGAGCCGAAATGTACACATAGAAATCAAATCGATGTTACATTTTCAAGACAATTCGAAGGCAAACGAAAATAAGCACGATCGAGCCTTCAAAATAAGACCTCTGATAGATTTAATCAACATTAATTTTAGAAAGTATTTTTGAAAAACATTTATCAGTTGATGAGATGATGGTTTGCTATTACGGTCATCACGGATTGAAACAATTCATAAAAGGTAAGCCTATACGGTTTGGCTACAAATTGTGGGCAATGTGCGGAAATAGTGGATACTGCTACAATTTTTCCCTATATTGTGGCAAAGCAAACACTGAACAAGTTGGCCCCTTAGGTACTAGAGTTGTCACTAACATGTCGTCGGTGGTTGGCGATTCTAGTGGTTATGCTGTATATTTTGATAATTATTTCAGTAGCTATAATTTGTTGAAAATATTGAGAGAAAAGGGGTTTCGTGCTACGGGCACTATTCGTGAAAACCGAACAGAAAAATGTCCGTTAAAAGGGACAAAAGAAATGGATAAGATGGAGAGGGGAATCTACGACTACAGGTTTGATAAAAGAAGCCAAATACTGGTTGTTAGATGGAACGACAACAAAAGTGTAACTATTGGAACAAACTTCGACACGATTGAACCGCTTGCACATGCTCTACGATGGAATAAGGATAAAAAAGAACGTGTGCCAATTCCTCAACCAAAAGTTTTGCAAAATTATAATAAGTATATGGGTGGAGTAGATCACCATGATTGGTTGCTGGAGAAACATTCAATAGCCATCAGAGGCAAGAAGTGGTATTGGTGTTTAGTTACCCGAATAATAGATATGTGTGTAGTAAATGGGCTCATTTTATACCATCCGGGGAAAAAAATGTGCATTAAAGATTTTCGCCGAGACATTGCCGTTTCATATTTGAAGCTGGGTCGTGGGCAACGGGTTTTGAAAGGAAGAATTTTAAGTTTGCCATCAACGTCGCGAGCAAACGTTTGTGAGGGTGTAAGATTTGATGGAAAGGGCCACATTTTGGAAAAAAGGGAAAATCAGCGCCGATGTCAGTTTGCATTATGCAAATCAAAGCCTCGCACGTTTTGTAATAAGTGCAATGTAACATTGTGTGTTCCTTGCTTTTCGAAATATCATACCAAATCTTATAGACCCTAAGCATAATTATTAATAATAATATTATGTAGTTGTTAATAAAATAGTTTTAAGCCATTTTTTCCCTTATTTAACACCTAAAATAAAGTTGAAAGCGTTTAGTGCCAATGTTGAAGAAAATTGCGCCAACGCCCAGCGTCCTCAAATGAGGACAGCCCATATTTCAAAAAATAACAAAGTAAAAAAAAAGTAATAATATAAAAAGTTTAAGGTAAGCAACTTATACAATTCCTGAAAATATCTATTCAAAATTCCAAAAAAAAAAAGAATTTGGGCGTTAGTAGGTTAATATTACTACTGACGAAGATAACTGCAAGTGTTATCGAAATGTTTAGATTGTATAGCTTTAATATACACATACACCATTAAAAAACCCAAAAAAGAAAAGTATTTTAATATGTGTAATAATAGTGAAAGTTTACATTTCTAAACCAATCTCTTTAAAAAATCATTTAAACGGTTCGCCCGTTAAACTCGAAAACTTTTCATCCTCCGAAGCCCACAAACCATTATTCAATAATTTCTCACGTAGTGAATACAAAAATAATCCACGCTGCAACGGCGGAATTTGATTTAACTCCACTATATTCAAAAACACTTATTTAGCTCGTAACGTGGTCTATACCTTGTTAACTTTTATCGTTATATCTAGAACATTTCAAGCTTATTGTGGCCACATTTAATTTTCCCTGACATAACAAAACTAAATATAATTTCATACTATTTCAACATAACAAAAATAAACTAATTACAGTAACATGAGTGTACTAGACATTGTCATATTGATTTAACTAGTTAATTTAATGTTCATTTGTAAAGCATTTTGAATTTACAATTACATAGTGAATATTCTTATCCGGCGGTATTATAATGACGTTACTATTCACAATTACTGGTGTATGTTTGTATCAGTATGTATAGTTGTTGATATAAAGTCAATGTATGAACTGTACAGTAATTGTGCATTTATGATTTGCGTAATTTTGGATGACATCTATCAAATTTGCTTAATTGCTTGTATTTAAGTTTAGCTAACAACGAAAATGTATCTACGTTATAGAGTTCAAGCTACATATCTGCAGTGGAGTTTAAACAAACTTTGTGTAAGTAAAAATGATTATATTTCATATCTCAAGTTTAGGGAACAAGTTCGATTACATCGCAAACTAGTCGAATACACTCTGCACTCGAAATAAGCATACTATCATGACACTGATATGAGCTGACAGGTAGAATGTGGCAAACTTATAGGCAAAACCTCTCTGAGATCTGTATTCTGCATTAATTACTTTTCCAATCACTATTAGCCTCAATTTGGCACATAATATGAGAGCTATGAATTGCATATGGTAAAAGAAATTAATTGTGTTATAATTGTGCTTTTATTCGGATTAGTAAAAAGTGTTCCAAATAATTTTGTTATGTTTTGTTACGAGCAACCGTTTCGCGGTTGTGTATAATAATATAGTCCATGTAAAATTGATGCTAAAAATATTTTTTTCTGGGACATATCCTAAACCATTTTTATAAAAACAGATTCATTATCTTTATTGTTTTATGACTAAATCAAGAGGTAGTACAAACTTGCCTAACTTATAAATTATTGTGCATCTTTTACTAACATTTCCATGATTAGAGATTCTTGCAAATCAGGAATACCTGTTCATAAGAAATTAATCTAGTACGAAACTTGTAATTAGATCCCTAAGGCACTGTATATTATTCTTTGTGTTTTATAAGTGGTTAAATAACCTTAACTTTAACTTTACCAGTGTAAATTGACCACCATCTTGTAACCAACAAAGTAAAAATTAGACCGACTTCAACTTCCATGTTTATTGATACGTGTATAAGAATTAGTGTAGTATCGCTCATCACTACTTTCCCCCATCTGTCAGGCATCATACGAATTCCGCGTCGAAAAAACTCAACATCTTTTCAAGTGATCCACGAATCAATCGAATTTTTCAATTCTTCATAAGACCTGAAGTGGTGGTCAGCGAGGCCGGGTGTCATGGATCGGAATAAGTGATAGTCAGAGAGAGCAATATCTAGAAAACGCGGCGGGTGGGGGAGAACTTCCCATTTCAACGTTGCAGGTATGTCTTGACCCTTTTTGCAACAAGAGGTCCAGCATTATCATGCAGTAAAATTACTTTATCATATCTCGCCTGGTATTGTGGCCGTTTATATTTCAATACCCGGCTCAAACGCATGAAGTGCGTTCGGTGCCGATTACCTGCAATCTTTTCACCTAGTTTTGTAGTAGCTCATAATACATCACGCCGAGCGGATGTCACTAAATGCACAGAATGATCTTGGAGCCGTGAATGTGCAGCTTGGTCGTCGACGTAGAAACTTAACCGGGAGCTCTCCATGATTTTCTGCGCTTAGGGTTATCGTAATGAAACCATTTTTTTATCCCCAGTCACAATACGATGCAGAAATCCCTTCTGTTTCTGCCTTTGAAGTAGCTTCTCACAAGCGAACAAACGCCGTTCAGCATCTCTACAACTTGTACGACAGTCAATTCCATTGCTTCTGAATCATTCTCATAGCTTTGAGGCGTTTTTAAGTGACTTATTGAGTCATTTCCTGTGATAATGCCAAATCTTCTTGACTTTGACACGAGTCTGGGTGTAGTAATCTTAAAGATTTACTACTAGGAACTTCTCTTATACTGGAACTCCTTGTTTTAGCTGGTCGCAAGGGATCCTCTTGATAAAAATGACTGCCAGTGTTCTCTCACGACTTTGCCCTCCAAAGAGGGCCTCCTTGATAACTGCCAGGCCCCCATAAGACTTTACCGATAAACTGGGCTCCCTGTTTAAGCTGTGTACAAGGTCACCATTGTTAAAAAATATCTGCTTAAGGTCTTTGCCCTAAACTGGGTCCCTTGCCCAGGCTGATTGAGAAGGATTCATGTTAACAATGGGGTATCGTTTATGGAGTATGAGTACTTTACTCTTCATACTGCCTCAGCATATTGTTATTTAACCTGTTATTTATCCTGCTGTTGTTTAGCTTATCACTCTAGAATGCTGACTGCTGGCAAAATAATGAATACCGTGGAAACACTTTGTGGGACATTGGAACATTTCCATTGCAGTGGCCTCGGTGTACTTAGTCTGCCATCCAAACTACTGTTATCTAACGCATCACTCTAGAATACTTAACGCTGGAAGATTATACGGATTTTATGGGCTAGAGCCCACATTACTATTACTATCAAAAAAATTGTATTATTAGGTTTGTGTCCAGGGATACAGATGTGAGAGCTCAGAGTTAATGCATATAGGTGAGAAAAAGGCAATAGCTATGCTATGTAGTAGTAAGAGGCTCACCTGCGACAGGCAGACGCTAGAGTTATCAGGCATCCTTGCTACTTCGTTACCTTACTTCTGTACACGTACCACTTTTTAATGATGATACGTAATGAAATAGAGACAGACAGAACCGACGTCATTAGGATGGCTTGTCACTGTGCAGCTTCCCTTCTGTATAGATATTATTTTAAATGGTAATAGGTAATCGTGCCGAGAGAGTCGACGTCATTTAGGAAGACTTGCTAGTACACTATCGTATCATCGCTTAGAATCGCATATCATTTAAATGGTAATGCTAGATACCCCCTATCAATTTGCATACATACATATTATGCTTCTTGTGATTGCCAAAACCTGTTTGCCCTCGAAACGCTCTTTTACATTCTTCATAGATAACTTTGAGTTCTTTGGAGGGCATGGTGATGTTTTCTGACAAACAGCACAGGTTGCATTTTTCACACCAATAACTGCATGCAAACGCTGCTGATAACGATGTTATGATATTGTAATGACCATCATGCTTTAACATGTTGTAAAGTCCCCCAGGTAGCCTATCTTGAAAAGCGTAATTTGAACTTATTTGAAATAATACAAATTCAAGAACCAAACAATCGCTAAGTGATTTATCTTAACTTGACTGCCAATAATGTCACTATTACCCAAATTAATTGCCAGCCTTACTTTGACTTTCCGGGCACTAATTAAAACATTAGCATTTATTTACAAGTCTGATATTTAATTACTCGTAAACCTCAAACCTGATCAAACGAAGTGGCCGTCTAGCGTTAGGTACGTTATGCTATCTAAATGAGATAGTCTGGATGAGGTACGTGTTGCATCATGCGGGCAGGTAAAAAAAAATGAAACTACTCAAATTAAAATCAACGAACTTGGCCCACCGGTTCAGCCCGTTAATTTACTATTGTGGGAAAGAACCACCAATAAAACCCACTTTATTCATATATAAGCAATTGCACAAGTACATTAATAAATCAAATAACACAAGAAAAAACAATGAAAGGGTTACGTATATAACAAAACATCATTAAATCAGGTTAAAATGCGTACAAAATTATAACATTAAGAGAAAATTAATAAAAAGCAGTTTAGTTACACAAAAACACAATAATAAAAAAAACACATATAGTCACACTCACAATTGGGTCATAAATAATCAAAATAAAAATCATAATAAAAATCGTAACACCAGACCTGTGGTCCTTTTTAAAAACCAATCATGCCGGTCTTTAAGTAAATAAGCACATAAAATAATTAAGCAAATCCCGGTACATATAAAATACAATAATAGTAAAATTGCACAGGTAATAAGGTAAAGGCGAGGACCAAAAGAAAATAAACAAGGAATTTAAAAATTACCCAATTGTTTAGTGACAACTAAAGCACAAAATACATAAGTCACATTGTCATAAAGCACATACAAAAGAGAAATCAGCTCGCAGGAAAATATTTCAACTTCAAAAAACTGAAATAAGACTCATTGAAGCAAAGCCTTACAAGGGTACGTTATAAATAGGTCACCAACATCGTGACCGATATACAAGTTTGAGTGCGTTAGAAGAATACCGTGTCTATCTCTCTCCGGTTACATATTCACCTATACAAGAAATAAAAACAATAGAAATAAAAAATTCGAAGTGTTTAACGGTCTGGCTTGGGAGTGTGTACCAACGGGCAATTGCCTTTTACAATTAATAACCCGCGGCATCCTATACCCATTCACCAGCCACCTTTACACAATTATAAATATAATCAACAACCAACAATGCTAATTCGCACAAATACCCGCGGGAGAGAGTCTTGTACTGTCCTTTTATTTTAGCAGATTTCAGCTTAATGAGTCCGCGTACGAACAAGATACCTTTGCAAGACAACGTGTTGTATTTAATATGTTATCTAGGCTGGTAATATGATTTTCTGCGAGCTTGCATTTATATAAAAATACATACTTACACTAGAATAAATATTTCCTTAATTGGTCACAGACACAAATCGTTAACAGACACGGTTTAACCCCGAAAGAAAAGACAACTTAGTGTTGGCGAATTCAAAAGAAAAATGTACACGTAGGAATTATTTTAAAGACAAACTGTTTACAATGAAGGTATTTAATTAACCCAAAAATCGATCTGGCTCGATTGGAAAGCTCACTGTAACTGCTCCTCTTCGATTTCAAAACTAACTATATCTACTACCGAAAAACCACCCCGTCCTTCAAAATTAATAAAAAAACAAGAAACATTAACTTACGTTGGAACTGTTTCATAATAATTCCTACACGACATCTTAATTTTAAAAATATGCATTCGTCTGTAACAACCTTATATTTGCGCGTCTCAAGTTTCCCGGTAACAAAGATATCTTTTGATCGAGGTCTGTCCAGCCGTACTCAATCATTAGAGCAATGACGTTTTTACATCAAGGGCGCGCACAAGAAAAATTCCAATGATTTGTTACGGCTCTTCAGTAAAGCTGTTGTAAGCGTGCACCTGCCACTCACCCCCTAACATGTGTTTACATACATATTAGTTACAAACAATCCTACATTCCTTAGATAAAAATATATAAATAAAAATATTTTGAAAACTATCAAATTACGACGTATTATGAAGATATTAAAAATCCACTAATTATCTTTTCTATCGTGGTAACAATGGCGATTTGACAAACGTTTATTACAACAATAAAATTTTCGCGGTCCGCTACCTACAATGTTGAGATGCTGAATCCTTAGACGAAGACACAGACTACGTTGTAGATACTCCAGTAACCTTACTATACAGCATACAAGCAAAATACAAACTCTATCAAGAAATTTCACACACGGAAGGACCTTCGACGACACTATCCCTACCATGGAAATCCTTACCACAGTTTACAACTACCACTGTCCCCTATTCTCACGTCAAAAACCTAAACGCAAGTTCGAACAACCTCCCGCCACTTTAACCCAGTTCGTTGACAACCTCCCCAAGGAGATAAGAATCCCTCGATAATACCCCATATGCACTACAAATCCCCGCCTCTCTCTGATGATAAACAAAGTTCAAACCCGGATAACGATTTGAAATAACCGCACGCATATCACACTAATCACTGACCTACCCCTACAAATACACCCTACTTTCTAATTCAATTCATAAGCCAACCGTTTTTTTTCTTCTTTTTTTAATATCAATATAATCGGAACACATGATTGTAACTAATACTATAACACAAACAACGCAACACCTACAACAGAAGAATCACCATGGCCGAAGAGGGTGAAGACACCTTAGCACTCCACATCAAGGAATAACGTCAATATAAGCAGTACTAACGAAAATAAGTATGCGAGATTAAAAATATAGCCGTAAAAAAGGGTAAGCAATATTTGCAAGACAACCAATTTCTTTAGTATTCTACGGGATATAATAATATATCCCTTTGTTTTTAGGTAATCATAGATAATAGGTATAGAAATTTACTGCGTGCCAATTAGCTGGAGTACAAGCGAAGAAAGGCTTTGCTGTGTTAAGCTTTATTCGAGAATATAATTCTCCCAGCTATAATAGACTCTTATTTGTAAACACTTTTAAACTTCATTCTATGTGAAAACTAAGCTTAATCTAGTATGGCTATGGTTCCGAGTTATGTCATTTTAAAAATTATGAAAAAACAAGTTTCGTCTTTTTTTAAATCTATTCATATTTAACAAATAATTTCTATCGTATAGGTTTATTTTAATATTTTAGATTTTAAGTTTACATTGAATTTTACTTTAAGTAGTTTTGCTGAAGTGCAAAACAGGTTGTGTCACTTCTGAATTTTTACTACGAAACTAGTAATGATCTAAATTCTTATCCCAAAAATCTGAATTACCTTTCTTTAATTATTTCCTATCAATCCCCGAAATTGCATTCCTACATGTCCAAATCCGTAAATTGCCCATCAATCCCTCTATCTCCAACTCCTACTCCTAATTTGCAACCAATTCTCCCGTCACAGGTCCCCGTTCCTACAAAAACAGCTGCGAAGGACTGAAAACACTATCTTCCGATTTAGACACCACACTCTCCTGCGATTCAATCGACGTGAGAATCCTTTCCGATACCTGACCGTTAACCTGATATCCCATAAACACCACACTTTACAGATACCAAAACCTTGTAGACGAGTTATACATATAAATTATATGCCATTTCCAACAACAATCTACCTAGTAACAAAAGTTTTCAGGCCGTGAGTTTTGGTTCCTTCCCTGCAACCGTTAGACAACTAACGTAGAGCATATCCTTTCCCTTTCTGATTTATAGGTGTAAAATCGTACGATTCAAAACATTCTCCTTTTCGAGCTATAGGTGTAAAGAAATACGGCACCCGCCGCTTGCAAACTTAGGCGAAATGCCCAAAGTTGTCCCTCAAAAATGTCCTTATTACCCAAACAATTACACCCGTTTACGCAGAACACAGAGAAACATGAGTTTTGAGACTCCTGTATTTCTAAAACATATTTTACTTCCGGCTTATTTTTTTACTGATAAAAATCAGTTTTGGTTTCCAGTTATACCAAGAAAATCAGTTATGTTTCCTTTAATATGAAATTGTTTTCCCGAAAACCATAGAATCAATTCTTTTGAATAATTATGTTCGTTCCAAAATGACTTAATGATAACAATTGTTTTACTTTAAAACCTGTTCAACTTCGTTAGATTAATATCTAATCGACTGGATTATAGTATAAAACATAAACATTTCACGATCTCAATACCTTTATTAGAAATAAAAACTTTTTATACTGTTGTAACGAATTCTGAAACGTACTCCTTTGATAACTAATCAAACTTGGTCAGATTCGTTTAACTAAACATTAATTTGTAAAGATCCATATAAAATCGATGCTTTCTTCCTTCGATTATTTTAAAAATCAATTAAAAATTGTAGTTAATCTCCAGATCCTTATACACTTCAAGTTACATACTTGTTACCTTGCAACTTAAATAAAATCAGCTGCAAACGTAGTTAAATATTGTTACCACTCTTACATTTTCAACCCCAAGTGGCTGGTTTTACGGGTATGAACATGTTTCCCCATTTGTCTCACCAGGCCACCCATAGCGCAAGCAAATTCCTTCAGATTCGAATAAAAATGTATCAACCCCTATTAACAAAAAAATAATAATAAAAAAGAACAATTTCTCTGAAGGACCCAATGATATAGACAAAGGTTAACTATTTTGCTACTAGATCTTCGAACCAAATCCATGGGGGCGGACGCTACCGCGATCACGGGAATACACCGGCGCCAGGAAGATTGTCTACCCACCAGAGGATCCAATGTTAATTTAATTCTAGAGTTATCTTTTTGCTTATACTAAGCATTAACAGTTATTGTTATTTTGTAATTTATTAGGGAAAATAAATACCTGTTTTAGTTTATTGTTTTGTAATGCTGCTCACGCTCACTACGACTCAGTATAGCTGCGAGAAAAAGTAACAGTTACAAAAATTGTTCTGAATCGTGCAGTAATTTTTTAAACCCTCTTTTTGGGGTAGTGAATCAAGTTATATACTTAAGCCATTTATAATCGCGATCAAATTTTCCTCTTAGCCTTTAATGGTTATGTGAGAGTTCACAGCGTTGTCGAACATCCGATGGATGTGCCTATGCAGAAAAAACCGCGGTTTTTATTTTTAGATTGCAAATACTAATAAAAATATTATTTTATTGCAGGTGCAGGATGTTTTGATACTGACATAAAAGCATGTCCAATGCCATAGAAGAATTACCCTGTAATTACCATGAATCATATCTTTATTATGTTTTTATCAATTGGTTATGTATGTATTTTTAGACCTACATACACCCTTTCTGCATATCTAATGTAATGGATGTGACACACATATTCGCATGTGACAAAAAAGCGGATCATTTGGAGGGTGACTTTGAGGTCTGTCAACTTAAGGGGTTAATGTAATTTCTTCGCCCAAATAAAAATAGATCACTGTTTTTTACTTTTGTGGACGGAATTCAGAGTGGCAATTTCTTTAAATGATTTTCTCATTACATTTACTTCAGTATACACAGATTCGTAGTTTGTTTTAAACAAAATCTTGCCAATATTTTTTGACTCAATTTGGAAAGCTTTTACTTCAATTACTTTTAGGCGAAGTACAGTATACTGACTGAGAACATATATAGGACCCGATTTTAGGGACTTCTGTACTTATTACTTATTACGGTATTGCTTGTAACAAGCTCTGTTATTGTAAAGCTAAATCTGTCTAATTTTCATTTATTTTCTGTACACTTGTTTCTGCACTTATTCCCACATGGAGTAAAAAATTTGTTTCTATGGATACTGTTTTTGTTGCTTTTGGATGTTGGTGTACAACGCAGCCCAGAGTTTTTAAAAAATTTTTATTGTTTTACTTGCCATTTATTAGGGTGGGCCTTCCTCTTTTACCTCGATTTATTTTACTTTCTTCATCTATTTCTTTGTCTCGTGTTTTTCGCACACATGACTGATAAATAAGCTGTTTGCTTCTGCCTCTGCCACATGTTTTAAAAAAAGTACTATTTTACTTAATTAGGTTTCTTCAAAAATAAGAGAGCTGTGAGGAAATGATACTTCCAAACTAACGTTTTAGTTTTAAAGAATTACCGATAGTTACTAAGCCAACATTTACATCTGACGATTGTAAAATGCTACTCGTGTCAGTTGCATATCCTGGCGCCACTACATCCAGATTTTGGTTATTAGTTTCTAGGATGCCGTTCTTTGTGTAATTTTCTGAAAAATAGATGGCTGCATAACTAGAAATGATAGAACAGACAGCAACAGTACTCTTTAATTTGTCATAACATGTAGTACTAACTAAGCTTTTGCTACTGTTGGGTCGAAACACATATGACAACATCAAGGTTGTAGGATACCATGAGGGTTCCTTTCACTAACTGAAAACTATGCCAAATAAATTTTTTTACCTCAATACACATTTGTTGCCTGCTTATAACCAACTGTTTTAGTTCATTTCGTGTCACTTCAAATAATTAGGCGCCTTCTAACAAAAAGTGGTGAATGATCCCATTTAGAGGATTCTATTAACTTCTGATCTTTTTTCCCCGATACAATATGGGTTTAAATGTAAGTACCTTGGTTCACTTGATGTGTTTTCCGTTTATGGTTTAACTGTCATAAGTCAAACACTTAAAACTTTTGACTTGGTTCACTTCGCGATGTGTACTAAAATGAGTTCCGTGCGTTATGGTTTTTAACAACATGATAATCATAATGAGAAAGTACAGAAAACGTATAAAAAATTCAATAGTATATTTCGATTGAATAATAACATAATCAGTAATAATAATATATAATAATAAATAATTATCTATATTATTTTTCTTCAACCAATTTATGAATATTATAATATGGAATGTCTTACTTATCAGTCTGTATTACGATATAACGTTATAGATTAAAATTTAATCCATTATATTTATAAAATATATTTCGATTTGAATTAACACTTCAAATTCATGGTCATACTAGAACAATATTTACTAAAGTAACGTTATTAAAATTAAACTGAGAAATAACTATACAAATAATTTTAGGAGTTAATGGAACTAATATTAATTTAAATCTAATACTAATATTTGTATCTTTGTTAACAATTATGACTGAATTACAATAAAGTTAACTTAGATTTAATTATAGCTTATAGATCCAAATATTTATTATATTAAAACTATAATTTGAATTATAAAAGTTACAATTTAAGTATAGTTATATGGTCATACTAATATGTTATATAACTAAATACGTACTAAATAAACATTGTTCTAAGAATTTGATGAATAAGAAATGTAAATATTAAGCAATGAATTTTAAGAATGAAACATTCCATACTTATAATATAATTAATAATTAATAATTAATAATTCAAATTCAAATTCAAATGGTTTATTTTCAAATTTTTCATACAGTTATAGGTCCTGCTAAGTCTCTAACTTGTCAGCAGGTACCGAATTACATGACATATTACAGTTAATACAATATTAAATTATACCCAATATACAATGACGCCGTGAGAATAAGTGCAATCATGAAATTAATTATGAATTATGATACGGTGTTGTTACATAGTTAATAAAACGTTACAGCTGCATTTAACTTTTTTTTTTTACTTTTTTTTAATCTTTTTTTTTACACAATACTTTTCTGTTGCCTAATAATTTACTCAAATAATAACATAATTTTTTAACCAATTTTTTAGTTTTCTTTTGCATACTAACTTACTAATATTTCCATAATCGAAAGGAATTTTGTTAAGTAACTTAGGTACTACGCATTTTAAGGTTCGTTCCCCATATTTATTATAAAAATGTGGGATCACATATTTTCGTGTTCTGGTAAAGTGCCTATGATCTATTATTATTTTATACGTATCATTAGCATAATGATCTAGAATATTATGCAATTTATAAAAGTCTGCTGGTGTTAAAGTGTCTACACTGTCTAATATTTTTGCTACATATTTTTTGTCCCCAACTATCATTTTAATTACATTTTTGTGAATCCTACATATCCTATCTATGTGAGTTGCTTCTACACATCCCCAATTGCGTATACCATATCTTAATATGGATTCAAATAAAGCTTTATACACGACTATTATTAATTTTTTGTCTGTTAATCTTTTCAATGCGTACATGCATCCTGCAATTTTTTTAAATTTATTATATATGTGATTGATGTGTTTGTGGTATTTCATGTTTGCATCAATTATTATCCCTAAATATACTGTATCAAATACCTGTTTAATTAATGAACAATTACAATTTAATTCTACGCCTAAACAATTACAATTGTGAAGTTCTACTTCTAAATTTTTAACGAGCATCATATGTGGACAATAATTAATAATGTGGACAATAATAATAATAATAATAATAATTATTATTATTATTATAATAATTATATAATAATAGATAATAGATTACAGCTAACCCAAAACGAAGACGACATAGACGAAATAGTAGTAATGCTCACGACTAAGATAGTGAAGGCGGCTTCTTCAGCAGTTCCATATGTAAAAATGAAAGCATACAGATACACTAAAGGTCATGGTGGACCGCAGAGGTACAGGAAACCATTAAAAAGAAAAAGAAAGCTTTAACAATTTTTAGGCGCTACCCATCATATGAAAATGTGATTGTATTTAAAAAATCGCGAGCTATAGCAAAAAGAACGGCAGAGAGAGCAAAAAAATAAATCTAGGAAAGGTATGTAGGGTCTCCAGAGACCACTGTATCAATCATGTGGAGCAAAATTCACTCTATAATGGATAACAATTTTAGTGCTCATACATCAGTACTAAATTACAACACCATAACAATTTACGAGTCCATACAATTAGCGCAATGCATGGCAGACTACTCTGAAGGTGTAAGTAGTAGCGATAATTACAATCTGCAATTTAGTATAATAAAGGACAGAGAGGAACAACTCGAAATCATAGTCAGCGAATTTCACGGGTCTTAAAACGCACCTTTTTCTAAACAGGAAATGGAAGGTATTCTAAAGGACGTAAAGAATACAGCGGTAGGGCCGGACAACGTATCATATGAGTTCATAAAAAAAGCAAACCTAATGCACCGGGTGTCCCAAATTCGAGGCGTATAGATAGAGAAACGGTTAAATTCTTTCTTTTGTTTTTAAGATAATTGGAGTGTTTTCTCGGATTTTTGTTTTTATTTTTTTGTAGAGCCATTTAAAAAGAAATAAAAAAACAGTTTACACTTCTTCGTTGTCATTTTTTATTGTCTTTATTAATATCACGTCATCTACATATCCATCTGACGTTTCGGATCCCCACATTCATCAACAACTAAATTTTTTTAAATACGGATCTGGTTTTTTTTAACTTTACAATTCACTTATTTCACTGTGGTTATCATAACATATACTAAGTTAGGTTGGAGTATTTTTTTCGTACCCAAACAGTCATCATCAAGCTCCTAATATAATTTTAATTATTTGCAACACGGCCCTGTAATTTTTTAAAGAATTTTTGAAGATTTTTTTTGTGATGGTCATCATAACATCTGGGAAGATGTTGAATATTCGTTTCGTATAGAAAACGTAATAAGAACGTAGTTATATGGAATAGAGAACAATGAAAACTACTAAACGCTAAAGGACATAAAGAACGTGTAAAAACCATTACAGCAAGTGGTCAAAAATGTATCCCCGTTGTTGAATGCAGCATCTTACCCGATTTTTTAACTTATTGACAAATCTTTTAAGATGTCTACGTTTTTTTTTATGATTGTGGACCTGAACAGGCTAAATGTGGCCTATCGTGCTAAAGCACTCAGGAACACTTAGGAGGAGGGATAGAGGGATAATCAATTGCCAATAGATGCCTATGAACAGCTACCTTCAATTTTCTCAAAGCATAAATGAGAGGAAAGCAGGAGCTAGGGAGATCATTCCAGAGTTCAGAAACCGTGTAGAAAAATGTGGATTGCGCCCGTTTGGTACGACAAGTGGAGATTTGTACTGCATACTGATGATGTGAATGAGCGAACCGAGTTTTTCTCGCAAAGATAGCCCGAGATGGTATCAAAGAATATAATTCATCAGCACAATAGCCGTTGTAATAACGATAATACAAAGAAAGAACTGAAACCATCCTTATGCTCAAGGGACTGCATGTGAGAAGTTAAGGACGGGCCATTAATAAGCCTAATCGCTCTCTTTTGAATACGATCAACGATATCGAGACGTATCGGGGAGCAGTAACGCAGAGGTGAGAATTTTATTCCAGATGAGGCCGAATTTGGGCTGTACAAAAAGCCTATTTTGCGAGCAGCTGTTTTGGTAGCTGACTGAAGATGGTCAACCCATGAGATATTTGAAGATACAGTAATGCCCAACATAGTAATAGAGTCTGAAAACTTAAGAACTGAGCCATTTATACTTGCAACAGGAAATGATCGATCTTTTTTGCGGACACAAGGCAACACTGAGTTGTGTTAGCATTAAATTTAACTAGATTATTGCTTCCCCATTCGAAAATACGTTGAATGTCTTTGTTGATTGAATTTGCCATTTCAGCTTTAATTTCTTGATTTGACATAGAATGTGGATTATCACTCTGAGTAGACTGAGATGAACTACAGTGAAGAGTGCTATCGTCAGCAAAGCAATGTATGGGGTTAGTTGTTGAAGAAATAAGGTCATTTATGTACAGCAGAAAAAGTGTAGGCGCTATAACAGATCACTGTGATACGCCCGCGATAATGCTAACTTCTTTTGAAAAAAAGCCATCAACTACGACACGTATTCGTCTTTTATCAAGGAAACTAGAAACCCAGTTGATGAGCGTATCATTTAACCCAAACGAGGTGAGTTTGGCAAATAAACACTTATACCAAACGTGGTCAAACGCCTTTGAGATATCTAAAGCGACTACAACTGTTTCACCGGACTGCTCTACTGTATTGTTCCAAACTTGGGTCACATATGAAAGAAGATCACCTATTGAACGACTTTGCCTAAACCCATATTGGTGGCCACTAAGGAGTTTGTTAGTTTCAATGAACCTGAGCAGTTGCTGATTGATGGTTTTTTCCATGATTTTAGATAAAATGGAAGTAATGGCAATTGGTTGGTAGTTTGAGGGATCGGTCTTATCGCCTTTTTTGGGAATAGGTTGAACATTTACTAACTTCCATGATGAAGGGAATTCACCAGAAGACATAGAGATCGTATAGAGCTTAGATAGGACTGGTACTAGTTCGAGGGAACATTTCTTTAAGACAATAGCTGGGATACCGTCTGGGCCAGTCGCCTCACTGAGATCAAGCCTACGGATGATCGATTCCAAGAGCTTGTACCGAAAATGAATTGGTTTCATAGCGTATGAAGAAGAGTTGACTAGGCGCACATCTTTTCCAGAATCATTGAGACACTAGTTTGATGCAAACAAATCCACAAAAACATTGGCTTTGTCTACAGAATCAGCAACTACCGATCCCTCAATAGATGTCGGGAGGGGGGGGGGGGTGAAGATGTTCTAAAGTTTTCACTAATGGCTTTAGCTAAAGACCAAAATTTACCACTGCCTAAAGGAGATGCAGCTAGTTTATCGCATTTTCGTTGTTCTAACAACTTTTTAGTTTTAGTGATGATACTTTTGCAGATATTTCTAGCACCAACGTATTCTAGATGACTGTCGACCGATTTATTAGATTTCCATTTAATGTAATATTTATTTTTTAAAGGTATTGCATCAGCACAAGCCTTATTGAACCAGGGTTGGGAACGTGAATGGCCTATACGGTACTGTTTTTTGGAAATGTATAACTCCATTCCCATGAGGATGATTTCAGATACTGAAAGAGCGATGTCCGAAGAACAAGACGACTTAAAAAAATATCACACCATGGAAAGATTGCAAAGAAATCGTGGAATGGCTCGTATCTCCTGTATTATATTATTTCTTAAAATGCTTATATCTTGGGGTGTATCCTTATATAGACGATTTTTTAAATACCCCCAAAGAAAGTAATCCAGAGGGTCTGGACTTCGGGGGGGGGGGGGCATCTTGCAAAACCTTTATTCGCAATCCACCGATGTGGCTAAAAATTCGGTGTAAATATCTTATAACCCTTCTGGCCCCATCCTGATGCCACCACATCTGAGCAATTGAATTAAGTGTTTCACCTTCCAAAGCATCCTGAGCACCATTTTGTACCAACTCTAAGGATTTTTGATGGGTAAGACGACCATCATAGATGAAAGGACCAATAATTTTATGATGCCATATTCCTACCCAGATATTAAACGATTTCCTACCCTGAATTCGAACTTGTCGGTTTTACCTTGGATTGTCTACTGACCAGTAGTGTTCATTGATTCTATTAAACATTCCATTAGTGGAAAAACTGCATTCATCAGTCCAAAGAACATTGTGTACAAAATTGTCGTCAACAGCCAGTTAATCATTGATCCAATTACAAAAATTTAACCTTCTTAGGTTATCTCCTTATCTCAGTTGTTGGATAACATGCAATTTATATGGTTTATATTTTCTACATCTAAGTGTTCTCCAAATGGCCATCTTTGACACCCTAAGCTCCATGGAGAGTTGACTTGTGGAGTTCCGGGGATTGTTACGGACCTAAAATGAAATAAAGAAAGTAAAATATTAAAAAAAGGTTTAAAAAAACGCTTTGCAAACATAAAAGGCACTAAAAATTAAACAATAAGTTTATATGAAACTCCAAATAAAGCGAGGGTGCTAAATTCTCTTATATCAATTTACCCTGGGGTACAGCTGTAACCCCACTCGGTATTATGAAGATTAACTCAAAACTTTTCAAAAATGGTATTCACGGTAGCTGTGGTATATTTACTTTTGCAACAAATTGTTTTCAAGTCAATAGATACATTTACCATTGCATTCATAATCTTAATAGTGTTATTGCGTATTAAAAATTATTGAAATTATACTTACAGCATTCAAATATTATTTTGTGTAACAGCTCAAAATCGAGTGCCATATTTCTTTTTTCGGACATTGAAACTTCCATGTTCAACTCAGTTCCTGTCTAATTTGGCGAAGTAACTTTTGTGAGGATCTTCCCTTTCAGGATAATCTATAAATATATTTTATTATAAGTTTTTGTTATGAACGAATAAGTTCAAAAGTAAATATGTAATTAATTATTATTAATTATATTAATTTGTTTATGTATTTAGTAAAATTAATAATAATTTTCAATTATAAATATATATATATATATATATATATATATATATATATATATATATATATATATATATATATGTCGGCAGTGATAGTTGCATTTGTATGACATACGTAATACATTTTAACATATCTCTTTGTTCTAGATTAGAAAATTTAATTCTGTGTTGTTATACTTTTTTAAATAGCACAAATAAGTAAAAGTAATTTTCACTGCATTTCACTATCACTTCCTTTACGGTGTCAACTTTTAGGTCTTTATTTCTTACAAAGTATGGTGCGTTACACATGGTCCGTAGCACTTTGGATTGAAACCTTTCAATGACTTGAATGTTTGAGTTGGCTGTTGTACCCCATAGTTGTATACCATATAACCATATGGGTTTGAAAATCGTGTTGTAGACAAGAAGTTTGCTTTTTAGCTATAACTTGGATTTGTTTCCAAGTAGCCAGTAGTGCTTGCTAAACATTATACCAAGTTGTTTGCGTTTCTTCCATATATGCGGTTTCCAGGTTAGTCCTTTGTCGAGATGTAGGCCAAGGTATTTCACTTCGTTGACTTGTGTTAGTGGAATGTTGTTTGGATAAACTATTGGTGTAATTCCTTTGCACTTGGTAAACGTGATATGGAAGGATTTGGTTTCATTTAGTTGAGCTCGCCATTGCTTGTTCCACTGAATTATTTAGTCAAGGCTCTGTTGAAGGAGTGGAGCAGCTATAGTTGGATCTTCGTGTCATGATGATCTTGTCATCTGCAAAGGTGGCAGTTAAGGTGTGCTGATTTGTTGGGATGTCCGCAGTGTATACTAGGGATAAAATCGGGCCAAATACACTGCCCTGTGGTACTCCTGAGTTTATTGGATGAAGATTTGTTTGATGTTGACCAAATTTGATTAGAAAGTATCGTTCTTCCAAGTAAGATCTGAGGATAATGTAAAAGGAGTGAGGTAGAATTTTCTTTAGTTTTTATAGGAGACCTGTGTGCCATACTTTGTTAAAGGCTTTGGTTTCGTCAAGAAGGGCAGCTGTGCAGTATTGTTTCTCCTCAAAGGCTTGATTTATATTATCCGCAATCCGATGGATTTGTTGGACTGTGGAGTGCTCCCTCCGAAAGCCGAATTGGTGATCCGTAATGATGCTATTTTCTTCTAAAATTGATAGTAGTCTTCTTGCTAGGAGTTTTTCAAGATTTTACTTAGTACTGGGAGTAGACTGATAGGTTTGTAGGAGGTAACTTCGTTTGGCGGTTTGTCAGGTTTAGGGATTTGTATTACTTGCGCTACCTTCCATTTCACTGGGAAGTAGCCCAGTCTCAGAACTACATTGTAGAGCATGGTTAACATTACTAGGCCCTTGCGTGGCAACTCTTTAACGGGTTTCCCAGTAATCATATCGAAACCTGGGACTTTTTTGGGATTTAGGTTATACTTGATCATATTTTTAATTTCTTTTACTGTGAAGCAGTCCATAGGCGGGGTTAGTTGATATGGTGTTTCTAAAGACTCTTGTATTCTCTCTTCATCTGCTGGGGTGCTTTGAGTCGGTATAGGTTGAAAGACGCTCTCGAGACGTATCTCTTGTATTAATTTTTTTCTTAAAATGACTATATCTTGGGGTGTATCCTTATATAGACGATTTTTAATCTTGGAAACCTTCATTTTTTACGTCTTTGATGAGTGTTTTTAGCTATGATGCTGCTTGATTGTATCTTCTTTTATCGGATGGATATCTTGTGTTTTGCCATACTCGCCTTACCCGTCTTTTTTCCGCTATTTTTCTTTTAATTACAATAGGACATCCTTCTTGTTTTCTTTTGATGATATTTATTGGTGTTGCTTCGATAGTAGCGTC
This sequence comes from Vesta saturnalis, assembly GCA_036346205.1. Lineage (NCBI taxonomy): Eukaryota > Metazoa > Arthropoda > Insecta > Coleoptera > Lampyridae > Vesta > Vesta saturnalis. The sequence goes on from JARFJB010001308.1 coordinate 1,644,654, forward strand.
TTGGGTTATTTTCGTAAAGTTATATATAGCTAGGTCAAGGTCTTGTTCGGTTTGGAGTGAATTTTTTACGTCTAGGCTATTTTGAATGAGATTTCTGTAGTGAGTCCAGTCTGTTTTTTTGTTGTGTAATCTTGGATCTCTTTCACGTTCCAGAATTGTACTGCTCATGATTGCTATAATTGGTGTATGATCCGAGGATAGGTCAAGACAGGATGCAATTTTGAGGTAGTTCGGGACTACTCCTTTGGTTATGAAGAAATCCCAAAGATCAGGTATTTTTGTTTGGTCAGTGGGGCAATAGGTTGGTTCATAGGTTGATAGATGACCCAGCTGTAATTCTTGGACTGCTTCGTACAGCGCTCTTCCTCCAGGTGGTGAGATTCTGGAACCCCATAGGGTGTGCTTGGCATTGAAATCTCCTCCTGATAGAAATCTGTTGCTCAGTGTTTTGAAGTAATCAATGAAACTCTGTTTACTTGTAGCATAATTAGGAGGACAATATGTTGCTGATATGACTAGAGGGCCATTCCAGTCTTATATCTCTATGGATGTTGCTTGAAGGAAGTTCTTTTGAAAGGAAGGTAAAATGTGATGTTTAATGTGTTGCTTTATTAATATGGCTGTGCCTCCTGTAGCATGATTGTCAGCATCAGGATGATTTGTACAGTATACCTGATAGTTTTGTATTTTAAAGTAGGTTTTACTGGTGAAGTGTGTTTCCGAGATGAGTAGCATGTCAATTTCATTGTTTGTGAGGAAGGTTTCTACCTCATGTTCGTGATTTAGAAGTCCATTGGCATTCCACTCTGCTATTTTATACATTGCAGCCATTTTTATTTTTTTAGTTCTTCTCTGGGAAGTGTGATTTGTGCTGATAGATCATTTATGGTTTGTTGTTGTGCTAATATAGTTTGTTGTAGTGCAATTATTATGGATGTGAGATCATGACTTTGTGGTTGCGATTGTTCCTGAAGTGGTGGTTGGGATGGTTGTTGCTGTCTTTGGTGTAGTGGGGTCCAATGACTATTTTGTTGACTTACTTGATTATGTTGTTGTTTTTGTTGATTTAGTTGTTGGTGGTGATTTTGCTGTCTTTGTTGCTGTGGGTGCTGTTGCTTCTACTGTTGCTGAATTTGAAGTCTTGAGGCATAACTTGAGTTTGCTGAATTTGGGTATCTTCTGTTTAATATTTCAAGGTGCACCCTGCATCCTTTGCAGTTGGCAGGGTGTTGACCTTGACACAGCACACACTTAGGTGGTTTGCCGTCATTACGGTTTTTAGGACAGGTACGGTAATCATGTAGTTCTGCACACTAGACACAGCGTGCTGGTCTGGTACATCTGTTGCGTGTATGACCGTAGCATTGAAAGTTTTACACTGTTTTTCGTTTTTATTGGTTCTTCGAAAATCACTATTGCGTTTTCAATGCTTGTTATCTTAAAGATTTCTTTATTATTTTCTTTGCGGTTGATGTCAATGAAAAATAGGCTTTTTTTAACTTTGGTTTCTCTATTCATAACATTCATTATGTTAGGTACTTCATGGCCTTTTTCAGCCAAAGCAGTCTTAATGATTTCATTTTCTGTTGAGTGATGTAGATGTTTTAGTACAACACGGAATTTCTTTTCTTTCTCCAGACTGTAAGTATGACTAGCAACTTTATTGGCATCTAGAACATCTCTTATTTTTTTGTAATCGGGGAGGTTATTTATTAGTAACTTTAGTTTATTGCCGTGTAGAAGTTGGTATTGATAGTTTGTTTTTGGAATTTGCTTTTCAATCAACGTTATCAGTGGCTTTGTGGCTTTAATACAGTGAAGTATGAAAGGCGGAATCTGTATTTTATTTTCGGCGTTCGTTTTGCTAGTGCTGGTACTAGCGTTTGCTAAGGGTTAGTATCTGTTGAAAGTTGAGACAGGCGGGCTGGATGTTTGAGGATCGCTAGTGGCTTTTCTTTTTTTGTGACGTTTAATTTCTTGGAACTCGTTTAGTTCAATTGTTTGAGAAGTCTCGCTTGTGGTTGACATATTATCCTCTTTGGAGGAGTTTATTGATTGCCACAAGCTGTGCGATGAGTTGCATTTTTGTGTTTGTGGTAGCGGCAGCGGTGGAAAATTTGCGACAGTTGGATAATAATTTGCTTGAGATAGGTACGAAGTATGTATTTGGGTAGGCCGCATAGCACTTGGGGCTGTTGAAGCAATGCAAACATTGGCATTTGTGATGTAATTTGTTGGTGATAGTTATGCTGAGTTGGTGTTTGTTGTACATAAGAGTTTGGAGGCTGCGGCACATAAGACTGATATTGTGTAAAAATGTTGGGATGAAAAACATCACTTGAATTTTGTATGATTGTAAAGTGTTTAAAATTTCGGTTTGTTGGATTTAATATTTAGAAAATTTTTGTTTAAACAATTTTATGGATAAAATAAGGTAAATTGTAAATAGGAGGTGAAAGGTCACGATATCTTCGTTGGAAATGTCAAATAATAGCATCAAAAACATTCCTATAACACAAGCTATCACAGCCACTGCGATCATATTAAAAAGATGCATATGTATCTTGTAATTGATTATTAATTAAAACCTTTATAATAATCAGTTCTAAATAATCTGCAAATCTTACAGTCACTACAAACTTATTTCAGGATCATTATGTAAGATTTTGGTTTCTTAATGACTTATAGGTTAATCCAATAAAATAAATAATAAGGACAATTTAACTCATGTATAAAAAATCGCATGTCGCAGTGCAATAGTCACTTTGACAGCGGCAAAAGCTACTTACAACTTTTACAGCGACAAATGCATAGTGGTTTTTTCACTTACTTATTTTCTAATCAATTATCGCAGTAATTGTAGATTCAAATGTATTTAAATGCAAACAATACACATATTGAACTACATTGATGTTTCTTGTTCGTTAAATTGTTCTGCCGAATTACACTCGAGGGTTGTATTTATACCGTGTAAATTTGTGTTGTTTAAATTCAAATCTGTTTCCTTTAGCAATTTGACTCGAAAAACTGGCAACTTAAAAATGCTCCACCTTCGATATCGCATTTTTATTAGTTGGCAGTTTTTCTCGTCCAATTGCTAGGAAACATATTTTCATTAAACAACACAAATTTAGTCGGTAGAATACGTCTTGTGCAATTATATGTGAGAATTTCATTTTTTGAATATTTGTAATGTTCTTATTGCGTTTTCTATACGAACCGAATATTGAACTTCTTTCCAGTAGATGTTATGATGAGCATCACATTAAACATTCTTTAAAAAATTACAGGGCCGTATTGCAAACAATTATAATTATATTAGGAGCTTCATGACGACTGTTTGGGTACGAAACAAATACTCCAACTTAACTTAGTATATGTTATGGTAACCACAATGAAATAAGCGATTTGTAAAGTTACAGAAAATCCAGGTCGGTATTAATTAAGTTGATGATGAATGTGGGAATCCGAAACGACAGACGGATATGTAGATGACATGATATTAAAGACAATAAAAAGTGACAATGAAGAAGCGTAAACTGTTTTTTGATTTCTTTTTAAATGGCAGAGCTGTACGCTATTTAGATGTATTTAAGATATATAGAATATATAACTGGCAACATTTTCTTAATATGTACGGATTCCATGAGTTCATTTCAAAGCATATCAGATACATTTAATAGCGATCCTTTAATAAAAATGATATTAAATTTGCTTCAATGGTTAGAGAAAAAAAAAATTGTTAAGTTTGTGTGGATTCCGAGCTACATCGGAATAAAGGGCAAAGAAATGGCCGACGAAAAATCCAGTTGAACGATGTGAAGGTATAGCATCTCGGTCAAGAAACATCTCGATCGAGATAAAAACGAAAATTAAAGAAGCATGGCAAAATTAATGGACTAACGACACATCCAAACTAAAAGAAATAAAACCTAGCATCCAAAAGTGTGAGTATAACCCATCACTAAATCGGAAAGAACAGTCTGTGCTTACCAGGTTGAGGATAGGCAAAAAAAATGTGAATATTGTCAACTCGTCCTCACAGTAAAACACCCTCTATGTGAATGTGAAAGGTATACCCACTTACGAAATCAGCTTAGAATATCAAATGAATTAGGGGATTGTCTAGCAATAGGAAAAGAATGTGAAAAAAGGGTGCTTTGATTTTTAAAACGGAGTAATATAGTTAACGATATTTATGCAGATACAGAATTTTAGCACTAATGGCCAAAGAAGCAGACGCACTAAAAAATATAATAATAATAAAAGGCCTCGATTCTGTATCACATAACAATCATTTACAAAGTTATCATATACAGAAATGCTGTTCAGCGTAGCTGATCTTCCACTTGACGTCTGTGTGGATATAAAGAATTCGTTAATACGTAAGCAATGTAGAACGTTACTTGTTCATTAGTTGGTAAATGCGCTTGTAAATTTTATTGCATGCATCAGCAGTGCATGCGGGGAGAAAGAACAACAGTACAATTTCGTACCATCCGCATACACATAGATGCTTAAACTTTGCAGGCATGCACCAAGGTTGACACTGCAAACAGAAAATATAGCGAAATCCAGGATAAAACCCTGTCGAACACTGGAAGTAACATTTAGCCCTCGTATTGTGTTAACATTTTGGTTTCACTTATTATGTTCGAGTCATTGTAACCTGGGAGCCTGTAGTAGTCGTTTTATTGTCGTTAAATTGATATAACAGTAAATAATAATAAGAAATAAGATGTAGTATTGATTATTTATTATATTTTATTACGTTATTTTATTTTTATTACATATTATTAAAACTGTTATGTAAATAACATCTGAAAAACGTAGTAATTGAGTATACACATTTATTTGTTACATTCTTGACAGTAGTAATATACATGAGCTTTACATAGGTATTTTGAGCAATTATAACATAACAATGGTAGTTTTATTATCATTTGAAGAGGGACAAAAATTATATCTTTTACTCTTGGTTGTGGTTGATCGTTCCCTTAGTTCGGCATTACTGGTTGAAGAACGTGACTTTATAACCATTTCAGCTGCAGGAATACTTCGAGGGAGACGTTTTCTTTCTTGCAATAATGCAGTAATCAAGAAATTACCCAGGTCTTCAAGAAATAGTCCCCGTTTTGTAAGTTTCCAGCATTCCAGGTTGGAGTTACCGCACCACAGAACATAAGCACTGTAAACTGAAACGTCAATGATATTGTGAATGATAGTCATTGGCCATCTTTTAGTTTGCCATCTGTATGTGTATGTTATTATTAACTTGTCTGACGTATCTACAGCACCTTTTATTTTGTTGCAATCTAAAATCATAAACGGCTTTTTATGATCTTGGTTACACACTCCGTTATCGTGGTGCATGGTGCTCATGAGCGTAACATTTTTATTCCGTTTCGGAATATAGGAAACTATCGACGTGTCCTTGGTAAAGTAAAATTTTGAAGAAAGAACTTCTTTCCTGTTGCAGACCAATGTGGCTGCCAATTCAGGCTTATTTTTGCGAATAGTGCCAAGCATGGTTATTTTTCTTTTCAACCGCATCTGCCCCAGATTGTACGAAGTAAAAAAATTATCATACGTTACGTTGCGACCTTTTAAACCTTTTGACCTCTCTCTGGAGGTTCACCTTCTTTTTTGCCGAGGTAAACTTGCATGTTATATGCATAAGCAGTTACAGAATCGCATAAAGTTCAAATGTTGACTCCGTAGTTAGCAGGTTTATTCGCGGTGTAGTGTCAAAAAGGACAAGAGCCTCTGAAAGGTACCAATTGCTCATCTACTGTTACATTTTCGTGAACATTACAGAGCTTAGGTGGAATTGCAACCCATTCATGCCACAAGGCCCGCATGGGAGCTAATTTATCAGTTTGGCGTCGTTGTGGTCGAGTTTTTTTTATCGTCAAAGCGAATTATTCGTACAATTACATGAAATAGATGTAGGGAGTTCGTTGCTATGAATATTGAACGACATATATTTCCATTCCACAGACTGGCTGTTGCCTCTCCACGAGATTTATACACTCCAGCTAGAAACAGTAGGCCAAAATATGCTTCTACTTCAACTAATGTTAGTTCTTGAAACGTGTCGCCACAAAGTCTTTTGCCTTCTAAATTTGACATTTTCATAATTAGGTTTACAATTTTGGATGTGAAATATAATAAGTACGCGGATTTTATATCAATTATTCGCGACGTACCGTACCTTATTGGTCTTTTGAGGTTACGTGATTATTCGTATCAGCTTCATCTGAAACCGCTTCATCATCTGATTCGATATTATATATCTGGGTTTCGGAAAAATTGTCTTCTCCTTCAGAAGCATTAGAATCACTATCAGAAACACACAAAAGTTTCTCTAGTTCACTATCCGTAAGTACTCTCTCACTACACATTTTCAATAAGAAATTTGAATTGTTAGGTATTTCTTAGCGTATAGCATCAATTTTGATATTTACTACGAAACTAACACATAGATGCGCACTGGTTGCTTTTATACGCGGAGCCACAGATAAGTCAACAAGAGTAAACTTGTTTACCGGTACGCAAATAACGCATGCAATATGTGCAATATTGCGCAATAATGTGGCAATATTACGTAAGTTATTTATATTTATGAAAATAAAATACGTTCATCTATGATAATAATCTGCTTCTCGTTCTTCTAATTTGAACATAAATCATCGGGTCATATAGACACAAACACAGTGAGTGTAACAAATGCATTAAAAAAAATTATAATTTTCTAATATCAATCTAGGTATACCGTTATTAGAGTAAAAACTCATGCAGTGGCAACGAAATATTTAAGTAAATTAACGAATAATGCACATTAGAAGAACGCGATTGGGTCATATTTATCCCAACACAATAGGAGGGTTAAGCAACATAAAATTTTTTGATATGATACTGCTTGTTTCCTAATGCTAAAATAATTATACAGTCCACAAAATGAAAGTATGGCATAAATTGCTAATTGGTTGATTGTATCAAATACTTTTGAAAAATCGATTAGTATTGGAACCGTAGATAACTCGTTATGTATAGCTGAAAAGGTGGTGGTGGCGTGTAGCAAAGCAGTATTATAACTAAACTCTTTCCTGAATCCCGATTGATTGCTAGTAAAATATTATGTTTTCATGCGTTCTTAGTTGTGTATCCGTAATGATTTCTAATACTTTTGGTAACACTGGCAAAATAGATAAGTAAAGTTTTATAATCTATATATATATATATATATATATATATATATATATATATATATATATATATATATATATATATATATATATATATATAATTCTATTCTATTTTGGTACTGGCTTAATATGTGGGATATCTACCAGCACAGCTATAAGGTGTAGGCCATTATGCCAAGTTCCAATATTTGTACAGATTTTCTTTTTACAATGAGATCAATTACTGAGTTTAAATGAGTAGGTATATCAATTAACTGTTTTAGATTGAATCCTTCACATCGCTGCAACAATTCCGAAATAGAATCAATACTGAAATCGCCCAGCATTTTCTGAGAGTACCAAATTTGTAATGAGTTATGGAGAGCAGCGAGGAAATTATCAAACAATCTGCGATGTGGATTATACACTTACTGGTAATAGCTTACCCGTACATTCAACTTTAACCCATAAGTACTCAATAACATTGTTATATTTGAAAACACTATGCGTTAAGTCGGACTTAAAATAGGCTGCTACTTCTCGTCCATGTTCGGGTCAATCTCTCCGCACATTATATTAATTAATTTGAGATGAAGCGATTGTAGATTTTAGCTACGTTTTAGGCAATAATAAAGTACATTACTCATTTTTTCATCTTTCCAGCTTACCCACTAATGAACGTATATTTACGTAAATCACGAAAAAATTTGTACAATTAGAAGTAGTTCACAAGTCGCACTCTATCTCTAATTTACTATTTGATACCTCTGTATAAGCGTATCTACATACCTATTAGAAATGAATTATAATGATTAATAATTTACATTGGAAAAAAAAGGAAAAGAAAGGAAATCATCTAATTACCGTAACAAAATATTTCTATGTAAAAGGCGATAAATCTGAGTTTCTAAATGGTGTACTTATATATGTTTCAATAACAATTACAGTTATCGTTCTCAGTAAGTGGTAGTATCTGTGAGAACTGATCAAGCTGTTAGTACAAATTTAAAAGTATGAAGAAAAAGATGAAAATGCAAACACAGGTTTTCTATATTAATATAACTGTTTGATAAACCTATAAAGCCAACTATAGAATCCAATTTTAGTAAAGAATAATTAGATTCTGAATGAATTAAATATTATAAACTGCCTTGAAGATGATAAATCAGAACACCCTCTAACGGTCGAAGGCTAACACTGACAAATGTCGCAATCAAATAGCTAACTCAACAAAACTTAATCAAATTATGATGTAAATGTAAATTGTGACAAACTTCAATCTGAAATTGATAAAAGAATTCATAAATAGAAACTTGTCGTTAGAGATAAAGCCAAACATAATAAGGAAATAGTTTCTTGCCAAAAATTGCTTACCAAGTTTAGATGGGAGTTTGAAATTAAAATGTGATTTACGTTATTGGTATCAATAGTTAGTGAAACTCTGTTTTTTACTACTTTGGTTGGGAATTTATTAGTTTCTTTGTAAATAAGAGTTGTTTGTAATTCCATAGATATCCTAAAATATTGTCGTCAGAATTGCGTCATAGGAAATTAAAACTGTTACCTTGTATTTGAATATAGTGTAGAACAGCATATTTCGCAGTTCGCACGTTGGAGGCGACAAATTAGCGGGTTTTTTTCGATAAAATTATTGGTCTTAAACAAAGAGTTTAGCTTTTAGGTACAAGGCGTTAAGGGTTAGTGTCGCTAAGAAATCTTTTAATTTACAGGATATCGGTTACATTCATAACACCCACCGGGTAGGAAATGTTTTTTTGTGTGATGCAATTTTTCCAACGGCCCTCGAGTTTGATTCGTTTTGGTGCATATTAGAAAAATTTAAGTAATCTTTTTTTATGATTGGCTAATTCAATAGAAGGGGGAGATGTAGTTCAGGGATCACCCTTGTTTCTGCTCTGCCACACACGAAGATTTGTTTGCTCGAAGGTGGTGTACTATTTACGCCCATACCGTGATGTTAAGCGATGTATACCGTGGAAGTCTTTCCGTTACTCCTGATTTGGAGGATAATTTTGTAGCGTCGTTCCTCCCGGATTAGTTACCGTTACCGTTGCCGCGCAGCGAAATTAACGTATCCAGGGAGTTGGATTCAGTGTTGAATAAGTGCTGGTCCTTAATTCATATGGGGTCTTATCGCACCTAGTGTACAGATTAATAGTAATATAGTTCAGCTTTTTTTTATTGACGGCCTCCTGTGTACAGCTGACCCGATAGCAAATAACTCGCTCTATATAGATAAGCTTTTTGTTCTTTTGAAATAATAAGTGTTATTCAGAACTTGTATATAGTTAAAGGAAACTTATCAAGCAACGTTAAGATACTTAAGCTTTTTGTTTGAACAATGATAAGTGCCATTCATTGCTAGAAAGTTAATAGAGTAAATATACGGAATAAAGAGTGAAGATAATAGTGTAACGTACAACCAATTGTAATTTCAATCACAACCCACCTTGGAAGTTCAGGTTTTCACGAATTGGGTCATACTTGGAGTCAAGCGTAGTTACAACATCGAGCACATTGCCGAGACCGCCGGAGAGTTCATCCTCTGGGTTCCCACCAGTTGCCTGTATAGCAAGATGGGCTGATCAAATTTAAGGTAATCATTTCTGTTCACACTCTTGTTGTGGTTGACAAATTTTAACAAAGTGCTGTGTTTATTTTTTTGTATGATCGAACGGTTGAATCCGCCACCTTTTGGAGATTAGTTTCTTATTATTTTATCGTTTAAATTTTAATACAAGCGTATTCATCCGTGTTGTAATCCAAATTTATATGAGTTTATTATTTTGTTATACTGACGATTTTGTATCAAAACGTTATGTGACGAATGCGTTACAAGGGATCTGTTACTTATTTGTTATAACCATTTGTTATGCTGGCATATGAGTAACATTTATAGTAATTTGGGTAAAAGCCGGCGTTGAAACTAGCTAGTATCATCACCTATTTGGTATTCTAAGTGATTTATTTTGTATAGAAAGAAAAAAATGTAACAATTGTGTTGACATCTCAATGGTGATTTTCTTTGATTCATAATACATATCTATAGGTTGATGTACTTGTGTTTTTTTCAAATGTAAATCCATTTTTTTTGTACAGCACAGTATTTACGCGCAGTTTGAGTGTTTGATTTTTCTTGACAATGAGGTCATTTAATTAACGTCAATATCCTTTTTGTTTGTTTGTTGGAACTAAAGTAAGTACAATTGATTACATAATTATACAGTAACATTTAACGAAAGACGCATGAATGCATTAGTTTTCATAAATTTGAGCATATTTTGTAGCGCATTGATTGATATAGTTTCAATTGCTTGTAAATTGAATTAAAGTGTTCTCTTTTTTTTTGAAGTATAACTTCATTGAAGATCAGCTTTATTAAGTAAAATAACGTAAGGTGGACTATGCAGTAGTTTTGCGAGTAGTTGCACGGTTTTTTGAAGTTATTTTTATAGGAATCAACATACCAATTGTAGACATGATTGATTGGCCTGATGTTGCCAAACAGGCAAGCGAATTTGATTATTTGTTATGGCGTGGCTATGTTTTTTTCGAATTACAATCCCGAATTTTGCCGTTGATTAAATCTAAGGGTTTTGTAGATATTGGATCGCATTTGTTTAGCTTTGTTGTCACGTACATTCCGTTTAAATTGAATAATTAGTTACCGTATTGATCAATTGTTTTGGTTATTTGAGCCAATGATTTTGACGTCGAAGTTTATCGAAATGTTTAATAAGTTTTAGTTTTATCATCGCAATTTTGCGGCTTTGATATGAAGCTTGAGATTTTATTGGAAATTAGGTGAGCTTTGCATAAATATTTTTGGTGATGTTTTATTTTGAGTGAACATTATGGTTTCCTGTTAGGTCACTATTAAAGGCTTGTTCATGACTTTTTCCGACTGTAAATGTTTTAAACGGTGGCGCCTTTTTGACATTTTTCCGGATCTTGACGTTTTTGGAGAGACGAGTGCCCTTTTGCAGCATTAAGTAAAAACCCCGTCCACACCATTGAGCTATACCGTGCGCGCAAATTGCAGTTACGGGCTGATTATCTAATGCGTATTTGGCCAGGTACAGGTAAATTTGGCCCCAACGTGGGGCTTTTTTGTATTTGGCCTGTTTGTATTTAAGGACTTGTAGTTTAGTTTGGATCTCCCGATTTTCTTTACGTTAAGTTTATGCATGTTTTGCGGATATTCCTAGAATGTAAAGTTGATTTACGTTGAAAGACTGTTCCAGTATATTTTGAAGTGTTCATGATTTTAGGAGGAATTTTGGAATTGTACGTGTTATGAGTTTATGACGGTTATTTATGATTATGAGCTTACTATTTACCGATTTAGGATTTGTTGGCGATTCGGATAATTTAGTTTTGCGAATAATAAAGCTTTTCATTAAGTTGAGTGAGGGCTTTCGAGCCATACCGTTCCCGATTATGCATTATCGTTTATCGTGTGCTCCGGCGCAAACCATTTACCATGTGGTTTGGCACAACGTTTTTAAGGTGTGCTTCGGCACAGATTTTCCTTACCGGTGTTCTTTTGAACATACCGTTACCGGATTAGCATTCTTTGTAGGATTTTAGATATCGGTTGCTGTTTTTCTCGAATTGTCGCTTTTAGTATACTGGATTTTTCTGAAGTGTATTTATACCGATGTTGTTTTTTTTTGCATTTTTCGAGTCCTTTAGAATTTTGTGTCGCCAATGTTGACCTTACCGATTTTGACTTTGTAGTTAGGTATTTTTTTTTTGTTTTATTTTCGTTAGTTTAGGACTATTAGGTTTAAGTTAGCTTTAGTTGTAGATTAGTTAGGGTGGCCACCCAATGATTTCTTCTGGTAGGTTAGCTTTAGGTTGTTTAGTTTAGGTTAGAATTGCAGCCTTTTGGGCGTTTTCTCTGTGTAGGGACGGAGTAAGAATCTTCCTACAGCAGATGCCACTGCTTGTCGTAAAAGGCGACTAATCAAAGGGTGTGGGAGTTGGAGAAGGTGTGTTTTGTCTGGAGGCGACGATTGTGGATTAACACAAAGCCCGGATCTCGTGAAGGGCGGCGTGGCCTCTTTCGCCCTCTCCCGACCAAACATACTGATCTAGCTTGCCACGGGAGTGGTAGATTTGGGTCGTTGTGGGACTCAGTTGCGCGATATAATCCATTTTTTTGTACAGCACAGTATTTACGCGCATTTTAAGTGTTTGTTTTTTCTTGATAATGAAATCATTTAATTAACGTTAATGTTCTTTTTGTGTGTTTGTTGGAAGTAAAGTAAGTACGTTCGAAAGCTTTACAAGTGATTACATAATGCTAACGTAACATTTAATGAAATACGCATGAATGCATTAGTTTTCATAAATTTGAGCATAAGTAGTACCCCGGCACTAGACGCCATCTTGGATTTTGACGTCACAAGACCGCCCACGTGGGGGACCGGATTTTCCACCCTTATTTTTACACGCTTACGTGTAGGACGTGTTTTCACCCTATTTTTGCACATCCACGTGTGAGACCGGATTTTCCACCCTTATTTTACTCGCTTACGTGTAGGACGTGTTTTTTTCATCCCTATTTTTGCACATCCACGTGTGAGACCGTATTTTCAACCCCTGCTGGAAATTTTATCCCTAATTATTTTTATACGTGTACAGTGAGACAGGATTTTCCACCCTTATTTTTACATCCACGCGCGACACTGTGTTTTCAACCCTAATTATTTTTACTCGCTTACGTATAGGACATGTATTTTCACCCCTATTTTTGCACATCCACGTGTGAGACCGTGTTTTCAACCCTAATTATTTTTACTCGCTTACATGAAGGACCGTATTACCCTTATTTTTATTATTTCTTTTGGGGTTAAACCTTATAGCTGTATTAAGGACCTTTTGACAGCCAGGACTTTTGCTAACGTGAGGGGCTGGTCCTGGTCTTGGCTTAGAACTGTATTTAGGACTGGAGCTTAGGGCTGGTCTAAGTATAAGTCTTAGAGTTTGGTCTTGGTGGTGGAGCTAGGGTTGGAGTCAGGCCTTGGTGGTGGAGCTAGGGTTTAGAACTGTATTTAGGAGTGGGGCTGTATGTAGAGCTGAGGATAAGTCTTAGGGTTATTTCTGATGGTATTAAGGTCCTTCTGATAGTTTAGCCCGAGGCTGGAGACACATACGCCTACAATAATTGCATAATTAATAAGATATTATTATTTAGTCTATTGCTTTAAAAGGGTTAAATGCTATTGGAGAAAACGTTTCTTGCGTGGGGGAATTTGAATGACAGTAAAATTTAATTATAGAACACTTATTTTTATAGTCATAATTAAAAAAAAATCCTCAGTGAACTATAAAAAATTACTGACACTCCTAATGAAACAATTTTTTATTAAGTTAATTAATCACATTAACAGTTTGTGTTTTCTAAAACGCATATTAAAAACATAGTTTACCTGCATTGAAATAATATCCATCCGTCCGCTAAGAATGTTGTACGCCTTAATATCTTTAAAGAAACTTAATGCTTGTGTTTTATAACTGTAATTAAAAATCTGTAAATAAATAAAAGGGTTAACACCACACTTACCAGATCTGTACTTAAAGAACGTTTTCGAGGCACTGATTTATGCGTGATGGTCACCGCTTTTGTGTTATCTGTCAACTAAAACTTTCTAGATTGTGTAAAACCAGCTATTGGTTTATAGTGTAAAATATACAAACAACCTCATTGTCTTTATCATACTTACAGCAACATGCATTTACCTTTCTCTTAAAATAAAATTGTTTTGAAAATATTCGTATACGGACACACAAAGTGTTTTATAGAAAACCATATTAAGTGTTTGGAATGTTTAAAATTCCATAACATTTTAGTAAGAAATCTCTGTTCACGTTTACTTTTAACTAATTACCGTGTAATTATATAACTTTGTTAAATTTAATAGTCTAAAACCAATATAAATGGTAAATATAATTTCTAAAAATATTATTAGAGTTGATACGCCGTTTTATTTCAAGTAATTGTTTTCAATATATATAAAATGTGTAAGTGGACCTGTATTATTTGTTGTAACCTTCTACTTACATAAATTCAACTTATACACGAATTAATAACGACCTCCACTAGTTTATAACACAATCGCTATGTAGCGTATTTTTTTATTTACACCCGTACTTCTATAAACTATTAACGCTCCATTTTAATAGGGTGATCAACTATCTGAAAAAGGTTTATTGTTAAAGTATACGATGAAGATCGTTTAAAGCAAACCTTGTATTATTCTTATATACGAATGATATTTCAAAATACTAGTACAATTAACATGAAGGTTTATAAATCTACATCCAGACAAGGAATCAGTTTTAAACACAAAGAATTTATCTGTAAGGGGCAGACAATGCTATTACATAAGACGTTTTACAAAAACGTGGTTATTCCACATTGAGAAAATTGTTTGCCATGAGAAACAAGCTGGTCTCGAAGTTAGCCTTGAAGTTAGCTAGTCATAGGTTTTGAAGTTTATCTTGAAGTTAGCCTTGCGGGCAACTTTTATAAAAATGTACACCTGAGTTTAAGTTGACGTATATTGGTTTATGAATATTATTATTATTCTAAGAAAAATGTTATTAAAATGTTTTCTATTAATTACCCTTTGTAGACTATATGCTTGATCTATACACGAAATTTTATTTCACAACAGCATACTCATTCTACCTTGAGAAAATTGTTAACCTTGAGAAACAAGTAGGTTTGAAACTCAAACAACCCTCTGTTACTACTCTCGTCAATGTAGATAGAGGTCCAATGCTGGTCTGGTTTGTCTGCAGGATCCGTGTTTACGATAATCGCACTCGGTCGAGGTGCGTGTCTGGGTAGTTGATTAGAAGCACATACAAGTCGAAAACACATCTTATTGTGGCTGGGGGTCGATTTCAAGCATCTCAACACTTCTGCCGCATACATCTTTGTGGATTTTTTATCAGATGGGATTAATAGCAACGTCAACTAAACGTTTTAAAAAATTTCTAATCTGAAAATAAGAGTGACGTAATCTAATTTTATTTTGAAATTTCATAGAGAGCATCACCATCATCGAAATTTTGAGATACTACCATCTCATCGTCTTCACCTTGAACGATTATATTGTAACCTATAAAGCAAGCTAATAACCCTAATAGTTTATCAGACATTATTACATGGACACGAGGTTAGCTCTAAATTAAATGGTTTCAACGCTGCTCTGGGAATGCTGTACACACTTAAAACCTTTAAGTCTGCTCGCCGAAGTTGTACCGTATTCACTTTCTTCAATTTTTTATCTGTACTCTGTTTAGAAGCTGTAATACGTTTTCTAATACATAAACAGAATCTTCAATACTGTGATACGTGTAGCAGCAAAACACATGAGCTAGTTAGTTTCACCTCTATATTACTTTACATGCAAGCCTGATCTTATCATAAATAAATACATCTGTCAAAAAAAAAGCTGATTAAACATAACTCCACGGCCAGGTATAGCAAGCAACGCTTCCAATTATAGCTCTTAGTCAACACAATAGGACCTTCAACTACATACAATCGACTAGCACTGCTTTAGCACGAGGATCAAACGAAAAAACACGCACGCACGCACACAAGCTCGCACGTACGCTCGCACGTACGCACGCACGTGCGAACGCTCGTACGTACGCACGCTCGCACGTACGCACGAACGTACGCACGCTCGACGTACGCAAGCTCACACGTACGCGTTCGCACGCCCGTACGTACGCTCGCACGCACGTATGCACACACACACACACACAAACGAAAAACACGCTAAAGCGAAAAACTTGTAAACTTGCAAACATGAATCAAGACGGTGGAGCACCGCTAGAAAAAAACAGGTTTATTAACAAAAACCGAAGAAAAGCTTAACGTTTTGAAAATATATTATTATTATTATTATTATAAACAACAATACATCATTATTATTTAATAACATGCTTTATCGGTTTTCTTCTTCTTCTTGAACCGTGAGTCGTCCTCATCATCATCATCATGATTTTGAGATTTGCCCTTCCCCCCTACCTCATCGCTCTTCTTTCTCTTCTGTGAATCATCATCTTGGATGTGAGATACACCTAGCTCAACCACGTCATCGCGGCGTCTTAGGAGAAAATACCTCGACCATAAAAGAGGCGTTTAGATTTATAAAACATATCCCAGGGCTATGTTAGAGTGTGGTTAGGTCAATACTTCAGACATCCCGAAGATGTCCGATTCTACCGAACGTTGACGAGCACGCTTGCGCACAAGACCAAAGGCTAGCTGCGTTCTGGCTTTAGGAGAAAATACCTCGACCATAAAAGAGGCGTTTAGATTTATAAACATGCCCCAGGGCTGTTAGAGTGTGTTTAGGTCAATACTCAGACATCCCCGAAGATGTCCGATTCTACTAACATTGACGAGTACGCTTGCGCACAAGACCCAAGGCTAGCTGCGTTCTCGTTTCTCGTGTGTTTCGCTCTTTAAAGTGTAACTGTCATCGAGTGAGCATTACTATAATGTATTCTCCTGTTTATGAGCCAACATCAGCGGACATTAGAGATTTTACTGACTTGTTAATAAACTATTACAACATAACCGTTCAAGATAATGATGAAAGCGATGACGTGGTTGAGCTGGGTGTATCTCACATTCAAGATGATGATTCACAGAAGAGAAAGAAGAGCGATGAGGTAGGGGGGAAGGGCAAATCTCAAAATCATGATGATGATGATGAGGACGACTCACGGTTCAAGAAGAAGAAGAAAACCGATAAAGCATGTTATTAAATAATAATGATGTATTGTTGTTTATAATAATAATAATAATAATATATTTTCAAAACGTTAAGCTTTCCTTCGGTTTTGTTAATAAACCTGTTTTTTTCTAGCGGTGCTCCACCGTCTTGATTCATGTTTGCAAGTTTACAAGTTTTTCGCTTTAGCGTGTTTTCGCTCTCTCGTGTGTGTGTGTGTGTGTGCGCATACGTGCGTGCGTGCGAGCGTACGTACGGGCGTGCGAACGCGCGTACGTGTGAGCTTGCGTACGTGCGAGCGTGCGTACGTTCGTGTGTACGTGCGAGCGTGCGTGCGTACGTACGAGCGTTCGCACGTGCGTGCGTACGTGCGAGCGTACGTGCGAGCTTGTGTGCGTGCGTACGTGCGTGTTTTTTCGTTTGATCCTCGTGCTAAAGCAGTGCTAGTCGATTGTATGTAGTTGTAGGCCCTATTGTGTTGACTAAGAGCTATAATTGGAAGCGTTGCTTGCTATACCTGGCCGTGGAGTTATGTTTAATCAGCTTTTTTTTTTGACAGATGTATTTATTTATGATAAGATCAGGCTTGCATGTAAAGTAATATAGAGGTGAAACTAACTAGCTCATGTGTTTTGCTGCTACACGTATCACAGTATTGAAGATTCTGTTTATGTATTAGAAAAACGTATTACAGCTTCGAAACAGAGTACAGATAAAAAATTGAAGAAAGTGAATACGGTACAACTTCGGCGAGCAGACTTAAAGGTTTTAAGTGTACAGCATTCCCAGAGCAGCGTTGAAACCATTTAATTTAGAGCTAACCTCGTGTCCATGTAATAATGTCTGATAAACTATTAGGGTTATTAGCTTGCTTTATAGGTTACAATATAATCGTTCAAGGTGAAGACGATGAGATGGTAGTATCTCAAAATTTCGATGATGGTGATCTCATGAAATTTCAAATAAAATTAGATTACGTCACTCTTATTTTCAGATTAGAAATTTTTTAAAACGTTTAGTTGACGCTGCTATTAATCCCATCTGATAAAAAATCCACAAAGATGTATGCGGCAGAAGTGTTGAGATGCATGAAAACGACCCCCAGCCACAATAAGAATGTGTTTTCGACTTGTATGTTCTAATCAACTACCCAGACACGCACCTCGACCGTGTGCGATTATCGTAAACACGGACCCTGCAGACAAACCAGACCAGCATTGGACCTCTACCTACATTGACGAGAGTGGTAACAGGGGGTTGTTTGAGTTTCAAACCTACTTGTTTCTCAAGGTTAACAATTTTCTCAAGGTAGAATGAGTATGCTGTTGTGAAATAAAATTTCGTGTATAGATCAACATATAGTCTACAAAGGGTAATTAATAGAAAACATTTTTAATAACATTTTTCTTAGAATAATAATAATATTCATAAACCAATATACGTCAACTTAAACTCAGGTGTACATTTTTATAAAAGTTGCTCGCAAGGCTAACTTCAAGATAAACTTCAAAACCTATGACTAGCTCTTAAGGCTAACTTCGAGACCAGCTTGTTTCTCAGACTAACAATTTTTCAATGTGGAATAACCACGTTTTGTAAAACGTCTTATGTAATACATTGTCTGCTTACAGATAAATTCTTTGTGTTTAAAACTGATTTGTCTGGATGTAGATTTATAAACCTTCATATTATGTACTAGTATTTTGAAATGTCATTCGTATATAAGAATAATACAAGGTTTGCTTTAAACGATCTTCATCGTATACTTTAACAATAAACCTTTTCAGATAGTTGATCACCCTATTAAAATGGAGCGTTAATAGTTTATAGAAGTACGGGTGTAAATAAAAATACGCTACATAGCGATTGTGTTATAAACTAGTGGAGGTCGTTATTAATTCGTGTATAAGTTGAATTTATGTAAGTAGAAGGTTACAACAAATAATACAGGTCCACTTACAATTTTATATATATTGAAAACAATTACTTGAAATAAAACGGCGTATCAACTCTAATAATATTTTTAGAAATTATATTAACCATTTATATTGGTTTTAGACTATTAAATTAACAAAGTTATATAATTACACGGTAATTAGTTAAAAGTAAACGTGAACAGTGATTTCTTACTACAAAATGTTATGGAATTTTAAACATTCCAAACACTTAATATGGTTTTTATAAAACACTTGTGTGTCCGTATACGAATATTTTCAAACAATTTTATTTTAAGAGAAAGGTAAATGCATGTTGCTGTAAGTATGATAAAGACAATGAGGTTGTTTGTGTATTTTACACTATAAACCAATAGCTGGTTTTACACAATCTAGAAAGTTTTAGTTGACAGATAACACAAAAGCGGTGACCATCACGCATAAATCAGTGCCTGAAAACGTTCTTTAAGTACAGATCTGGTAAGTGTGGTGTTAACCCTTTATTTATTTACAGATTTTTAATTACAGTTATAAAACACAAGCATTAAGTTTCTTTAAAAATATTAAGGCGTACAACATTCTTAGCGGACGGATGGATATTATTTCAATGCAGGTAAACTATGTTTTTAATATGCGTTTTAGAAAACACAAACTGTTAATGTGATTAATTAACTTAAAAAATTGTTTCATTAGGTCAGTAATTTTTATAGTTCACTGAGGATTTTTTAATTATGACTATAAAAATAAGTGTTCTATAATTAAATTTTACTGTCATTCAAATTCCCCACGCAAGATCAATCCTTAACACAGATGCTATCATCTCCTTATTAGAAACGCTTTCTCCAATAGCATTTAACCCTTTTAAAGCAATAGACTAAATAATAATATCTTATTAATTATGCAATTATTGTAGGCGTATGTGTCTGCCCAGCCTCCGGGGCTAAACTATCAGAAGGACCTTAATACCATCAGAAATAACCCTAAGACTTATCCTCAGCTCTACATACAGCCCCACCCCTAAATACAGTTCTAAACCCTAGCTCCACCACCAAGGCCTGACTCAACCCTAGCTCCACCACCAAGACCAAACTCTAAGACTTATCCTTAGACCAGCCCTAAGCTCCAGTCCTAAATACAGTTCTAAGCCAAGACCAGGACCAGCCCTCACGTTAGCAAAAGTCCTGGCTGTCAAAAGGTCCTTAATACAGCCATAAGGTTTAACCCCAAAAGAAATAATAAAAATAAGGGTAATACGGTCCTTCATGTAAGCGAGTAAAAATAATTAGGGTTGAAAACACGGTCTTACACGTGGATGTGCAAAATAGGTGAAAATACATCCTATACGTAAGCGAGTAAAAATAATTAGGGTTGAAAACACAGTGTCGCGCGTGGATGTGTAAAAATAAGGGTGGAAAATCCTGTCTCACTGTACACGTATAAAATAATTAGGATAAAATTTCAGCAGGTTGAAAATACGGTCTCACACGTGGATGTGCAAAAATAGGGATGAAAAACACGTCCTACACGTAAGCGAGTAAAATAAGGGTGGAAAATCCGGTCTCACGTGGATGTGCAAAAATAGGGTGAAAAACACGTCCTACACGTAAGCGTGTAAAAATAAGGGTGGAAAATCCGGTCCCCCACGTGGCCGGTCTTGTGACGTCAAAATCCAAGATGGCGTCTAGTGCCGGGGTACTACTAGCATATTTTGTAGCGGATTGATTAATATGGTTTCAATTGCTTGTAAACTGAATTAAAGTGTTTGCTTTTTTTTTTTGAAGTATAACTTCATTGAAGATCAGATTTATTAAGTAAAATAACGTAAGGTAGACTATGCAGTAGTTTTGCGAGTAGTCGCATAGTTTTTTTTAAAGTTATTTTTATAGGATTCAACATACCAACTGTAGATATGATTGGTTGGCCTGATGTTACCAAACAGGCAAGCGAATCTGATTATTTATTATGGCGGGGCTATGTTTTTTTCGAATTAGGAATTACAATCCCGAATTTTGCGGTTGATTAAATTTAACCGTTTTATAAACATTGGATCGCATTTGTTTAGCTTTGGTGTGGCGTACTTTTGGTTAAAATTGAATAATTATTTACCATATTGATCAATTCTTTTGGTTATTTGAGCCAATGATTTTGACGTCGAAGTTTATCGAAATGTTTAATGAGTTTTAGTTTTTGTCATCGCAATTTTGCGGCTTTTATATGAAGCTTGAGATTTTATTGGAGTTTAGGTGAGCTTTGTGCAAATATTTTTGGTGATATTTTATTTTGAGTGAACATTATGGTTTCCTGTTAGGACATGATTTTTGAAAGAATTTTGGAATTGTACGTGTTATGAGTTTATGACGATTATTTATGAGCTTACTATTTACCGTTTTGGGATTTGCTGGCGATTCGGATAATTTAGTTTTCTGAATAATAAAGCTTTTCATTAAGTTGAGTGAGGGCTTTCGAGCCATACCGTTCTCGATTATGCATTATTGTTTATCGGTGCTACGGCGCAAACCTTTAACGTGTGGTTTGGCACAAATTTCTTAAAGTGCTTCGAAGATTTTCCTTACCGGTGTTCTTTGAACATACCGTTACCATTTAGCATTCTTTGTGGGATTTTAGATATCAGTTGCCGTTTTTCTCTAATTATGACTTTTAGTACCGGATGTTTCCGAATTGTATTTATACCGATGTTTTATTTTTAAATTTTCGATTCTTTTTGGAATTTTGTATCGCCAATGTTGATCTTACCGATTTTGACTTGGTAGTTAGGTATTTTTTTGTTTTATTTTCGTTAGTTAGGGCTATTAGGTTTAAGTTAGCTTTAGTTGTAAATTAGTTAGGGCGGCCACCCATTGATTTTTTCTGGTAGGTTAGCTTTAGCTTGTTTAGTTTAGGTTAGGATTGAAGCCTTTTGGGCGTTTTCTCTGTGTAGAGACGGAGTAAGAATATTTCTACAGCAGATGCCACTGCTTGTCGTAAAGGCGACTAATCAAAGGGTGGGAGTTGGAGAAGGTGTGTTTTGTCTGGAGGCGACGATTGTAGATTAACACAAAGCCCGGATCTCGTGAAGGGCGGCGTGGCTCTTTCGCCCTCTCCCGATCAGACATACTGATCTAGCTTTCCACGGGACTGGTAGACTTGGGTTGTTGTGAGATTCAGTTGTGCAATATAGCCGTTCGAATATTATCGTTTTTGTGGTTGTATGTCATTATCATGTGCCTTGTTGAACAATTTACGTGGACCGATCCTTTCCGATCAGAATGTTTGTCGCAAGTTCCCAGGAGGTCATTTCGATTGTGACTATCGATGTTGCTTCCAATTGGGCAGTAAGTCCCAAGTGATAACTAAAAATTCCATGAACATAAATTCGTAATAAAAATATCAGAAAAATTGTTCTAAATTTATGAACACTCAACTCAACATATAACTAAAATTCACAAACATCCGGTATACTAAACGTCATAATTCGATGAAAACTTCAAAAGCAGCTGACATCAAAATCCTACATTCACGTATCAGGCAATCAATATAAATCCCATAACCTATCTTGTCAAACAAATTTTCAAAATTCTCTGAAGTACTTCAAAAATAGTGGCCTCAGAACACTAAACAACTCAACACTACTACACAAATACCATTCACAACAAAGGAATTCACTCAACAAACAAAAAGTTCAAAGTCACTGATCCGAATACTCAAATGCTAAATAACATACGCTAATCCACAACGTCCAATCAATAGTTTGTCAACAATCAGTAATCTAAACTTCAAATCCAGGCCGCCAAGAATCTATTACATTACAGTGATGGATCCCACGTTTGATCACCCACCCACCCAAATTTAGTTTTCCGAATAATAAAGCTTTTCATTAAGTTGAGTGAGGGCTTTCGAGCCATACTGTTCTCGATTATGCATTATTGTTTATCGTGTGCTACGGCGCAAACCTTTTAATGTGTGGTTTGGCACAACTTTCTTAAAGTGTGCTTCGGACAGATTTTCCTTACCGGTGTTCTTTTGAACATACTTATTTAGCATTCTTTGTAGGATTTTAGATATCAGTTGCCGTTTTTCTCTAATTATGACTTTTAGTATACCGGATGTTTCGAATTGTATTTATACCGATGTTGTATTTTGAAATTTTCGATTCTTTTGGAATTTTGTATCGCCAATGTTGATCTTACCGATGTTGACTTTGTAGTTAGGTATTTTTGTTTTATTTTCGTTGGTTAGGGCTATTAGGTTTAGTTAGCTTTAGTTGTAAATTAGTTAGGGCGGCCACCCATTGATTTTTTCTGGTAGGTTAGCTTTAGGTTGTTTAGTTTAGGTTAGGATTGAAGCCTTTTGGGCGTTTTTCTGTGTAGAGATGGAGTAAGAATATTTCTACAGCAGATGCCACCTTGTCGTAAAAGGCGACTAATCAAAGGGTGTGGGAGTTGGAGAAGGTGTTTTTGTCTGAGGCAACGATTGTGGATTAACACAAAGCCCGGATCTCGTGAAGGCGGCGTGGCTCTTCGCTCCTGACCAGACATACTGATCTAGCTTTCCACGGACTGGTAGACTTGGGTTGTTGTGGAATTCAGTTGGCAATATAACCGTTCGAATATTGTCGTTTTGTGGTTGTATGTCATTATCATGTGCCTTGTTGAACAATTTATGTGGACCGATCCTTTCCGATCAGAATGTTTGTCGCAAGTTCCCGGAGGTCATTTCGATTGTGACTGTCGATGTCGTGTTTCCAATTGGGCAGTAAGTCCCAAGTGATAACTAAAAATTATGAACATAAATGCGTAATAAAAAATATCAGAAAAATTGTTCTAAATTTATGAACACTCAACTCAACATATAACTAAAATTCACAAACATCCGGTATACTAAACGTCATAATTCGATGAAAACTCCAAAAGCGGCTGACATCAAAATCCTACATTCACGTATCAGGCAATCAATATAAATCCCATAACCTATCTTGTCAAACAAATTTTTCAAAATTCTCTGAAGTACTTCAAAATAGTGGCCTCCAGAACACTAAACAACTCATCACTATTACACAAATACCATTCACAACAAAGGAATTCACTCAACAAAAAAAGCTCAAAGTCACTGTTCCGAATACTCAAATGCTAAATAACATACGCTAATCCACAACGTCCAATCAATAGTTTGTCAACAATCAGTAATCTAAACTTCAAATTCAGCGCCAAGAATCTATTACATTACAGTGATGGATCCCACGTTTGATCACCCACCCACCCAAATTTAGTTTTCCGAATAATAAAGCTTTTCATTAAGTTGAGTGAGGGCTTTCGAGCCATACCGTTCTCGATTATGCATTATTGTTTATCGTGCTACGGCGCAAACCTTTAACGTGTGGTTTGGCACAACTTTCTTAAAGTGGCTTCGACAGATTTTCCTTACGGTGTTCTTTTGAACATACCGTTACCGATTTAGCATTCTTTGTAGGATTTTAGATATCAGTTGCCGTTTTTTCTAATTATGACTTTTAGTATACCGGATGTTTCCGAATTGTATTTATACCGATGTTGTATTTTGAAATTTTCGATTCTTTTGGAATTTTGTATCGCCAATGTTGATCTTACCGATTTTGACTTTGTAGTTAGGTATTTTTTGTTATATTTTCGTTGGTTAGGCTATTAGGTTTAAGTTAGCTTTAGTTGTAAATTAGTTAGGGCCACCCATTGATTTTTTCTGGTAGGTTAGCTTTTAGGTTGTTTAGTTTAGGTTAGGATTGAAGCCTTTTGGGCGTTTTCTCTTGTAGAGACGGAGTAAGAATATTTCTACAGCAGATGCCACTGCTTGTCGTAAAAGGCGACTAATCAAAGGGTGTGGGAGTTGGAGAAGGTGTGTTTTGT
This sequence comes from Vesta saturnalis, assembly GCA_036346205.1. Taxonomy (NCBI): domain Eukaryota; kingdom Metazoa; phylum Arthropoda; class Insecta; order Coleoptera; family Lampyridae; genus Vesta; species Vesta saturnalis. The sequence continues at coordinate 1,669,439 of JARFJB010001308.1, forward strand.
CTGGAGGCAACGATTGTGGATTAACACAAAGCCCGGATCTCGTGAAGGGCGGCGTGGCTCTTTCGCCCTGTCCTGACCAGACATACTGATCTAGCTTTCACGGACGTAGACTTGGGTTGTTATTCAGTTGCGCAATATAACCGTTCGAATATTGTCGTTTTTGTTGTATGTCATTATCATGTGCCTTGTTGAACAATTTACGTGGACCGATCCTTTCCGATCAGAATGTTTGTCGCAAGTTCCCGGGAGGTCATTTCGATTGTGATTGTCGATGTCGTGCTTCCAATTGGGCAGTAAGTCCCAAGTGATAACTAAAAAATTCCCATGAACATAAATGCGTAATAAAAAAATATCAGAAGAATTGTTCTAAATTTATGAACACTCAACTCAACATATAACTAAAATTCACAAACATCCGGTATACTAAACGTCATAATTCGATGAAAACTTCCAAAAGCGGCTGACATCAAAAATCCTACATTCACGTATCAGGCAATCAATATAAATCCCATAACCTATCTTGTCAAACAAATTTTTCAAAAATTCTCTGAAGCACTTCAAAAATAGTGGCCTCCAGAACACTAAACAACTCATCAGTACTACACAAATACCATTCACAACAAAGGAATTCACTCAATAAACAAAAAGCTCAAAGTCACTGATCCGAATACTCAAATGCTAAATAACATACGCTAATCCACAACGTCCAATCAATAGTTTGTCAACAATCAGTAATCTAAACTTCAAATTCAGGCCGCCAAGAATCTGTTACATTACAGTGATGGATCCCACGTTTGATCACCCACCCACCCAAATTTAGTTTTCCGAATAATAAAGCTTTTCATTGTTGAGTGAGGGCTTTCGAGCCATACCGTTCTCGATTATGCATTATTGTTTATCGTGTGCTACCGCAAACATTTTAACGTGTGGTTTGGCACAACTTTCTTAAAGTGTGCTTCGGACAGATTTTCCTTACCGGTGTTCTTTTGAACATACCGTTACCGGATTTAGCATTCTTTGTAGGATTTTAGATATCAGTTGCCGTTTTCTCAATTATGACTTTTAGTATACCGGATGTTTCAATTGTATTTATACCGATGTTGTATTTTTGAAATTTTCGATTCTTTTTGGAATTTTGTATCGCCAATGTTGATCTTACCGATTTTGACTTTGTAGTTAGGTATTTTTTGTTTTATTTTCGTTGGTTAGGGCTATTAGGTTTAAGTTAGCTTTAGTTGTAAATTAGTTAGAGCGGCCACCCATTGATTTTTTCTGGTAGGTTAGCTTTAGGTTGTTTAGTTTAGGTTAGGATTGAAGCCTTTTGGGCGTTTTCTCTGTGTAGAGACGGAGTAAGAATATTTCTACAGCAGGTGCCACTGCTTGTCGTAAAAGGCGACTAATCAAGGGGTGTGGGAGTTGGAGAAGGTGTGTATTGTCTGGAGGCGACGATTGAGGATTAACAAAAAGCCCGGATCTCGTGAAGGGCGGCGTTGCTCTTTCGCCCTCTCCCGACCAGACATACTGATCTAGCTTTCCACGGGACTGGTAGAATTGGGTTGTTGTGGGATTCAGTTGCGCAATATAACCGTTCGAATATTGTCGTTTTTGTGGTTGTATGTCATTATCGTGTGCCTTGTTGAACAATTTACGTGGACCGATCCTTTCCGATCAGAATGTTTGTCGCAAGTTCCCGGGAGGTCATTTCGATTGTGACTGTCGATGTCGTGCTTCCGTGATCCATGTAGAACCATTTTCACTTACCGTTAGTTAAGGTAGCGACCTTATTACCGATTATGACGTCTACCGAACGTGACTGTGGGTGTTTGTTGGGTTAGTTTCGTTTTTAGCTTTAGTTCTGTTCCTAGGTTTAGTTTTGTTCTTAGGTTAGCTTTGTTCGTAGACTTAATTTAGTTCTTGTTCTTAGGCTTAATGTTGTTCCTAGCTTTAAGTTATTAGTGCGAAGGTTTCCTAGAAGTCAACATATAGTAAGGGGGTGTCAGGTGGCCGTGGTTTTGTCAAATATTTGGCGTTAATTCCGAAATTATAATTTATTTACTAATGCCGGACTTCTGAAATGTAGTATAAGATCATGGATTGAACTTAATAACGCACAAATTCTTGGGAAGCTTTGTAATTGTAACGGTTTATTTTGTTCCTTTGTGTCTTTGGAAAGTATGCGAAATTTTTACAAGTAGTAATCGCATGTAGAATCCTTTTTTTAAACAAAATAAGATTTTGGGTTGTTTATCAAGTTTAGATGGGAAATTAAACTGTTATTTACGTTACTGGTATCAATAGTTAGTGAAACACTTTTTGTTACTACTTTGGTTGGAAATTTATTAGTTTGTTTGTAAATAAGGGTTATTTGTAATTCTATAGATATCGTTAAATATTGTCGTTCAAATTGCATCATAGGAAAATTATAGGTCATAAAAAAATTGTTATTTTGCCTTTAAATATAGTGTAGATTAGCATATTTCACAGTTTATTAAGATCTAAAAGGCGACAAATTGACGGTTCTTTTTTTTATAAAATTGTTGGTCTTAAACAAAGTGTTTAGCTTTTAGGTACGAAGTGTTAAGGGTTAGCGTCGCTAAGAAATCTTTATGTTAAGGGATATCGGTTACATTGATAACTCTCGTGGGTTAGGATTTGGCTAATGGAATTTTTCCGATGGGTCTCGAGCTTGATTCCTTTTGTCGCGTATTCCAAAATTTAAATAACCTTTTTTATGAAGGGTTAATTAAGTAGAAGGGACATGATGTTGAATATGGTGAAAAATTAATGTAGGTTAGGGGACTGCTAGAAATGTAGTTTAGGCCTCACATTTTGTTCACAATAATTGTTTCCACATAAATGTGAAAATTATTAGTTGCCTTTCTACAATCGATTCCATATTACTACCGATTGCACTTCACTCAATGGCAATGGTGCCCACTAATATCTTATTACATTAACACTTGCAATTATGTTACTTACAGGCTTTCTTTTTGTTAGTATCGTCGCGCGCTCTATTGCTGAACACTGTCAACAAAATATTCTCTGTGTTATTTTTAAACCTGCTTTTGCACTTTTTAAATTTTTTGAAAGGAAAACACTATTACCTCCTTTCAATACACACTTAAATTATTTTATTCATAAATGTTTATATATGATTTTATCCCCGTCATCGGCTACTGCAGTTGCTTAATTACGTACTGCTGAATTGAATTTTCATAAACAAAATCCAACACTGACCATTATAATGTCCCTCTACAAACGCGCGCGGCCCAGCTTTGCTTAAGCTCTTTCCGAACGGTTCTATCCTACACCCTCGTTAAAGTCTCCCTTTTATACCTCCTGCTCGCCATTTGCCAAAATGCTGCAACATATTCGCACCACACCAAAATCCACCTATCACAATCGAGATCTCACGCGTTTGTTTTCCGCGTCCAACCCCTTAAATTGGAACAAGACGCACAAGATGCGAAATAAACGTAGCCATCCTGAATTTTCTTACAAATATACCCAAACATCATATAAAAAGACATTGTTAGTGATTATAATCACTCTGTATATTATTCATACCATAACTCCGCACAATTTAAGCAACTTCATCAAATTTTAACTACTTCATTCTTGCACCCTCATTCAATTTTTCATTATTGCACCATATTAAAAAATTTCTACAAACACTTTATGCATACATATTCTGCACATTAATACCATATGGATATATCATACTCTCAGTCACTTATACGTCTACGTGCATTCTTTTTATCTGAATTCTTTAGTACACAGCAGTAAAAGACCAGTGGCAAACCGGCCGTCCCAGTAAAAATTGTTCGAATATATTATTTTTCAACCAAATTTAACGCTTTCGACAAAAAACATTTTTCTGCAAATTCAAATAAAATTTTTTTAGTGAAAGCTCACTTCATTTACATTCAAAATACGTTCCATACGTTATCAAAATACTGCACATACACGATCCTTGTCCCACGTGGCTAGTTACCAACCCAGCGCCCGCCCGCTGGTTCCGACTTCAGTCACACAGAAACAAAAAAAAACGAACACGTTCACCCAAAAATAATATCGATAACGTCACATTCATTAATTCAAAGAGTCGCAAATCGGTAATTTTTGTCGCTATTCTAGGGGTCACAAATCCATACCTAAATTTCTCATATCGAAGTGGTCCAAATCGGTTAATAGTATCATAATCATCAAATAAATATCAGACTTCCTAAAACTATCCTAATCTAAACTGAACATAAGCTTAAAGGGAAAAACTAATCTAACTTTAACCTAAAATAGCTAAACGTGTCATACATAACTAAAACGGTTGAACTCCAAAGGAACGTCTCACTACAACAAAATGAACTCAAAATAAATATGCGTTATATGTACGTATGTATAAGTATAACTGAAACAACCTAAATACAAAACACAAATCAACACTCCTTTGATATTACGCTTCTTACGACAAGCAGTTTGCTTCCGCTGTAGGAAAATTCTAAGCCCCCCCCCCCCTACACGGCCAAATGTACACCAAAGGTACGAACAAAGCAGAAAAATACTGCAACACTCTAAAGAGATAGTCATCTACACGCCCAATACTTTTCCGACCAACCTACCAACAGCCACCTGACGGAAGAAATAACGATAACATAACCAAAGTTCACAACTCAATTCTCAACACACAACAAACTAACTATCTAATAGCAATAACAAAAATCCGACAAACGCTAAAATTTAAAATTTTAAAATCGTTACAACTCCTCGTTCAGTAACGCGTCACAAAAAATAAGACTAACCACAATATCAATAACAAATCTCAAAGTTGACAAACTCCTCAGGATGACGTCATTAACATAAAAGACTAGGTTTATGACACCCAGGGCCTTTGATCCTAAATCCTGACCCAAAATATGCTAACCTAAGCGTAAACCTAACTATGCACCTAACCTAAATACTCACCTAACGCTACGCCAAACGAAATGTAACGTATAATTAACTATGCACACCTCCAATCATGCTGCTCGTGCTGAACGTGGACGTGATCGAGAGGTATCCCCACATCAAAATTCTATAATCAAAATTATCACAAGGACAAACACCCTAAATATTAGCTACTAAAATGAAAAGAGAGCACAAAACAGTTTACAAAATACATCCACCGTACGGTGTAGCGGCCTAAGCCCAATAATATTTTGCCTCATTCGCAAACTCACCACTACCTAGCTCGTACATAACACTTCCAACACTCACACCATTCTAACCCTTAAACCTAACCAAAATTTTGTAAACTCATTTGATTGTGGTCCCGAAATCCCATGTCAAGAGCGTGCGGGAGAGGCCGACCCGCGGTTCATGTGATCCCGCTTTCCATTATTCTACAACCAGATATTAAAGCCCTAACTAACCTAAACTAATTGAGTAACCGCTCGGAAAAAGTCAAATGCTGACAAAGTAACCCAATAATCACAGTCACAAGTCGGTAAAAATACTCCTCAATATTCTAGGGATGCTCAGTATCGCCACAAAGGCAAGCTCAAAGGCTGTCTCACTTAACATTTGTCCAAAAGCATGCGATAATTTGCAACTACATACGACCAAATATGGCTCAAAGCAGTCCAACTCAAAACTCTCCAACATTTCGTCAGGAACAAACAAGATTGTTCACTAAATCTAAATTATCCAATTGGGCAGTAAGTCCCAAGTGATAACTAAAAAATTCCCATGAACATAAATTCGTAATAAAAAAATATCAGAAAAATTGTTCTAAATTTATGAACACTCAACTCAACATATAACTAAAATTCACAAACATCCGGTATACTAAACGTCATAATTCGATGAAAACTTCCAAAAGCGGCTGACATCAAAAACCCTACATTCACGTATCAGGCAATCAATATAAATCCCATAACCTATCTTGTCAAACAAATTTTTCAAAAATTCTCTGAAGTACTTCAAAAATAGTGACCTGCAGAACACTAAACAACTCATCAGTACTACACAAATACCATTCACAACAAAGGAATTCACTCAACAAACAAAAAGCTCAGTCACTGATACGAATACTCAAATGCTAAATAACATACGCTAATCCACAACGTCCAATCAATAGTTTGTCAACAATCAGTAATCTAAACTTCAAATTCAGGCCGCCAAAAATCTGTTACATTACAGTGATGGATCACACGTTTGATCACCCACCCACCCAAATTTAGTTTTCCGAATAATAAAGCTTTTCATTAAGTTGAGTGAGGGCTTTCGAGCCATACCGTTCTCGATTATGCATTATTGTTTATCGTGTGCTATGGCGCAAACCTTTTAACGTGTGGTTTGGCACAACTTTCTTAAAGTGTGCTTCGGACAGATTTTCCTTACCGGTGTTCTTTTGAACATACCGTTACCGGATTTAGCATTCTTTGTAGGATTTTAGATATCAGTTGCCGTTTTTCTCTAATTATGACTTTTAGTATACCGGATGTTTCCGAATTGTATTTATACCGATGTTGTATTTTTGAAATTTTCGATTCTTTTTGGAATTTTGTATCGCCAATGTTGATCTTACCGATTTTGACTTGGTAGTTAGGTATTTTTGGTTTTATTTTCGTTAGTTAGGGCTATTAAGTTTAAGTTAGCTTTAGTTGTAGATTAGTTAGGGCGGCCACCCATTGATTTTTTCTGGTAGGTTAGCTTTAGGTTGTTTAGTTTAGGTTAGGATTGAAGCCTTTTGGGCGTTTTCTCTGTGTAGAGACGGAGTAAGAATATTTCTACAGCAGATGCCACTGCTTGTCGTAAAAGGCGACTAATCAAAGGGAGTGGGAGTTGGAGAAGGTGTGTTTTGTCTGGAGGCGACGATTGTAGATTAACACAAAGCCCGGATCTCGTGAAGGGCGATGTGGCTCTTTCGCCCTCTCCAGACCAGACATACTAATCTAGCTTTCCACGGGACTGGTAGACTTGGGTTGTTGTGAGATTCAGTTGCGCAATATAACCGTTCGAACATTATCGTTTTTGTGGTTGTATGTCATTATCATGTGCCTTGTTGAACAATTTACGTGGACCGATCCTTTCCGATCAGAATGTTTGTCGCAAGTTCCCGGGAGGTCATTTCGATTGTGACTATCGATGTCGTGCTTCCAATTGGGCAGTAAGTCCCAAGTGATAACTAAAAAATTCCCATGAACATAAATTCGTAATAAAAAAATATCAGAAAAATTGTTCTAAATTTATGAACACTCAACTCAACATATAACTAAAATTCACAAACATCCGGTATACTAAACGTCATAATTCGATGAAAACTTCCAAAAGCGGCTGACATCAAAAATCCTACATTCACGTATCAGGCAATCAATATAAATCCCATAACCTATCTTGTCAAACAAATTTTTCAAAAATTCTCTGAAGTACTTCAAAAATAGTGGCCTCCAGAACACTAAACAACTCATCACTACTACACAAATACCATTCACAACAAAGGAATTCACTCAACAAACAAAAAGCTCAAAGTCACTGATCCGAATACTCAAATGCTAAATAACATACGCTAATCCACAACGTCCAATCAATAGTTTGTCAGCAATCAGTAATCTAAACTTCAAATTCAGGCCGCCAAGAATCTGTTACATTACAGTGATGGATCCCACGTTTGATCACCCACCCACCCAAATTTAGTTTTCCGAATAATAAAGCTTTTCATTAAGTTGAGTGAGGGCTTTCGAGCCATACCGTTCTCGATTATGCATTATTGTTTATCGTGTGCTACGGCGCAAACCTTTTAACGTGTGGTTTGGCACAACTTTCTTAAAGTGTGCTTCGGACAGATTTTCCTTACCGGTGTTCTTTTGAACATACCGTTACCGGATTTAGCATTCTTTGTAGGATTTTAGATATCAGTTGCCGTTTTTCTCAAATTATGACTTTTAGTATACCGGATGTTTCCGAATTGTATTTATACCGATGTTGTATTTTTGAAATTTTCGATTCTTTTTGGAATTTTGTATCGCCAATGATGATCTTACCGATTTTGACTTGGTAGTTAGGTATTTTTGGTTTTATTTTCGTTAGTTAGGGCTATTAGGTTTAAGTTAGCTTTAGTTGTAGATTAGTTAGGGCGGCTACCCATTGATTTTTTCTGGTAGGGTAGCTTTAGGTTGTTTAGTTTAGGTTAGGATTGAAGCCTTTTGGGCGTTTTCTCTGTGTAGAGACGGAGTAAGAATATTTCTACAGCAGATGCCACTGCTTGTCGTAAAAGGCGACTAATCAAAGGGTGTGGGAGTTGGAGAAGGTGTGTTTTGTCTGGAGGCGACGATTGTGGATTAACACAAAGCCCGGATCTCGTAAAGGGCGGCGTGGCTCTTTCGCCCTCTCCCGACCAGACATACTGATCTAGCTTTCCACGGGACTGGTAGAATTGGGTTGTTGTCTGATTCAGTTGCGCAATATAACCGTTCGAATATTGTCGTTTTTGTGGTTGTATGTCATTATCATGTGCCTTTTGAACAATTTACGTGGACCGATCCTTTCCTGATCAGAATGTTTGTCGCAAGTTCCCGGGAGGTCATTTCGATTGTGACTGTCGATGTCGTGCTTCCAATTGGGCAGTAAGTCCCAAGTGATAACTAAAAAATTCCCATGAACATAAATTCGTTATAAAAAAATATCAGAAAAATTGTTCTAAATTTATGAACACTCAACTCAACATATAACTAAAATTCACAAACATCCGGTATACTAAACGTCATAATTCGATGAAAACTTCCAAAAGCGGCTGACATCAAAAATCCTACATTCACGTATCAGGCAATCAATATAAATCCCATAACCTATCTTGTCAAACAAATTTTTCAAAAATTCTCTGAAGTACTTCAAAAATAGTGGCCTCCAGAATACTAAACAACTCATCAGTACTACACAAATACCATTCACAACAAAGGAATTCACTCAATAAACAAAAAGCTCAAAGTCACTGATCCGAATACTCAAATGCTAAATAATATACGCTAATCCACAACGTCCAATCAATAGTTTGTCAACAATCAGTAATCTGAACTTCAAATTCAGGCCGCCAAGAATCTGTTACATTACAGTGATGGATCCCACGTTTGATCACCCACCCACCCAAATTTAGTTTTCCGAATAATAAAGCTTTTCATTAAGTTGAGTGAGGGCTTTCGAGCCATACCGTTCTCGATTATGCATTATTGTTTATCGTGTGCTACGGCGCAAACCTTTTAACGTGTGGTTTGGCACAACTTTCTTAAAGTGTGCTTCGGACAGATTTTCCTTACCGGTGTTCTTTTGAACATACCTTTACCGGATTTAGCATTCTTTGTAGGATTTTAGATATCAGTTGCCGTTTTTCTCTAATTATGACTTTTAGTATACCGGATGTTTCCGAATTGTATTTATACCGATGTTGTATTTTTGAAATGTTCGATTCTTTTTGGAATTTTGTATCGCCAATGTTGATCTTACCGATTTTGACTTTGTAGTTAGGTATTTTTTTGTTTTATTTTCGTTAGTTAGGGCTATTAGGTTTAAGTTAGCTTTAGTTGTAAATTAGTTAGGGTGGCCACCCATTGATTTTTTCTGGTAGGTTAGCTTTAGGTTGTTTAGTTTAGGTTAGGATTGAAGCCTTTTGGGCGTTTTCTCTGTGTAGAGACGGAGTAAGAATATTTCTACAGCAGATGCCACTGCTTGTCGTAAAAGGCGACTAATCAAAGGATGTGGGAGTTGGAGAAGGTGTGTTTTGTCTGGAGGCGACGATTGTGGATTAACACAAAGCCCGGATCTCGTAAAGGGCGGCGTGGCTCTTTCGCCCTCTCCCGACCAGACATACTGATCTAGCTTTCCACGGGACTGGTAGAATTGGGTTGTTGTGGGATTCAGTTGCGCAATATAACCGTTCGAATATTGTCGTTTTTGTGGTTGTATGTCATTATCATGTGCCTTGTTGAACAATTTACGTGGACCGATCCTTTCCGATCAGAATGTTTGTCGCAAGTTCCCGGGAGGTCATTTCGATTGTGATTATCGATGTCGTGCTTCCAATTGGGCAGTAAGTCCCAAGTGATAACTAAAAAATTCCCATGAACATAAATGCGTAATAAAAAAATATCAGAAGAATTGTTCTAAATTTATGAACACTCAACTCAACATATAACTAAAATTCACAAACATCCGGTATACTAAACGTCATAATTCGATGAAAACTTCCAAAAGCGGCTGACATCAAAAATCCTACATTCACGTATCAGGCAATCAATATAAATCCCATAACCTATCTTGTCAAACAAATTTTTCAAAATTCTCTGAAGTACTTCAAAATAGTGGCCTCCAGAACACTAAACAACTCATCACTACTACACAAATACCATTCACAACAAAGGAATTCACTCAACAAACAAAAAGCTAAAAGTCACTGATCCGAATACTCAAATGCTAAATAACATACGCTAATCCACAACGTCCAATCAATAGTTTGTCAACAATCAGTAATCTAAACTTCAAATTCAGGCCGCCAAGAATCTGTTACATTACAGTGATGGATCCCACGTTTGATCACCTACAATTATTAAAATTGACGGGGTCGATATAAGGACTAAAATGATTGAAAGGTAGTTTCAATTACCTTAGACTTATCATAAATCTACAAACTTACGATGCTCAGCACTGGAAAGTTTGTCTCTAGGCGCCACCACAACCTTAAATTTTTCGAAAATAATTATTCTTAGTCGGGGTGTTAAATTAATCATATCTGACAGTGGAAGAGAGTACAATCATGCACGCGTCGTTGTAAACTTATTGATCACACCCTGTATATATGAAAGTCATAGAACGTTAATTTGAATACTTTCTAGGTAACCTCGTATATATATATATATATATATATATATATATATATATATATATATATATATATATATATATATATATATAAATTTATATTTCTAACTGTTCCAAAGGACATTACCCAATTTAGAAAAAAATAAAATTAAAAAGTCGGTTTAATAATTTTAAATCACCACAACATTCGCTAGTTTCTGAAAATTTAAAATATAACAATTAGTGATTTCATCATAAATAATATCGGTACCTTACCTGAATACTTTGACTTTAAAATCGTATTTAACCATTTATCAATAGGTTTGAACCTTAACACATCAAAACTGTGATTTATAGCTAATAAAAATATTCTGTTATTCGTGTTCTGTATTCCACTGACTGTGTAACCCATTTTATAATTTTACACAGGTTCATGCTAACGTTTTATCTCAGCTGGCACAAATAAAAAAAATGTAGTAAGTAATAATGGATATGTATTGCCCAATTTGCTACTGTAGATGTGTACAAACACTTGGCTTACAAAGCACAACAAAATTAATTCTTACAGATTAAACATTCCCCAAAACCTTCACTAAACATATTAAAATAGACCAAGTTCGGTTTTTACTTTTACTTGTAATAAGAGATTGTTAAATCAGCATGCAAAAATGAACTTAAACGGTAATCGTACTTTTAAACAAAACCGAAAACTATTTCTTACAAATTACGTTATCTAATTCTCTATCCGAGATGTAGTGAAGTCCATATGATCTGCTTCCAGTAATCCTTTTAAAATTTGCACCACGCTGGCGCGCTGTAGTCTTGAAAATGGAACAAGACGCACAGGATGAGAAATAAACGTAGCCATCTTGAATTTTCTTACAAGCATACTCACAAATCATCGAAAAGCCATTATTAGTGGTTATAATCACTCTGTATATTACTCATACCATAACTCAGCTTTCTATCAAAATTTGGTATGTGGGCGATCTCTATTTCCGCACAATTTAAGTAACTCCATCAAATTCTAACAAATTAATTCTTGTTCACGCATTCAATTTTCCATTATTGCATCATATTATAAAATTTCTACAAACAAAAGTATGCATATATGTGCCTTACTGCACATACAGCAAACGAATCGGATTAACCACACTAAAAACACGCACACTTAAACCAATTATCACAAATATCAAAAAATCTAAATCTTTTTTTCCTTTTTTACACCAAAATAACCACATCTATTGTAAACTATACAATAACACAAAAATCGCAAAACCAACAAGAATGGATTGACCAGGGCTGAAGAGGTAGGACTCCTGAACAGTCTACGACTAAGATATATATATATATATATATATATATATATATATATATATATATATATATATATATATATATATATATATATATATATATATATATATATATATATATAAACTTATATTTCTAACTGTTCTAAAATTCTAAACCAATTTAGAAAAAAATAAAATTGAAAAGTCGGTTTAATAATTTTTAAATCACCACAACATCGTTAGTTTCTGAAAATTTAAAATACTATTAGTGATTTCATCATAAATAATATCGGTATCTTACCTTAATACTTTCACTTTAAAAATCGTATTTAACCATTTATCAATAGGTTTGAACCTTAATACGTCAAAACTGTAATTTATCCATAATAATATATATAATATATATATATATATATATATATATATATATATATATATATATATATATATATATATATATATATATATATATATATATATATATATATATATATATATATATATATATATATATATATATATATATATATATATATATATATATATATATATATATATATATATATATATATATATATATATATATATATATATATATATATATATATATGAGCTATAAATAAGTAAATACTAACTATAAGCATGAGCATACTAACAATAAAAAAGAACAGAAAAAAAATGCACATTAATAAAAAAAAGGAGCTGTTCAAATTTAAGGTAACCATTTCTGTTCACACTTTTGCTGTGGTTGATAAATTTTAATAAGGTGTTGTGTGTATTTTTTGTATGATCTAACGGTTTAACTCGCTATTTTTTTGGAGATTAATTTCTTATTATTTTATCGTTTAAATTTTGATACAAGAGTATTCATCCGTGTTACAACCCAAACTTATATGAGTTTTTTATTTTGTTATACTGACGATTTTGTATCAAAATTTTATGTGACGAATGCGTTACAAGGGGAACGCGACTTATTTGTTATGCTGGCGTATACGAAACATTTACAGTAATTTTAGTAAAGGCTGAAGTTGAAACTAGCTAGTATCACCGCCTATTAAGTAATCCAAGTGATTTAACTTGTACAGAAAGAAAACGAAGTAACAATTGTGTTGACATCTCGATGGTGGTTTTTGTTGTATTCATAATACATATGTATAGGTTGTATTTGTGTTTTTTTCCAAATGTAAACCTATTTTCTGTACAGCTCAGGATTCACGCGAATTTTAAGTGTTTGTTTTTTTATGAGATCATTCAATTAATGGCAATATTCTTTTTTCTTATTGTTGGAAGTAAAGTACAATTGGTAATTATAACGTAACATTTAACGAAAGATGCGTTAACGCATTAGTTTTCATGAATTTGAGCATATTTTATAGCGGATTGATTGATTTATTTCAAATGGTTGTAAATTGAATTAAAGAGGTTTCTTTTTTTATGTGTAATTTCATTGGAGATTAGATTTATTAAGTAAAGTAACGTAACGTAGATTATGAAGTAAATCGGCCATGGACCGAACAGCTGTTTGTTTTTGCATACGATAGTTTTGCGAGCAGTCGCCCAGTTTTTTAAAGGAATTTTGTAGGACTCCACATACCGATTGTGGATATTATTGATTGGGCTGATGTTACCAAAGAGGTAAGCGAATTTGATTATTTTTTATGGGGTGGCTCTATTTTCCCCAAATTAGGAATTACAATACCGAATTTTGCCGTTGATTAAATTTTATGGTTTTATAGATATTGGACCTTGTTTGTTTTGTTCTGTTGTGACGTATTTTTGGTTTAAATTGAATAATTAGTTACCGTATTGATCAGTTCTTTTGGTTATTTGAGCCAATCATTTTGAAGTTTATCGAAATGTTCAAAGAGTTTTAGTTTTCTGATCGCAATTTTGCGTCTTTTATATGAAGCTTAAGATTTTATTGAAGTTTAGGTGAACTTTGCGTAAATATTTTTAGTGAGGTTTTAATTTGAGTGAACATTATGGTCTCCTGTTAGGCCATTATCAAGAGCTTGTTCATGGCGTTTTTCCGCTATAAACGTTTTTGACAGGAGGTGCGTTTTGGACATTTCTCCCGATTTTGACGTTTTTGTAGTTGTGACGAGTTCCCTTTTGCAGCTTTAAGTAGGAACCCCACCTACACTACTGAGCTATGCCGTACGCGCAAATTGCCGTTACGATCTGATGCTCTAATGAGTACTTGGCCATTAACAGGCAAATTTGGCATCCAACGTGGGGCTTTTTGTATTTGGTCTGTTTGTATTTAGGGACTTTTTGTATTGACTTGTTCGTATTTCCCGATTTTTGATTTTATTTCGAATTTATGATTTCTTCTATGTCGAGTTTACGGATGTTTTGTGGGTATTACTCGAATGTAAAGTTGACATACGTTGAACGACTTTTCAGGTACATATATTTTGAAGTGCTCATGATTTTTGAACGAATTTTGAAATTATACGTCCTACGAGTTTATGACGATTATTTATGAGCTTAATATTTATGTTTTTTGGGATTTCTTAGCCATTTAGATAATTTAGTTTTGCGAATAATGTTTTTCCTTGAGTTGACTCAGGGATTTCGAGCCATACCGTTCCCGATTATGGATAATTGTTTATCGTGTACTCCGGTATAAACTTTTTACCGTGTGCTTTGGCATAACCTTCTTATAGCGTGCATCGGCAGATTTTTTTACCGATGTCCTTTTGAACATACTGTTACCGGATTTAGCATTCTTTGTAGGATTTTAGATATCAGCAGATGTTAAAGTTTGTTTTTCTCGAATTATGATCTTTAGTATAGCGGATGTTTCTGAAGTTTCGTTATACCGATTTTGTATTTTTGAATTTTTCGATTCCTTTACGAATTTTGTATCGACAATTTTGATCCTATCCATTTTGACTTTATAGTTAGGTATTCTGTTCTGGTAGGTTAGTTTTAGGTTGTTTAGTTTAGGCTGGGATTGAAGGCTTTTGGGCATTTTCTCTGTGTAGGGACAGAGTAAGAATTTTCCTACAGCAGATGCCACTGCTTGTCGTAAAAGGCGACTAATCAAAGGGTGTGGGAGTTGGAGAAAGTGTGTTTTGTCTTGAGACGACGATTGTGGAATAACACAAAGCCCGGATTTCGTGAAGGGCAGCGTGGCCTCTTTTGCCCTCTCCCGACGGGACTGATCTAGCTTGCCACGAGAGTGATGGATTTGGGTAGCTGTAAGACTCCGTTGGGCGATATAACCGTTCGCATATTGTTGCTTTTGTGGTTGTAATTTCATTATCGTATGCCTTGTTGTACAATTTACGTGTAACGAACCTTTGGTATCAGAACGTTTGTCGCGAGTTCCTCGGAGGTCATCTCGATTGTGACTGTATCGTACCGTTGGTTGCACCATGTCGTGCTTCCGTGATCCATGTAGGATCATTTTGACTTGCCGTTCGTTAAGGTAGTTGATCTCGATCGTATTACCGATTATGACGTCTACCGAACGCGACTGTGGGTGTTTGTTGGGTTAGTTTTGATTTTAGGTATAGTTTTTAGTTAGGATTAGTTTCGTCCCTAGTTTTAGTTTTGTTCTTAGGTTAGTTTTGTCCGTAGACTTAGTTTCGCTGTTGTTCTTAAGCCAAGTGCTGTTCCTAGCTCTAAGTTATTAGTATGGATGTTTCCTGGAGTCAACATCTGGTCAACATCTGGTCAACATCACTTTGCCGTGATTTTATCAAATATTAATTCCGAAATTATAAACTATTTATTAACGCCGGGCCTCTGAAATGTAGTATAAGTTCATGTATTGAACTTGATAACGGTTAAATTCTTGAGAAGCTCTGTCATTGTAACGTTTAATTTCGTTCCTTTACGTATTTGGAAAGTATTCGAAATTTTTACAAATAGTAATCGCATTTAGAATCCTTTTTTTTAACAAAATAAAGTTTTGGGTTGCTTATCAAGTTTGGATGGGAGTTTGAAATTAAAATGTGATTTACGTTATTGGTATCAATAGTTAGTGAAACACCGTTTTCTACTAATTTGGTTGGGAATTTATTAGTTTGTTTGTAAATAAGGGTTATTTGTAATTCTATAGACACCGTTAAATATTGCTGTTAAAGCTGCGTCATTGGAAAATTATAGAACACATTAAAATTGTTACGTTGTATTTAAATATAGTGTATAACAGCATATTTCAGTTTATTAAGACGTTGGAGGCAACAAATTGACAGGTTTTTTTCGATAAAATTGTTGGTCGTAAACAAAGTGATTCGCTTTAATTTGCAGTAACCTTTTTTATGATTGGTTAATTAAGTAGGAGGGGGGGGTGTTGAAAATGGTGAGAAATGAATGTACCTTAAGGTAGCCTTGCTGCAGATGTAGTTTAGGGTTCACCTTTTTTCACAATAACTGTTTCCGCATGAATATTAAAATTCTTAGATGCCTTTATACAATCGATTCCATATTACTACCGATTGTACTTCACTCAATGGCAATGGTGACTACTAATATTTTAACTAAATTAACACACTTGTAATTCTGTTACTTAAAGGGTTGCTTCAGGCTTTCTTTTTATTACTATCGTCGCACGCTCGATTACTGAACACTGTCAACAAAATATTTTCTGTATTATTTTTAAATCTGCTTTTGCACTTTTTAAATTTCTTGAAAGGAAAACACTCTAAACTATTTTATTTATGAATGTATGTATATGATTTTATTATAAACAAAATCCAACACTGACCATTCTAACATCCCTTTAAAACAGCTCTAACCTAACGGTTCTCTCTTACACACTTATTAAACTCTCCCCCATATCGAAAGAAAACAATGTAACAATTGTGTTGGTTTTGCTAGTAGTCGCACAGTTTTTTTAAGGTTCTTTATAGGTATCAACATACCAATAGTAAACATCATTGATTGGCCAAATTTTGCCAAACAGGTAAGCGAATTGATTATTTGTCATGGCGTGGCTGTATTTTTTTCGAATTAGGTATTACAATCCCGAATTTTGCCGTTGATTAAATTTTAGGGCTTTATAGATATTGGATCGTGTTTGTTTAAGTTTGTGGTAAAGTATTTTGCGTCTAAATTCAATAATTAATTACCGTATGGATCAGTTTTTTTGGTTATTTGAGCCAATGATTTTGACGTCAAGGTTTATCGAAATGTTTAATGAGTTTTAGATTTATCATCGCAATTTTGTGGCTTTTATGTGAAACTTGAGGTTTTATTGAAGTTTAGGTGAACTTTGCGTAAATTTTTTGGTGAGGTTTTATTTGGAGTGAACATTTTGGTTTCCTGCTAGGTCATTATTATAAGCTTGTTCAAGACGTTTTCCCGCTATAAGTATTTGGCCTGCAACACTAGTATGATGAAACTTGATGCAACATTTTTCTAGCGTTCATCCCTAGAATTCAGCTTCATGCGCATCTATTTGTGTTTTCATTAACCTAAATTTAATCAACGAAACTATGATCAAAGAAACTATTTCTAAGTTAAAAACCAAGCGGCTGCTGGACACGAGTAACTCTCCTCCTTTCTTGTTAAAGATTACATTAATGTTATTACTTTTCCATTGTCCATTATTTTCAATCTGTCATTAGGACGCATTGTTTCGCCGATACTAATAATATTAAGGAGCTCATGGTAAGGTTGGTTGTACCTCACCTGGTGGCATGGGGTACACATGCCTCTCATCTATGAAACATAATTATTACTAAATTGATAGTACCTACACATCTCTAATATACAATAAAAAATTTATATATCTTCCAAACATAAAACTTTTACATCATAAAATAAACTGATTTATTTTCTATTCAAAATGCTTTTTGCATCCAATGAAACATAATGTTAATTGCACCGTTAGCAAAAAAAAAAATCAGAAATAAGAAAATACTCGTTTACTTTTAATGAAAAATATTACTATAAAATATAAAGAATTTAAAACATTTTAAGCATACCTTTATAAAACAGTGTATAAAAATACCTTTCAAATCACTGTTTCATTTTAAATTGTTTATGTTCTAGTTTCTAGAAGGTTCCATTTAAAATAAAAGAGAGAATGTAAGGTATTTAAGAGGAATTGAACATATTTTGAAGATTTAAGCAATTTTTTTGATACTATGGAGCGTAAATGTCGTAACCGCTTGCCAATTTTATTGCCCTCCTCTTCTTCTTCTTCTTGAATGACATTTCAGTACTGAGGTATAGAATCTGTTGTTTGTGTTATACCCTATTATCGTGTTGGAATTCCATATTTCATTGCACAATTTCCCAATAGATTAAAATATTTTACTTTATTAAAAATGTGAATTGTTGCATATTTGCATTTGGGTATACATCCATTACACATGCGTCATTTAATCAACATCATTACCTTTTTAATTCAATATTTTTTAAATTAATAAAATTAGTAATTAATTTTTAACGTTACGAGTGTTAAATTTCTATTTCCAAATTAAATTCTCCAAGATTATGAATTTAACAAGCGAAATAAAATGAGAAAATGAAGGTGGTGAAGCAGAAAGCTTTTGTCACAGCAATTCAATTAACTTAGTGGCAACCTTTTCATACGATCCATTCATGACAAATACCTAATAGCACACTAAAGTATAAAGAAAATACGGAAAATATACACACTTCTATTGTACGTTTATGAACAATAAGTCAGACTCATGCTGTTGTACATATTTATTACCGTTTTCACTAAAATATCAAACCGACATTATATAATTTCGGAATATTAACATATAACACATTATTAAAATAAAAGTATAGGTATAATAAAACCGAATTTATGTGCAATGCAAAAATGTTTGGATAAAAACATTTTTAATTTAGTTTTGGAAAAAATATATAACCGTGATTTTCCATTGTAGAGGATGCTTTTTAGGTATTCTTAGCTCACGAAAAATACTCCTTTCAAAATTAATATAAAAACTAAAATATGCGTTCCTGCAATCTCATTTTTTGTCAGGTTTTCTTTATCTCATACAAAGTTTTATTTAGTTTCACGAGTTAGGTGAAGTTAGAATAGCCTAATACAGTAAACTTTTGGATTTTAGACTAGTACCCGACAAAATTTTTTATCCCATACTTATCAAAGTGTTGTAAAGCCTTTTCAGAAGACAAAACGACTTATGAAGTTATGTGTAAGACTGTGAAGCAACTTTTGTAAAAAAATATGTTAGTGAAATGTCCATTTTTCTATCTTACACTAAAACTGTAAAGGAATATTTATGAGACTGTAATAACTAAACATTAAAAAAACATTTCGTTTAATTATAAAGGCTCAGGGGTAAGAAATTAACTAAACTTCATTTTGTATTCAAATATACGACTTAGTGTGAATATTTCAGTGTTTAGACTGCCTTTTTTTCCAACTTTTATCTTTAAAATTTGAAAGTATAACAAGGAATTTAAAACCAGTTTATTTTAAGTTTCAGGACTTCTTTTTACATTAATGATAGATATTATAAGACGCGGTTACATAAAAAATTTGCGAACCGTAATAAAACACAAAAGAATCTTTATTTCCCTAAATTGATACTAAAAGTGTTTTTTTTTTACATAACCATAATATTTTCTATGCGTTATACTGTGCATTATATGTTTATATCAAGTAAAAGCAGTATTTTTACTTATTTTCAAGTAATTTTTTTTGCAAGTTAAAATATTTATATATTTTTTAATAATAATATTAATAAATAGTTGAAAATGACATGTCCTATGTCACTTTTATTTTACCTTAAATTAGACACAGACCACATTCAGATATTAGCCATAACAGAGACAAAACTAACCAACCGAGGCAACCTCATCATAACCCAATAAAACACCTACCTACGCAACAACCCTGACAGGGGCAAGCGAGGTGCTACACTCCTAGTACACTTCCGATAACCATCTGCTCCCTATACACTACCACTTCACTTTTTAACACCTCGAATGTGTAGCTGCTACTGTGCACCTTCCTTCATCTCCTATAACAGTATTCTGCTATTATAGTCCTCCCGGACACAACACCATGTCCTTTCCATTACTACACTGTATATCAAACATCCGCAATGCAGTATTCCTCGGAGACCTTAATGCCAGACACCAACAATTCGGAGATTCAACAGACAACCCGAACGGACAAATATTAACTGACAAACTACTCACTCTACCAATAATACGAATAAGTAACAATTTTTCGATGACAACTGCCACCATGGCACAACAATAACATCGGACCACCCTCCTCTACTAGCTAGGACATCCCTAGGCCCCCCACTTCCCCAACACAAACCCCTGTTACACGTAGGAATTTGCATAATGCCGATTGGAATGCGTTCAAAGAACACACGTTCAATAACCTGCTAAACCTACCCGTAAACATCACAGACGACATATACAGAGCCTTATAATGATTAACCGAATTTAATCCCCACAAAATTAATAATCACCCGGAACCCTCCCCCGGATCTTTCTCCTGATTGAGGGAAAGCGACGGATATACCGTCGATTTCTGAATACCAGGGATCCAGTACTAAAAACGAAGTACACCTAACTCAACGCAATAATCCGACTAGAGACCAACAAATACTCCCAGGAAAATTGGATTAAAGAAACAGCCAAGCTAGATTACTGTGAAGTCCCTAATTTTTGGCACAAGTGTAAGGTCCTAAAACAAAAAACCAAACAAAAATGTCACCTAGTTAAATCTCAAGGTAGCCTCGCAGTTTTAGACCTGTGGAAAGCCGACGTGTTACCTATTATGCTTTGAGACACAACCTTTCTCAATTTTTGTTTTATTTTAATTATTAAACCTAGAAATTGAGTGGTACCCAAAATAAAACAAATGCTAATACTCATTACATCTGCGGATAAATCTCTGCTTCCCTCACACCTGATGAATGAGTTCTCAATTATAGTAAGTTTCATAAGTTTGTACCTCACTGAGCTAGACCGTGGTGCAATTTACCTTTTAAGATAAACAATAACGCCTCAATTTTTAATTTTTTATAAGCTGGCTTTACAAACGTGGGGCTCCGATATAGTTATAGTCAGTATTTGCATTACATTTACAGTGCATATTACATTTCTCTTTTGTGCATTATACGTTTACATTTACAGTATATATTTTTATATCGAATTTAGATTTTGTGTATTATATGTTTTCATTTACTAGATTTATATTTATGTAAGTGCTCAACATGTAAAGAATTATGAAGTTTCAGAATTACTTTCTCGTGGAATTAAACCTTGTTTAACTCAGGATCAATATAGAACTCAATTACGTGGAATTTTAGCAACAAAAAAAGATTTACCGTGTGAAAAATTTATTATACCTCCAGATTTAAATGTAGAAATTAGAGAAATTCAAAAGACTTTTAAATTTTTTATTTTTTAAAGCTTTAGGTAATAATGATTTACCTCCTACAGTTAACGACTGTTTAAGACTTAAATTGCGTTTAATACATTTAAAGAGACGAATATATCTATGTTATGGTGATACGAATTCAAGCAAAGAGAAGTTTATTTCAGATTTGTGTTTGATTAGTGGTATTTTGTTAGAACCTACAGATGTAAGCGAATGTACAGATGCTACAGTTACAGTTCATGGTACTTTTTCAGTTTCGTTTAGGACAAAACAAATTTCAGTGTATAAATTGGGAATTAAATTTTCAGTAATTAGTAATCCTCGTGAAAGTGTTATGTCATTTTTAGAGAAAGTCGAAGACTTATGTGAATCTCGTCATGTTACTAATTCAGATTTATTTGTGGCAGCACAAGATTTATTTTCCGGTATACCCCTACAGTCGTTTAGAAATACAAAACATACAGTTAGTACTTGGTCAGATTTAGTTCAGTTACTTAAAAGAGATTTTTTACCTTTCGATTATGATCATGATCTTTTGTTAGAAATCCAGCAACGTACTCAAGGTGTAAAAGATAATGTTATAACGTATATTATTGCAGTTCAGGTACTTTTTAAAATGTTACCTACCCCTAAGTCAAAAACAGAAATTGTTTCACAAATTCAAAGAAATTTAAATCCATATTTTGCATCCCATATTGGTATTAAGAAATTCTCGTCCATTAATGAATTAAATGAAGTATGTATAGCAGTTTATGATTTAAAATTTCGTACAGCAAGGTATAATACACCTCCTAGAAATTGTGTTGGTCTTTTAGAACCTGATTTGAGTTAACCATCTAATACAGTTAGTGAAGTTCAAGTTATTTCGTCCAGTACATGTTGGAATTCTGATAGGAAAGGACACTCTCACCGTGAATGTTCTGAGCCTCGGCAAACTTTTTGTTTTAAGTGTGGTAGAAAGGGTAATTACAGTAATTCTTGTTTTAGTTGTAATTAAAAAAACTTACGTTCCGTCTATTTCTCGTCCAGCTCCAAACCTTACAGGTGCTGTACAGAAAACCAATTTACGAACTATGGAACAAATCGAAAACCTACCGATTTAGACAAACAACTCCCAACCAACGACAAATAATTTCCTCGGTGAAGACCTTATTTAAACCCAAACAAGACAAATTTAAGTTCCTGTTGATGAGTGGAATAATTGGCTTTTAACAGTTAATTCTTTCATGTCTTCTTGTAGAACTACAGTTGCTCCAGTATGTGTCTCCCTTCCGTTTGTTAATAGACTTTATCTTACTGTTAAAATTTTTGGTCATTCTTTACCTTGTCTTATTGATAGAAATTATACTTTATCTGATGCGGGTGCACAGTATTCTAATAAGTTTGCCCCAAAATATGTTGCTTGTAAGGTTATTTAGAAACTATCTCCTCTCGTTTATGAATTCCAAGATTTGAATGGAAAGA
The DNA here is from genome assembly GCA_036346205.1 of Vesta saturnalis. Taxonomy (NCBI): domain Eukaryota; kingdom Metazoa; phylum Arthropoda; class Insecta; order Coleoptera; family Lampyridae; genus Vesta; species Vesta saturnalis. The sequence goes on from JARFJB010001308.1 coordinate 1,692,368, forward strand.
ATGTTGGACAATTCCATGTCTAAGAGTTTAAACGCAATTTTTAGAGTTTTGAATAAGTTTGTATCTCTCAAGGATCATATAATAGCACATAATCGATCCAAAGTGTTTATTGTGTGATGGGTAATTGTTAGACCAAATTATTAAGTATTACAAGGAATGCAGCAAAATTAACGAATAAATCCATTTTAGGATCCAGCATGTATCAATAGGTTTTCTTGTCTATGGCATCATGTATTATATAACTGAAGGTCTAAAGTTTCAATAACTAAAAGCTTTGTGTATTAGTGAGCACTGATAAGACATTTCTATAGATCATTATAATTGTTTGGGATGTGTTTGTTGAGACATATCCTTATTTACCTCTTTGAGTTGATACCTATTAGACGCATCATCTAAATGCTGAGCATATTAAACTTGAATTTGTTTCCTCTCTTCATTTGTCGATGCTTCTCGTAACTGTCACAGGGTTCACGGTTTTTTGAATGAATGGTTAAATCCGTTATTAAAAATTTAATTGTGTAGCCACAATTTTGCAATTTTATGTTGAGGCATATTTTGCGCCTGGCAATCTTCAACGTATACCCCCTGCATTTTAGGGATACTCAAACTGCAATCCAGATATTTCTTAGATGTAGTGCCTCCTCTGTAACGAAATTTTTCGGTACAAAGTTGTGAATATACTCCCTAATTTTTTAACGAATTTTAACACTTACCTCATTTGATAGTACATTTTCCCTCCTTAAACGGTTTTTATCATAACCCAATAAAACACCTACCTACGCAACAACCCCGAAAGAGGCAAGCGAGGTGCTGCACTCCTAATACACTCCCGACAACCATCCGCTCCCTATACCCTACCGCCTCACTTTTTAACACCTCGAATGTGTAGCTGCTACTGTGCACCTTCCTTCATCTCCTATAGTAGTATTCTGTTATTATAGTCCACCCTGACACAACACCATGTCCTCTCCATTACAACACTATATATCCAACATCCGAAATGCAGTATTCCTCGGAGACATTAACGCCAGATACCAACAATTCGGAGATACGACAGACAACCTGAACGGCCAAATATTAACTGACAAACTACTCATTCTACCAATAATACGAATAAGGAACATCCACCCCACGTTAATCGGATATCACGGCTGCTCCATACTCGACCACATAATATGCTCCGAACACAACTGCCACCATGGCACAACAATAACATCGGACCACCCTCCTGTACTAGATAAAGCATCCCTAAGCCCCCCACTTCCCCAACACAAACCCCTGTCACACGTAAGAATTTGCATAATGCCGATTTCAATGCGGTCAAAGAACACACCTTCAATAACCTACCAGACCTACCCATGAACACCACAGACGACATATACAGAGCCTTACAACGATTAACCGAATTTAATCTCCACAAAAGTAATAATCACCCCCCCCCCCCCGAATCGTTCTCCTGATTGATGAAAAGCGACGGATATACCGTCGATTTCTGAATACCAGGGATACAGTGCTAAAAACAAAGTGCAACTGACTCAACGCAATGATTCGACTAGAGACCAACAAATACTCCCAGGAAAATTGGATTAAAGAAACAGCCAAGCTAGATTACTGTGAAGTCCCTAAATTGTGGCACAAGTGTAAGGTCCTAAAACAAAAAACCAAACAAAAATGTCACCTAGTTAACTCTCAATGTAACCTCGCAGTTTTAGATCTGTGGAAAGCCGACCTGTTCGAAGGTGTATTGCACCTAAAGCTGGGCTGTAGCACCACGATCCTTTTGCTGCTGGAATGTCTTACACACCTTCTCTTATATTTCAAGACACCGATCAGGGTTAGAAGCAAGGATCACTGATTTGTCGAAAACGCATAGAATATTGTCCAATTAAGCTTCTGCCTCTGGACTAAGACCACTCATTTCCAAGACAAACTTCATTAGCACTGCATGAGCTAATAAGTGAGCTCTGACAGCTCTGTAGTAGGCGTGGCCGGTCATCATTTTCCCGATTGAGTTGATAGCGTATACCATATTGAACAAACCCTTGAGTACACTGCACTCCATAATATACACAATTGACCCTAAGAAGGACATTAACAAATGAAAACCACCCACTCTTGGTACAACATTCTGGAACCTGGGGTCTTTGGAATTAGCGCTGATGTATTGTGCCTTAGTGTAGAGGAAATCCTTCGTGATCTATTTCTTTGTGTGCCTGCATGGCTGAAGAGATTTAAAAACAGAGCTTCCTTGTATATGAAACAAAATCCCATGGAATTCAATACTTCCAGCGACTTCCGGGAACCTGTTTTCTTGTAAATGAATGCGCCCAGACCTACTTGTAAAGATGACATAAATTATTTCGGTCTCAAAACATAGATAATACTTTGAGAAAAGAGCAGTGCATTTCGTTTTCCAGTTTTCTTTTTTCTTCTGGTGAAGTGAGTCCACTGCACTCCGTAATATACCCAATTGACCCTAAGAAGGACATTAACAAATGAAAACCACCCACTCTTGGTACAACATTCTGGAACCTGGGGTCTTTGGAATTAGCGCTGATGTATTGTGCCTTCGTGTAGAGGAAATCCTTCGTGATCTATTTCTTTGTGCCTGCATGGCTGAAGAGATTTAAAAACATAGAGCTTCCTTGTATATGAAACAAAATCCCATGGAATTCAATACTTCCAGCGACTTCCGGGAACCTGTTTTCTTGTAAATGAATGCGCCCAGACCTACTTGTAAAGATGACATAAATGATTTCGGTCTCAAAACATAGATAATACTTTGAGAAAAGAGCAGTGCATTTCGTTTTCCAGTTTTCTTTTTTCTTCTGGTGTGATATCAGAGTTTCCAAGAAAAGTGTTTAAGAATGAAGGTGAAGTGGAGGATTCTCGGTGCTCTCATATACTTGTGATCTGATGTCTTCATAAAGAATTTTCGCTCCACTCAAAAAAATTCGATGCCTCTCATCTTGCTCAAATTTGCATCTTTGCTCACACCATGTATTCGCTATTATCTCTCCAATGTTCCTGAAGCACACAACTGGTTTTTATTCTTATTGCATGTGAGCAGGATATCGTCCCCATATTTCTTTTTTAGACGAGCTTTGACTGTTTTCACGTCAGGTGTATATCTGCTGGCATCTGCTCCATGTCCTGTCATCTGCTCCATCAGTTCATCCAAAGAGAACTGGCACTCATCATAGTTGTTCTCAGGATAATTATACATGTACTACATGGATCTCTCAATTTCCTCTACAAATGGTCCACGTCTCTTGGGCTTATCGGCTTTTGGCCTCGCATACAAAAATTTGATGCACTGACATCTGCTACAACCAAATAATCCACCTACTCTATTCTTTCAATTAGCTTGCGTCCGTAGTCCTCATTTCGAGCTTTCGCAGCGTTCATCAGTGTCGTTTTCAATCCCAGTGTCTTGATTGAACAGCAATAAACTCTTCCGTCATAGTCTCAGCACAAATCAAACAATGAGTTCTTGATGGGAACTGTGGTACTGATGTCCTAATAGCGCCATCGCACTAAAGTTAGGATAAAAGCACTACAACACGTAACTGTCAATGTTCCTCACATTCAATATTGTCTTATCATTCATAGTTTTTTACAAGTACTCTCTCAAAAATAAATTCTAATGCAGTACAATTGAACACAAATAAAGCAAGAATTAAATCTTTTTTCTCACTTTTTTTAAAAACTGCTTGAACCCTTATGTTAGATGCACAAGAAATATTTTTCATGATAATGGTCGTTAACTTTTCGAAAATATGCAAAATAAATAACAAACAAATTGAATAACAATAAACTTTGAAAAATAAAATTTCCACTCCCTATGAATGTGTAAGGCTAATATTGGTGTAAGGAGGGTAATTTCCGCGTGAAATAGGGAATATTCGCGATTTTGCAATGTTTAGATTTTTTAGCCAATTTTTGGGACGCTCTCACGACTAAACGGATAATGACACAAAAAAAGTGTAGAACATAAAATGTAGTAAATTTAATTTTCTTTAATTAAATTTAAATTAATTAAGAAAAATTATTATTATTAAACTTAATATGTTTAATTTACTTTGTTATCATTGAAAAAAATTAAAATAAAAAATAAATAGCTGTGCCCAACTCCCTTGGTTCAGTACTCGGGAGTAGATGAATTCCAGTAACTCTACTGAGAATGTCAAATTCTGAATAATAATAATCTTTATTGTCCAACAGAACATAAATATTTCAATTACAGAACAATGTGCAGTCTATGTATAAAAAAAGAATTATCTGATTATGAAAGTGTTTTCGCCATTAATATTTAATAATAAATATATCACAAAAGAGTAACTTATCATTTGAAACTATAAAGTATTGGAGAAAAAAATCAATGTAAGCAACATAAAAAGAAACACAAAACAAGAAAAAAAAAAAAGAGAAAGTAGTTAGTTTTCTAACATACCATAAATATTTGCAGTAATATGCAATGAAAATACAAAAAAATTAAAGCTGATATTAATAAACAGAGCATTAAGAAAAAAGGAATGCTTATGGGAAAACCTAAGATGGACCCGTTAAAGCAAGTTTTCTAAATTTTGATAATGAATTACAAAAAATATCGCACTCTGATGAAATTTTGTTATAATTGTTACACATTACATAAACTTGTGACTTCTATAACAAATTAGAGTGAGCTACACGAAGGCAGAAAGATTTGTAATTTCGGCAAGTATGATGTGGAACCAAGAAATCGAGATGTGATAAAACAACAGTGGAATCTACACTAATATTTACAAGAATTATATAGAAAAGTGACACTAAACACGTTTCTTCTTACATTTAGGATTGTCTATCAAAAGTGGATAAAAGTAAATTCTAGTCAAAAAATATTGGAGAATAAGACCTTACATCTTAAACAACAAGAATTTCAAAAATTTCTTTTGTACGAATTCCATGCCAGAGTACAGTATTCTACCTTTTATATTGTAATGTGTGTCTGAACGCTCTGTATATATACGTATTTTTTTCTATTTATTCAGTTCTCGCTTTCACGCTAACGAGATTTGTTGTTTTTATGTGTCTCCCTAAAGTTAAATTTAATTGATATATCGTTTGCTTTATATTGTATTTCGGATTAGAATTGGTCGTGTTTAGTTTAACCCTTTATAGGGCAACTTATCTTTTAAATTATTTTACGGTTTTGACTCTGAGTCTGTACTATTAATACGAATGAGAACAAAAAGACTTAATAAAGTTTTTTGAAATATTTGATAGTTTTTAAGTTTTTTGGTGGCACGTATATGTGCCACCAACCCTTCGCGCCACTTTTATTTTGGTCAATAAAACTATTGCAATGTTCTGAAACATGTTTATTTGAAAAATACAAACAGTAAAATATGAAACATTGAAATCTTCTGTATCTTCCTTGCACTGGTAAACGACTACCAACATGTGCCTTCCTCTGAGTACTTTCTACAGTAACGCTGCGCCCTCCAATTTTTTAAATTTCGTTTTTATTCATAATTATTGGAGCTCCCGAAAGCTTACGGCTGCAGTAATTTGCAATCATTTCGTTTGCTAGACTAGACCGAAACTGTAGTTGGGTCATGGGTTTGGTATCAGTCGATTTTCTGTATAATATATACGAATTAACGATACAAGCATCTAATAAATAGTAAAATATTTTGACCCACCAACTCCGCGATTTCCAAGATATGGAGTAAGAGTGTACCAACTGATCAAACAAGTCAACCCCGCCCATGTACTTATTCTATTCTGCAATTGGTAGTGGACATTTTACTGACTCTCCTACTCCCTGCTTGTTTGTTCTTTGCACCGTCGTTGTTTCTGATGGGTCATGCATGGAACTCACTACAATAACTGATTTTTTCCCACGATCGCGCCATTTTGTTACTGATAAGTCATTGATCATTATAAAGTCCGAATCGCCGAGTTTCATAGCTTTTTCTTCTTTTAAGAGTTTTTTAGGGTAATGTTTTCTGTTTGCTCTGAATGTACCACAAGGTTTTCTTTTCCAAAAAAAGAGATAATAGAGTAATAGTCGAAAAAAGGTTGTCAAAAAACAAACAATATCCTCGGTTATGATATGGTGAGCTAAGATCTAAAACAGTTCGTTCACCAAGAGTACCCTCCGCGTTTGAATCTTCTTTGCCTTCATAGATTTTGAATGAAAGTAGGTACCCTGTTTTCGCACACGTTGTGGCCCAAACTTTAAAACCCCGTTTTGTGGATTTGAGGGGCAGGTACTGATTTGAACTTGTTCTGCCCTTAAATCCCACCATACTTTCATTCACAGATAATTCACTGGCAGGAGAAAATGAACCTAGAAATACTTGGTTTTATCAAAATTAGCACATCCCTTCTTTGGGTATTTTTCATTATTATTCAGATGCAAGTATCGCAAAATGGTAAGAAATCGTTTTTGTGATATAACATCTGCAATCCGAGCTACTCTAAAATTTTTGTCATTTGACCAATACAACCGGATACTGTGAAACCCCACTATTGTAAGGATTCCAAAAAAAAACTTCTATTTCGTCCACACTAGTTGTAAAAGTGCCACCCCGTTGACGAGCATAGAGTTCTGATTCGTCAACAATATTTTGCAGAAAATCCACAGAAAGAAAATTTTCAACAATTTCCCATGGACTTCTGTTCAGTAAATTAGACTTCGGACCAAATGGTTCACAAACTACACAACTACAAAATTTTCAAACATTTTCGGTGCGGTTCCTACCTTAGTCCAGTTTAGATGTTGATTGTTTGCAGCCTGGCTCTGATTTTCATCTCCAGAAGAAGCACTCTCATTTCCGAGGTCAATAGAAACTTCTTCCGGGTTTTCCTGCGGCATTGCTTCTGCTTCACTGATATACTCTTGGTTGGGAATGGAATCATCCGAAAGAAAGGTGTCACTTTCGTCATTTTCTTTGAAGGAATCGTCTGAATCAAAGTCTTGCCCTTCTTTATCCGTTTTATTGTCGTTTCTTCGCGCCGAAGTTGAAGGCTCTGACGGAAAATAAGTTGCACGTTTTGATTTACGTCTACGTTCACAATGTGATGGTTCAGGACTGCTTGGTGTTATATTGTGCACAGGGCGATCCTCGGCATCACTGTCCCCTTCAGCTTCTAAATCCAATGCTTGTTCGTCACTGATTCCAAATTCAACTAGGTCAAACAGTTCTTGCGCCCAGATCTTTTGCAAATCAGAATAATTCCAGCTCACATATTCTGCAAAATAAATTATACAATGTAAAAATGTACAATAATACAAGAATTCGTAAAAATTAAGGTTAGATTTACAAATAAAAGAGCTGATATCTTCCTAGCCGAAACTAATAGTTAGAAACTAGTTAGCACATAAACAAATATAATAATTAACAAATGAATCCACATACTTACATTGTTTCTCGGTAATTCACAATTCACAATAAAACACACTCACGTGTCAACAACACAACTTGTAATAGCAGTGCTTAACTATTGGTGGCAAAATACCAAGCCACTTACAGCGAATTTGCCGCGCAGTTTGAGATGTGGCAATTGTAGCGACCACCAAACGTTCGGGTACCCTGCTTTAGTCAATAAGGTCGAGAATGACTATCAAAACCCACACATTAGTCTGTAGTGGAAGTGGTTTCTATATTTGGCACCAACCTATAAAGGGTTAAAGTGAATTTCTTTGTTAGTATTAATTTACATTATAAATTTTCGTGAGGTTTAAAATATAACGCGTTTGTTGTAGAGAGATAAAATTCTAAGTTGTTTTTTTTCGCATTATGTTTCTGTTAGCTTCCATTTGAGGAATGGTGCTAAGATCAATATCGTAAAAAGCAAGATTTAGCTGGATTACAATATGAACTCATTAAACTTGTACATATGTAATGTAGAGTAGATAAGCGTTGCTTATCTACAAGCTGCAAGCTTCCCTTGCACAACTTCTTGTGTGAAGGCGAAGATATGACGCAACTTTTCTCGACCATTTATGGAAGGGGCTTATCGTTTGTACCGCGTTTTATAATTTTAATGAGAATATGATTGGTTGTCGTTCTTAAAATCAAATATGGCGTAACTGAAGAATTTTGAATGTATGTCTCTGTCTAGTTAGGAATAGTAGTAGATCCACGTCTTCCTTTGGTGAGGTGGTCGTTTATGGAATTAGTTATGGATATCGGGGTTGCATCGAACTTTCGTGGAGTAATTAATATCTGTCGCCAATGAAAGGGATAATATATTGCTTCACCCCATTCTCGAGTTAGTTTTACCGTTTTGTGTCTATGGGGACCAGTTTTGGGCCTAGAAGTAGCTCTACTGTTTGTTTTATAGTGCTGGGATTCGTACTGTGGTACCGTGTTTTCGCATCTTGTTGTTGCGGATCAAAGTAACGAATTCCTATTTAAGTTTTTATGATAGCGCTGTGTACATAGCAATAGCCTGCCAAATGAATAGAATAAACTTGCTGTATATAAATCGCTTACTTAATACCGTAAAATCATTAATATCGTTTAAGAAATTTGCAATTATATCAATCAAGTGGAAACGAAATCATACAGTTCGTGTTGAAATAATTAACTTGCGTACCCACTCCGATTTTCATTGAAACAGTTGGTCTGTGGGTATGAACAATGGAGAAGCTGCCACAGGTCAGATGCCTACCGTTCCGTAAGCTAATGAAGCATATTCAGAAATCTACCGATTATCAGCATAAAGAGATGAGGAAAAGTAACGTGTGTAAGGTAATTACTTTCTTATTATTTTGGTGTTTTCGACGATTTTGATAAAATGTCTGTTTTGATTATTTTGTGTTTGTCATTGTGGAATGGTTGAATATGATGTGTATTGAAAGTTTACTTTATGGTCATACTTGATTTAAAATAGTTTTATAATGTATTCATCCAAGTATTTAATTAGTTATGTTATACATTATTTATGTTATGGCGTTGAATTTCATAAGCCGATGTGGGTACCGTTAAAGACAATAAATTTACACGTTTGCGTTTTCGATATTCATTTTTGGTACATTCACTTTAAGTTACTATAGGATTTGAAGGTAAAATACTTGCATGTACCATATAGACCTTATCATTAGACCTTTATTATTTTCTTTTGAATTACTGATGTTTTTTTACAACTACTGTAATATTCCATTTAATGTTCATGTTTAATTGTTTACTATACATATATTTAGTGTTAGTGAATTTGGTAGATAATATTTTCAGTGCAGTATACGAGCAGTGTAGCCCCGTTTGTTTGTGCATTTAGTTATTTACGATTAATCACAATTTAAGATGAGTTATATATTACGGTGACCATACGTACTTATTTTAGTAGGACAGTACTTTCTTTTCTGCCAGTGTCCTAAGGTCCTTAATAGAAGCATGAAGTACACTAAAATGTACTTTCTTTTTCTTGAAGATGCAAATATCGCAAATAGGTATACCAAAACATTTATTTTTTATTTAAAAAGAATGCTTATCGGTGATTCACTGATCATGATGCAATAACGACGTTAAGAAGTTGTTGAGAATGTTCGCGTAGTTTGTTTCCCGAAGGTTCCAGTCCGCCCTCGATTATCCTAGACGCACAGCCGCATATAAATAGCGACAGCGCTCGGAGTAAGACTAAACAAGTTCAATTCTACACGAGTTCTACCGTTCGACAGCAAGCGAACATATTATTTGTTAAATTTGCGTAAACATGGCACCGCCTCGAAGAAAGTGTCATTTTAATTTGGAGTTACAGAAAGAATATCCGTTTATGAAAATAAAAAATAAATCGAGTCCGCATATTGTGTACTGTGAAATTTGTAGAAGTGATGTTGATATTTCCAACAGTGGTCGCAGCAATATTAAGGCTCATCTAACCAAGAAAAAGCATACATTAGCTGCAAATACGAAGTCTAAAGGCGCTACACTAAACACTTTTTTCAAAAGTGAAAACTTCAGCTCTGAAAATATGTTAATTGCAGCCAAGGAAGGTACTTTCGCGTATCATACGATCAAGCATCAGCAGAGTTTTAGATCTTTGGATTGCACATCAAAGCTAATAGCGAACATGTTTGAGCCCAAATTTATGGCAGCTCGAACCAAAACTGAAGCCATTGTAAAAATGTTTTGCTAAAGAATCCCAGTTGCGATTGGAACTTGATCTACACAAAGCACATTTTGTTAGCATCATGATCGATTCGTCCAACCACAAAGAAATTAAAATAGTACCTTTGTTGGTGAGATACTTTAATTGTGAAAAAGGTATTCAAGTGAAATTACTTCAGTTGCAAGACTTACCTTGTGAAACATCAGAACAGTTAAATAGTTATGTGTTTAATACTTTGAAAACCCACAATTTAGTGGACAAGTGAATTAAGGCTCTTTGAATGGATAAATTTGAGAAACAAAGTTTCATGGAATCAAATTTTGTGTTCATGTGCTGCTTTTAAAGACTACTTGGGTTCGACACTGAATGAGGACGAACTCTTCGATGAAGTTAGTCTATTACAAGCTAAACTGTCAGAAGATAAAATTGCCGAGTGGAACTCGAAAATATAGCTACCGAAGATCGATGGGTTGAAGTATTTAAATGGAATCAAGGGTCTGGATCAAGTGAAGATTTCAAAAATTGTGAGATTTTATGTCAGTTTATTTTTTGTCTTCCTGGAACAAGTGCGTCAATTGAGCGACTATTCTCTAATATTAATAACTACTGGAGTGCAGAAAAATCGCAAATGAAAATATCGACACTAGAAGCTGTGATGCAAGTGTACACAAACTTCGATGAGACTTGCAGTGAAATGTTCCAGTTTTTGAATACCAGAAAGCAAATTTTGGAATCTATCCTAAGCTCTCAAAAATACGATTGGCACAAAGGTGACCCCACTGATGGCGTTGCAGGCACGTCAAAATAATTAATAACATTACACATTTCTGCCAGAGTATTTTATGTGTGCATTTTTTCTAATATTGGAATATAGGTACATACATTATGTATATACATGTGTCATTAAAAATCATTTTATTTTTTATTCTCATTTTGATGCTTGGCTATGTCACTCTACATTTAGTTCTTTGATTTGTTCGTTTTTCTTTTTGTTACTTTTTATTTCTGTACTTATTTTTCTGAAAATAAATATGGTCACCCAAGTTATATTGGTTGCCATTCAAGTAATCGACAGGGACGACTAGTGAATATTTTCTTTGTATGTTTTTATAACCGTAACGTAATGATTTTGACCGGAACTGTTTATAAGAATTTAGTCAATTTGCATGGTTGATATAATTTCATTGTAAGTCAAGTTCAGATAAATATAACGTAAGGTAAATGTAAATTAAATCGGCCGTTGACCGATTGCTGTTTGATTTTGCCCATACGAGGGTAGTACGATAAGTCGCCAATCTTTGTTTAAGCATTTTTATAGGAAACATCCTATCGACTGAAGACACCGTAATGCCTGATTTGCTATACAGGTAAACAAATTTGTCCTATTTGTTGTGGTAAGGCTGTATTTCGATTTAGGTATTAAATCCGGATATCAACGTTTAATAAATTTTAGAATTTCATAGATTTTTGATCGCGTTTGTTTAGTTTGTAGCGACGTATGTTTTTAGTTTTGATTGAATAATTAAATTGTCGTAATCCCCGTTATTCTTGAATTAGTTGAACTAATAATTTTTGACGTAGATTTATCGAAATATTTAGTGAGTTTTAGGTTTTATTTCGCATTTTGCGGCTTTTGTCTTTAAAGCTTAAGATTTTATTGAAGTTTAGGAGAACCTGGCGTTAATATTTTTGGAGTAGACTTTGTAGAAGTAGTAGATTTTTGAGTGAACGTTTTGGTTTCCTGTTAGGCCAATTTAACATCAGTTCATGACGTTTTCCCGCTATAAATGCTTTTAACAGGTGGCGCCCTTTTGACATTATCTACCGATTTTGAGGATATTTGGAGTTGCCACGGGTGCCTTTTACGATCGTTAAGTAAGAACCCCGCCCTCGTCACCAAGCTATGACGTGATCCAAATTGTCTTTACGGGCTGGGTGCTCTAGTGAGTATTTGGCCTGTAACAACCTTACGAATGGAAAGTACAATAGTTTCCGAGTTCATACTTGTGTAAAGTTCTACAATTTCTTAGGATAAAATCTGTCATTCTTGTAGCACTCCTTGTTATTTTATTAATGTGTCCGCTGACGCTAAGTTGGTAATCAAACGGTATGGCTAAATCGGAAACCACGTTGCAACGACCAAGTACCTGCGTATCACAGATTCTAAGCTTCCTTTCCATAACAAAAGTTGATACGTTTACTGTTTACTAAGGTAGTGGGCTTTGCCCGGCATAGCTTTGGTCGAACACGGGATGAATTCGCATAATCATTGACAATTTCAAGATCGTTACAAAATACAATTTTATAGCCTATCAAATGTTTGCAATTAAAAATGTTTGACTAAAAACCAAAAATACTTCACCTTCCTAATGAACAAATAACTAAACTTATACCTATCTTTAAATGTGGAATAAGCAGATGGGCCTCAAAGGGATCGGGATGGTTGGTGTTCACGTTTAATTGTTTACAATACATATATTTAGTTATTTACGATTAATCACAATTTAGGATGAGTTATTTTGGATGCCATTCAAGTTATAGAATTACAATTTTACAGTGACGACGACTGAATACTTTCTTTGCATTTTTTTATAACCGCAACGTAATGAATTTGAGCGTAATTGTTTATAAGAGCTTACTCATATTGCATGATTGATATAATTTCATTTTAAGTCAAGATCAGATAAATATAACGTAAGGTAAATGTAAATTAAATCGGCCGTTGACCGATTGTTTGAATTTGCCCATACGAGGGTAGTGCGATGAGTCGCCAATCTTGGTTAAATCATTTTTATAGAAAACATCCTATAAAGTGAAGACACCGTAATGCCTGATTTGCTACAGGTAAGAAAATTTGTCCTATTTGTTGCAGTAAGGCTGTATATCGATTTAGGTATTAAATACCGATATCGACGTTTAATAAATTATAGAATTTCTTAGATTCTTTATCGGTTTTGTTTAGTTTGTGGTGACGTATATCTTTAGTTTTGATTGAATAATTAAATTGTCGTATTGCCCGTTATTCTGGAATTAGTTGAGCTAATAATTTTTGACGCAGATTTATCGAAATATTTAGTGAGTTTTTGGTTTTGTTTCGCATTTTGCGGCTTTTGTCTTTAAAGCTTAAGATTTTATTGAAGTTTAGGAGAACCTGGCGTTAATATTTTTGGAGTAGACCTTGTAGAAGTAGTAGATTTTTGAGTGAACGTTTTGGTTTCCTGTTAGGCCAATCTAACATCAGTTCATGACGTTTTCCCGCTATAAATGATTTTAACAGGTGGCGCCCTTTTGATTTTATCTACCGATTTTGACGATTTTTGGAGTTGCGACGATTGCCCTTTACGAGCTATGAAGTGGCCCAAATTGCCTTTACGGGCTGGGTGCTCTAGAGACTATTTGGCCTGTAACATTCTTACGAAAGGAAAGTACAATAGTTTCTGAGTTAATAATTGTGTAAAGTTCTACAGTTTCTTAGGACAAAGCCTGTCATTCTTGTAGCATTCCTTGTTATTTTATTAATGTGTCCGCTGACGCTAAGTTGGTAATCAAACGGCATGGCTAAGTCGCAAACCACGTTGCAACGATCAAGTACCTGCGTATCACAGATTGTAAGCTTCCTTTCGATAACAAAAGTTGATACGTTTACTGTTTACCAAGGTACTGGCTTTGCCCGGCATAGCTTTGATCGAAGACGGGATGAATTCCCATAATCATTGACAATTTCAAGATCGTTATAAAATACCCAATTTTATTGCGTATCAAATGTTTACAATTAAAAATGTTTGACCAAAAACTAAAAATGCTTCACCTTCCTAATGAACAAATAACAAAACATGAACCTATCTCTAAAAGGTGGAATTAGCTGATGGCCCTCAAATGTTTGGGGTGGTCGGTGTTCATGTTTAATTGTTTACAATACATGAATATAGTGTTAGTGAATTTGGTATTATTTTCTGTGCAGTATACGAGCAGTGTAACCTCGTTTCTTTGTGCATTTAGTTATTTACGATTAATCACAATTTAGGATCAGTTATTTTGGTTGCCATTCAAGTTACAGAATTACAATTTTACAGTGACGAAGATTGAATATTTTCTTTACATTTTTTTTTAACCGCAACGTAATGATTTTGACCGGAATTGTTTATAAGAACTTACTCATATTGCATGATTGATATTATTTCATTTTAAGTCAAGTTCAGATAAATATAACATAAGGTAAATGTAAATTAAATCGGCCGTTGACCGATTGTTGTTTGATTTTGCCCATACGAGTGTAGTGCGATAAGTCGCCAATTTTTGTTGTGCCATTTTTATAGGAAACATCCTATCGACTGAAGACACCGTAATACCTGATTTGCTATACAGGTAAGCAAATTTGTCCTATTTGTTGTGGTAAGGCTGTATTTCGATTTAGGTATTAAATCCCGATATCGACGTTTAGTGAATTTTAGATTTCATAGATACTTGATCGCGTTTGTTTAGTTTGTGGTGACCTATATTTTTAGTTGTGATTGAATAATTAAACTGTCGCATTGCCCGTTATTATTGAATTAGTTGAGCTAATAATTTTTGACGTAGATTTATCGAAATATTTAGTAAATTTTAGGTTTTATTTCGCATTTTGCGGCTTTTGTCTGTAAAGCTTAAGATTTTATTGAAGTTTAGGAGAACCTGGCGTTAATATTTTTGGAGTAGACTTTGTAGAAGTAGTAGGTTTTTGAGTGAACGTTTTGGTTTCCTGTTAGGCCAATCTAACATCAGTTCATTACGTTTTTCCGCTATAAATGATTTTAACAGGTGGCACCCTTTTGACTTTATATACCGATTTTGATTATTTTTGGAGTTGCCACGAGTGCCTTTTACGATCTTTAAGTAAGAACCCTGCCCTCATCACCGAGCTATGACGTGACCCAAATTACCTTTACGGGCTGGGTGCTCTAGTGAGTATTTGGCCTGTAATAACCTTACGAATGGAAAGTACAATAGTTTCCGAGTTGATACTTGTGTAAAGTTCTACAATTTCTTAGGAACAAGCCTGTCATTCTTGTAGCATTCCTTGTTATTTTACAGATTGTAAGCTTCCTTTCCATAACAAAAGTTGATACGTTTACTGTTTACTAAGCTAGTTGCTTTGCCCGGCATGGCTTCGGTCGAAGGCGGGATGAATTCGCGTTATAATTGACAATTTCAAGATCATAACAAAACACACAGTTTTATTGCCTATCAAATGTTTACAATTAAATATGTTTGACTCAAAACTAAAAATGCTTCAATTATACTGATTTTCCTAAAGAACAAATAACAAAACTTACACCCATATCTAAAAGGCGGGATCAGCAGATGACACTCCAAGAGATCGGGATAGTCGGCTGCATTTGTCCGACTCCTTCTCTCCTATATGGCAGGCAGATGTTTGAAGGTACGAGTAGGTTCCTTTACTTCCACGACATTTCATCCGACCGCCGGCGTTCGCCAAAGATCGTCACTAGCCCCTACGTCATTCCCCAAACTACCTACCAGAACGTAGCTATGGTCCAATTAGCCGACGACACTGCTCCCTGGGCGACAAGTAGGGGCAGCGACGGGGCAAATAGAATAAATAATAACGCAACAACTTACCCACTTCTCTAACTGGGCCTACCGGTGCAGATTAACAATCAATTCAAACAAAACGCAAAAAATACTGCTTAGACACCCTAAAATTTCCAACTTCGCTAGACAAACCTCCGATAACATAAACTTGACCCTAATCGGACGAAGACTACAACTACAAGACACAATCATATACTTAGGCATCACGTTCCTCCGAACCATACACTGGCAACCCGACTCTAACAGCGCGCTCAATAAGATATGCAACCGCGCATCACTATTGAAAATGCTGCGAGGAAACGTCAGCGGTTGTCACCCCAAAACCCTGCAACATACATACAACACTTACATCCGACCGTTAGTCGACTACCGCGCTCCATTGTACGCAACCCTTAAAACCAACCAACTCCAATCCCTTGCCTCCTTCGAAAGGTCAATACTATGTACCATACATAAACTACACCACGGACACACTAACCAACTAACCATACAACGCACCAACATTCAATCAGTAACCGATAGACTACCGCGATCCCTACTAACCAAATCTTATTCTCCAACAAACCTCGACTACCAAGCCCCCCCCCCCACACCACTCCTACTACAAAGAGTAGACCACCTACCAGATGAGTTCGAAGACTAATCGACAACAGTCGTTACATTCTACACCCACCAATCCTAGAATAGTAAACGATGACGACCGCCACAACTAAAAAGGACAACCCTACTCATCCTTTGATATAACACATTAAGCACTAACCTTAAACATGTAAAATATACATTTTTTTTCCACAAAACAAAAACATCAAAATTGTTACCGCTCACAATACATAAATAAAACAAAATACAAACACATAAAACCCAGGGCTGAAGAGGGAGACATCCGTAAACTTCCCGAAGATCAAATGTGCACGGAAACCAAGAAGAACCCCTGAAGAAAGAAGCAAACGATTAAAAAAAAAACAGAAGTTTGTGAAATTTGGACTTGGGCTTTAGCTTTATATGTATTTTACTCAAAATAAGAATTATTCCCAAATTAGACTATGATTAATAGGTTATATGTCGATGTTTAATTAAACTATAGCTTTTATGGATGTGATATATTAATACTCAGAATCAGTAACTTTAATGGTTAGTAATTTAAACTTTGAATATTTAGTTTTTAGTAAACTACATATAGTCTAATAATTGAACATTTTGGTCATTCATTTTGGTTAAATTTAAGAACTGGCATATTTTCATTTGTGAGTCAAAATAATTTAAACTTTTTATTACTACTTATATTTCATTGACATTTTGCTGTGCGTCAAAACTTGGAACTTATAACCCGTCCATTTAAAAGTTATGAGTGTTTATTTTAGAAATTGCACAAATGAAGATATTATTTTAAATCATTAATATTAATAGGTACATGGTAATGTTATGTATAGATCTTATTAGTGTATAGTATATAGTGTATTAGGAAATTAAACCCACTGCTGTTGTTTTGCCGGCAGATCAGCCGACTAATTTGGAAACTACACCACTTATTAAATATATATTAAGAGATATGTTTTTAAATAAGTATACTGATTATACAAAGGTAACCGAGCAAAGACTTGTTCAAGATAGAGCAATTTTAAGTAAGAAATTTATGCCACAACTTCACTTGGATAAATTTAAGAATGAAGTAGCGGAAGCATTAAATGTAAATATACCTGAAAATAACTTAGATTTACAAAACCAGGGACAACATTCAACCCAAGAACCAGTAATGGTTGTTGACACAAATATTGAGCTAGCAAATTACGAATTCCCACAATATCATGATGACCTTGAAACAGATCTGCAATTTGATGAAGTTAAATTACCTTTTAGAACTAATTTCATAGAGCTTAGGTATATAGATCCTACGCAGCGACCACCGATTCCAAAGCAGACTAATTCCAAAAAATTTACAATGGCAGTGAATCCATTAGATAAAAGAATTGTCCCAAATTATTTAACACTAATGAAAATTTTGAATATATACTCTGTGTTATTTTTACTGTATTGCAGATGTTAGTAATAAATGAAAACGTATTAGCATAAAACATAAAATAAGACCATGGGAAGAACTACTTACCAATAAAGTGGATAAACTAAGAAAAAAGAAAAATGGTCAAAAGGGAACAAAATTAAAAAACTAAGTAGATGTAATAATGACTAAGAACTTAAGACATACTAATTATGACCCGCAAAATCAAACTATGCAGTAACTCATTGATACTCTGAAACAAAAACTTTCAGTTACAGCAAACAAACTTCGTAGATATAAACAATCAGCTAAACGAAGAATGAATAACAACATATTTAGGAGTAACGAAAAATCATTTTATCGAAATTTCCAGAGGCTTCCAAACAATATGGGTAACGGTATTCCTAACCAAGATGATATGTCCAAGTTTTGGTTAGATTTATGGTCGGTACCCAGGCCAGCTCGGTCACACGTGAGTACGAAAGAATGGCTTCACCTCCTAATATGACTGAGTGTGAAATTTCTTTGCCTGAGCTGAAAATGGGTATTAGCAGGCCTCATAATTGGAAAGCAGCATTTCTTGTGCATTACTTAAACGATTTCTTGAAAGACTCTTCAACCGTTCCAGAATTTTATAATCAAGGTATTACTTATTTACTTTTAAAAGGTAATGCCACCAAAAATCGAACAAAATAGAGACCCATTAATTACTTTTCTACAGTTTATAAATTTCTCTCATTATGTTTGGCTGAGATTTAGCAGTATTGTGAAGATAATTCAATCATTACCATTGAACAGAAGGGGTCACTAGAAAATCGCAAGTATGTAAAGTAAATGTCTCTACCATAAATTTACTTCAATATTTATTGTCACATTGGGAAATCTAACTCAACGTTGCAGGGGAAAATGGATAAATGAGCACACCTTTTATTAAGATTAGAAGGCATATTTCAAGGGGACCCACTAAGCCCATTATGATTTTACTTGGCACTTCCACCCTATTGTAATATGCTAAACGTTACAGAATGTTGTTTTAAGTTAAAAGTTAATAATGTTTTACAAAAAATTGTATCCCACTTACTATATATGGATGACACTAGACTGTATGCGGAAATTTACAACGCATATGTTCTTTATTCAAGATTATTGAATTACTTTCCATTGACACCAAAATGGGGTTTGGTCTAGACAAATTTAAAATCCAATCTGTGACTGGAGGTGTTCATACAACAAACGGTTTTGAACTTCGGAATGGGGAAGATATTGACCTAATGAAACATGAAGAAGTATTCGAATACCTTGCAATTCTGCAATTGATTCGTATAAAAAATCAAAAATTAAACATCAGGCTGTAAATCATTTAACTCTCGGCTTGAAAGTATTATGAAAGCAAAATTAACTGGAAAGAATACTGTAAAGGCCTTAAATACCTATGCAATACCAATTCCTACCTATACTTTTTGAATTATTAAATGGGCACCGAAATTCTATCGCTTGAAAGATGTATTCGAACTACGATGACAAAATTTTACGCCCATCATCGTAAATCAGCCATTTAGCGGATGACTATACCTAGGCTCCATGGATGTAGAGGAATAATTAGTTTACATTATTTACATATGAAAATAATAACAAACCTGAAAAAATACTTTATCAAAAAGCTCAAGTGGCTCCCATTTTTGAAGTAGTAATAAGATCCGACTATAACTATCTTGAAATAAACCCAATTTTAACAAAACAAGAAATTGATAAGCTATTGATTGATTAATTGGAAGGCAAAATCATTTCACGGAAAACACCCTACTGAACTTAATTATGCTAACATTGACAAAATACCATCAAACTAATGGTTGATTCATGGTTTTACGTGTGAAAGAGATGTTTAAATGCCCCAAAGACTATACAACACCTCACCTCTGCATGTACTGCAGGTAAAATAATTCACCAACCAATTGCTCAGTCTATAAATCTTATAGATAATAAAATACCATACTATTGTTACAGTTGAAAAAGTGTGCTAGAGAATAAGAACTATTCTAACGGAGAGGACTATCACAGTGAATATACCGGATATAGTCCTCTTGGACAGAGAAAACTTACCTTATTAATATAGCTATACTTAATAGCAATAATATTAAAGACACAATTGCAATGAAAATCAACAAATATACAGAACTTGCACATGAAATTAAGGAACAATAGCATCAAGAGCGAATAGTAGTGATTCCGATTTTTATCTCAGCTACAGGAGTAACCCACAAATCTTTAAGTGATTACATAAATCCTTACTCTGCCACTCTTTTTAACAATTCAGTTACAAAAGTCAGTAATACTTAACCCGTGCAACATTGCAAGAAGGTTCTTAATAAGAAAAATTATTATTATTAAATTTAATATGTTTAATGTATATTTATTTTGTTATCATCGAAAAAATGAAAATAAAAGATAAATAACAGAGCCCAACTCCCTTGGTTCAGTACTCGGGAGTGGGTGAATTCCAGCAACTTTGCTGAGAATGTCAAATTCTGTATAATAACACCTTTCATTGTCCAACAGAACATACATAATTCAAATACAGGACAATGTGCAAAGTATATGTATATTAATAAACAAAGCATTAAAAAAGGAATGCCAATGGGAAAAGTTACGATAGACTTGTTAAAGTAAGTTTTCTTAATTCTCATAATGAATTACAAAAAACATCGCACTCTGATGAAATCTTGTTATAATTGTTACACATTACATACACTGGTGACTGCTGTAACAAATTAGAGTGAGCTACACGAATGTAGAAGGATTTGTAACTTCAGCAAGTACGCTGTGGAACCAAGAAACCTAGATGTGCTAAAAGAGCAGTGGAATCTACAATATTATTTACAAGATTATATAGAAAAGTGTCACTAAACAGGTTTCCTTTTACATCTAGAGGTTATAGATCTAATGTGGATAAAAGTAAATTCTAGTTAAAAATATTGGAAATTAAGCACCGTACACCTTAAACAACAAGACTTTCAAAAATTTCCTTTATACCCGTTCCATACTAGGGTACCTTTGATCTTACGAATGGAAAGTAGAATAGTTTCAGAGTTGATACTTGTGTGAAGTTCTACAATTCCTTAGGACAAAGCCTTTCAGTCCTGTAGCATCCTGGGTTATTTTACCAATGTGTCTGCTGACGGTAAGTTTGTAAACAAACGGGATGCTTAATTTGCAAACCACGTTGCAACGGTCGAGGACCTGCGTAACTCAAGTTGTAAGCTTCCTTCCTATAACAAAAGATGGTACATTCACTGTTTACTAAGCTAGTTGCTTTGCCCGGAATTGCTTCGGTCGAAGACGGGATGAATTCGCATAATCATTGACAACTTCAAGATCATAAAAGAACACACTATTTTATTGACTATAAAATGTTTAAAAACAAAAATGTTTGACTTAAATCTAAAAATACTTCACTTACACTAAAAGGCGGAATCACCAGGTGACCCTACAAGGGATCGGGATGGTCGACGACGGCGGACAGATCTCCTGGTATATGAGATGTCTGTGAGTTGGATAATTAATATACAGAACGTTCTCCAAGAGAGCAATTCCTTAGTTGACTTTTTATAACTGTTTAGTAATTAAAATATGACAAGCAAGGCTATTAACATATTTCAAGAAAATCAATACATTTGGTTTACATTATATTCCACGAAATTTTATTTTTAAAAGATCCAAATGCTCGACATATAAAGAGTATTTATATAAACGTATTCTTGGAATGGAACAATGGACTTATAATGCGATTTTATGAGTACAATGGCTTTATGTCGGTCACTAGGTCAGCAGGTGTTAGTAATATCTGCTTTTTTAAAACCAATGACGAATATTTCATTTATTTAGCAACTGAAACTGTTAGTCAAATGTCCATTTTTCTATTTTACACTAAAACTGTAAAGAAATACTTATGAGACCGTAATATCTAAACATTTGAAAAAATTTCGTTTAATTCTAAAGGCTCAGGGGTAAGAAATTGACTAAACTTCATTTTGTACTGCAATATACGACTTAATGTGAATATTTCAATGTTTAGACTGCCTTTTTTCCAACCTTTACTTTTAAAATTTAAAATTATAGCAAGGAATTAAAAACCAGTTGATTTTAAGTTTCAGCATTTCTTTGTATATTATAAGACTCCCGTTTACATAAAATTTTCGAACCTTAATAAAATACAAAGGATCTTTACTTCCCTAAATAGATACTAAAAGTGTTTTTTTACATAATTATTATATTTTCTATGCGTTATACTGTCCATTATATGTTTATATCAAGTAAAAGAGGTATTTTTATTTATTTTCAAGTAATTTTTTTTAGCAAGTTAAAATATTTGTATATTTTTTAATAATACTAATAAAAAATAATTGAAAATGACATAAGTCCTGTGTCATATTTATTTTAACTTAAATTAGTAATTTTTAGTGCTTGATTTAAATTTAAATCAAGAATTTTGGTTTGTTTGTTAGACACAGACCACGTGCAGATATTACCCATAACAGAGACAAAGCTGCCCAACCGAGGAACCCTCAACATAACCCAATACACCTACCTACACAACAACCCCGCCAGAGGCAAACGAGGTACGGCACTCCTAATACACTCCCGATACCCATCCGCTCCCTACCCCTTACGGCTTCATTTTCAGCACCTCGAATGTGTAGTTGCTACTGTGCACGTTCCTTCATCTATGTTCAACATCCCCAATGCAGTACTACTCGGAGACCTTAATGCCAGACACCAACAATTCGGAGACACGACAGTCAACCCGAACGGACAAATATTAATTGACAAACTTCTCAGCCTACCTATAATACGAATAAGAAACATCCACCCCACGTTTATCGGATATAACGGCAGCTCTATGTATGACTACACAATATGCTCCGAACAACTACCACAATTTTTCGATGACTGCCACCTCGGCACAACAATAACATCAGACCACCTTCCTCTACTAGTTAAGACATCCCTAGGCCCCCCACCACAAGCCACCGTCACACGTAGAAATTTTCATAATGCCGATTGATATGCCTTCAAAGAGAATATCTCCAATAACCTCCCAGACCTACCCGTAAACACCACAGACGACATAGGCCTTACAAGAATTAACTCAATTCATCCCCAACGCAGTCAATTCAGCAATCCCCACGTATCCCCACATAAGTAATAGAAATCTCCCGGAAACCACATCTCCAACGCCTCGTTCCCTTGATTGAGGAAAAGCTATGGATATACCGTCGATTTTTGAAAACCAGGGATCCAATACTAAAACCGAGAACAACCTACTCAACGCAGTAATCCGACTAGAGACCAACCAATACAAAGAGGGAAACAGGATTAAGGAAACAGTAAAACTAAATTACCGTGAAAGCCCTAAACTTTGGCAGAAATTTAAGGTCCTAACACAACGAAAAACCAAACAAAAATGGCACCTAATCAACACTCAAGGTAACCTCGCAGCTTTAAACCAGGAGAAAGCCGACCTGTTCGCTCTTCACCTGCAAACCGATTTCAAAGCTAAGCTCAAGTAAAACATTGACGAGTTTCAAAATCAAACCCATAGGTCGCAGGACCTATCCAACAACGACCTCGTCCTTAGTCCAATTTCACCCATTCAGATATTGCACTGTTAAACAAGGTAGAACTTTCGAACCAGGACAAAACGGACTTAACCGTCTAATATTCAAAAACCTACTACAAAATCCATTAGACTGCCTAGATGCCTTGATGTATCCTATTTTCCAACGAGATGGAAGTCCGCTTCAACCGTCATATTACCAAAACCTAGATCTGATCCTTGCCAACCTTCATCCTATAGACCGATCTGCCTTTTAAGTTGTATAGGAAAATGTCTAGAGACCATCCTGTCCCAAAGGCTAAGCGATCATCTCGAAGCCAACGACACCATACCAAACAGCCAGTTCGGCTGCAGACCGATCCGTTCTTGCAATGACCGCCTCGTAAAACTCTATACAGAATCCTCCAAACCCTTGAACCACGGCATCTGACAAAGTATAGCACTCAGGACTAATACACAAACTGCGACCGTTAGGCTTCCCGTCCTCATTCGTCCGACTCCTGTCATCTCCGACAGGCAGATGTGTGAAGGTACGAGTAGGTTCCTCTACTTCCCCGACATTTCATCCGACCGCCTGCGTACCGTAAGGATCGTCACTGGCACCTATTTTATACACTACCTACGCCTATGACATTCCCCAAAGTACCAACCCGAACATATCTATAGCCCAGTTAGCCGACGACGGTGCTCTCTGGGCGACCAGTAGGGACAGTGACGGGGCAAATAGACTAATAGCCTACAGCTTACCTACTTCTCTAACTGGGCCAATCGGTGGAGATTAACAATCAACCCGAACAAAACGCAAACAATACTGTTTAGACATTATAAATTATCCAACTTCTTTAGACAAACGTCCGACAACATCAACTTGACTCTACGCGGCCAAAGACGACAAGACACAAGACACAATCATTTACCTAGGCATCACGGTTTCCCGAACCCTACACTGGCAAGCCGAGACAATACTACGCACCATACATAATCTACACCACAGAAACCCTAACCAATTAACTACACAACACACCAACATGCAAGCAGTAACCGACAGACTAATAATACTACAGACCAAACACACAAATCACGCGTAAACGGTGACACGATCCCTACTAAACAAATACTACAAATCTCATTCTCCAACAAATCCCGACTACCACGATCCTCCCCCACCACTCCCACTATAACACAACCTACCAGAGGTGTTCGAGGAACTCCACGACAATACTTCCTACATCCTAAGATAACACCCACCAATCCTAGAAGAGTAAACGACGACGACCGCCGCAACGAAACCGGACAACTCTACCCATCCTATGATAAAACCCATTACATACTACCCTTAAACATGTAAAATATACATTTCTTTTCCACAACACAAAAACATCAAAATTGTTACCACTCACAATACACAAATAAAACTCAGCACAAACACATAAAACCCAGGGCTGAAGAGGGAAAAGATCCGTAAGCTTCCCGAAAAACAAATATGCACGGAAATCAAGAAGAAAGAAGAATCCCCGAAGAAAGAAACAAACGATTAAAAAAAACAAAAGTTTTTTTGTGCAATTTGGACTTAGGCCTTACGAGCAAAGTAAAACTATGTGCTTTAAATGTATTTTACTGAAAATTGGAAATTTTGAATATTTCACTGCGAGGTATTGTCATATTCGTCAAAATTAGAATTATTCCCAAATTAGAATATGATCAATACGAGCTTATATGTCGATGTTTAATTAAACTATGGCTTTTATCCATGTGATACATTAATACTCAGAGTGAGTAATTTTAATGGTTAGTAATTTAAGCTTTGAATATTTAGTTTTTAATAAACTACATATAGTTTAATAATTGAACATTTTAGTCATTAATTTTGGTTAAATTTCAGAACTGGGATACTTTCATTTGTGAATTGAAATAATTTAAACTTTTTATTACTACTTATATTTCATTGACATATTGTTGTGCGTCAAAACTTGGAACTTATTCACTTATTTTATTGATGTGTCCGCTGACGCTAAGTTTGTAATCAATCGGGATGGCTAAATCGCAAACCACGTTGTAACGATGAAGTACCTGCGTATCAGAGATTGTAGGCTTCCTTTCCATAACAAAAGTTGATACGTTTACTGTTTACTAAGGTAGTTGCTTTGCCCGGCACAGCTTCGGTCGAGACGAGATGAATTCGCATAATCATTGACAATTCCAAGATCGTTACAAAACGTACAATTTTATTGGTCATCAAATGTTTACAATTAAAAATGTTTGACTAAAAACTAAATATGCTTCACTATCCTAAAGAACAAATAACAAAACTTAAACCTATCTCTAAAAGGCGGAATCAGCACATGACCCTCCAAGCGATTGGGATGGTCGGTGTTCATGTTTAATTGTTTACAATACATATATTTAGTGTTAGTGAATTTGGTGTTACTTTCTGTGCAGTATACGAGCAGTGTAACCTCGTTTCTTAGTGCATTTAGTTATTAATATTAATCACAATTTAGGATGATATATTTTTGTTGCTATTCAGGTTATCGAATTACAGTTTTACAGTGACGACGATTGAATATTTTCTTTGTACTTTTTTTATAACCGTAACGTAATGATTTTGACCGGAATTGTTTATAAGAACTTAGTCATATTGCATGATTGAAATAATTTCATTGTAGGTCAAGTTCAGATAAATATAACGTAAGGTAAATGTAAATTAAATCGGCCGTTGACCAATTGCTGTTTGATTTTGCCCATACGAGTGTAGTGCTATAAGTCGCCAATCTTTGTTGAAGCATTTTTATAGGAAACATCCTATCGACTGAAGACACCGTAATGCCTAATTTCTTATACAAGTAAGCAGATTTGTCCTATTTGTTGTGGTAAGGCTGTATTTCGATTTAGGTATTAAATCCCGATATCGACGTTTAATAAATTTTAGGTTTCACAGATTTTTGATCGCGTTTGTTTAGTTTGTGGTGACGTATATTTTTAGTTTTGATTGAATAACTAAATTGTCGTATTGCCCGTTATTCTTGAATTTGTTGAGCTAATAACTTTTGACGTGGATTTATCGAAATATTTAGTGAGTTTTAGGTTTTATTTCGCATTTTGCGGCTTTTATCTTTAAAGCTTAAGATTTTATTGAAGTTTAGGAGAACCTGGCGTTAATATTTTTGGAGTAGACTTTGTAAAAGTGGTAGATTTTTGAGTGAACGTTTAGGTTTCCTGTTAGGCCAATCCAACATCAGTTCATGACGTTTTCCCGCTATAAATGATTTTAACAAGTGGCGCCTTTTTCACTTCATCTACCTATTTCGACGATTTTTGGAGTTGCCACGAGTGTATTTTACGATCTTTAAGTAAGAAACCCGCCTTCATTACCGAGCTATGTTGTGGCCCAGTCTACTTTCCTTTACGGGTTGGATGCTCTAGTGAGTATTTAGCCCGTAACAACCTTACGAATGGAAAGTACAATAGTTTCCGAGTTGAAACATGTGTAAAGTTCTACAATTTCTTAGGACAAAGCCTGTCATTCTTGTATTTCGCGTAATCATTGACAATGTCAAGATCATAACAAATCACACTATTTTATTAACTAAAAATATTTGACTCAAAACTAAAAATGCTTCACCTATACTAATTTACCTAAAAACAAATAACAAAACTTAAACCTATATCTAAAAGGCGAGATCAGCAGATAACACTCCAAGAGATCGGGATAGTCGGCGACGGCGGACGGATCACCTGGTATATGGGATGCAGGACTAATACACAAACTGCGACAAGTTAGGCTTCCTGACTGCATTTGTCCGACTCCTTTTCTCATATATGACAGGCAGATGTGTGAAGGTACGAGTAGGTTCCTCTACTTCCCCGACATTTCATCCGATCGACGGCGTTCGCCAAAGGCCCTTACGTCATTCCCCAACTACCAACCTGAACATAGCTATAGTCCAATTAGCCGACGACACTGCTCTCTGGGCGACAAGTAGGGGCAGCGACGGGGCAAATAGAATAAATAATAACGCAACAACTTACCTACTTCTCTAACTGGGCCTACCGTTAGAGATTAACAATCAACTCAAACAAAACGCAAAAAATACGGTTTAGACACCCTAAATTATCCAACTTCGCTAGACAAACCTCCGATAACATAAACTTGACCCTAAGCGGATAAAGACTACAACTACAAGACACAATAATATGCCTAGGCGTCACGTTCTCCAGAACCCTACACTGGCAACCCGACGCTAGCAGCGCGCTCAATAAGATACGCAACCGCTCATCACTATTGAAAATGCTCCTAGGAATCGTCAACGGTTGTCACCCCAAAACCCTACAACATACTGTACTTACATGCGACCATTAATCAACTCCAATACCTTACCTCCTTCGAAAGAACAATAGTGTGCACCATACATAAACTACACCACGGACACACCAACTAACCATAAAACACGCCAACATTCAATCAGTAACCGATAGACTAATACTACTATAGACAAAACACACAAATTGCTGGTAAACGGTACCACGATCCCTACTAAACAAATCTCATTCTCCAACAAACCTCGACTACCCCCCCCCCCCCCTCCAACACTCTTACTACAACAAGTACACCACCAAGCAGAGGAGTTTAAAGAATCCTCGACAATAGTCGCTACATCCTACACCCACCAATCCTAGAAGAGTAAACGATGATGACCGCCGCAACTAATGTACTCATCCTTTGATATAACCCAATACGCACTAACCTTAAACATGTAATATATACATTTTTTTTCCACAAAACAAAAACATCAAAATTGTTACCGCTCACAATACATAAATAAAACAAAATACAAACACATAAAACCTAGGGCTGAAGAAGGAGACATCCGTAAACTTCTCGAAGATCGAATATGCACGGAAACCAAGAAGAATCCCCGAAGAAAGAAGCAAACGATTAAAAAAAACAAAAGCTTGTGAAATTTGGACTTTGACTTTAGCTTTAAATATATTTTAATCAAAATTAGAATTATTCGCAAATTAGAATATGATCAATAGGTTATGTGTCGATGCTAAATTAAACTATGGCTTTTATGGATGTGGTATATTAATACTCAGAATCAGTAATTTTAATGGATAGCAATTTAAACTTTGATTATTTAGTTTCTAATAAACTACATTTAGTTTAATAATTGAACATTGTAGTCATTAATTTTGGTTAAATTTAAGAACTGGCATATTTTCATTTGTGAATCAAAATAATTTAAACTTTTTATTACTAACAATGAAATGTAGTACATTTGAGTAATTTCAGTACTAAATGCTAGTACTTATATTTCATTGCATTTTGGTGTGCGTCAAAACTTCTAACTTATAACGTGTCCATTTAAATGTTATTAGCGTTTATTTTAGAAATTGCACAAATGAAGATACTTTAGAATTACATTATGTAAGCATTTGTAGGTTTAGTCATTTAATGGTCATTATCTTAAATCATTAGTATTGATAGGTACATGGTAATGTTATATATAGATCTTATTAGTGTATAGTATATAGCGTATTTGGAAATTGAACCCACTGCGGATGTTTTGCCGGCAGATCAGCTGACTAATTTGGAAACTACACCACTTATTAAATATATATTAAGAGAAATGTTTTTAAATAAGTATACTGATTATACAAAGGTAACCGAGCAAAGACTTCAAAATAGAGCTACTTTAAGTAAGAACTTTATACCACAACTTCACTTGGATAAATATAAGAATGAAGTAGGGGAAGCACTAAAAGTAAATATACCAGAAAATAACTTGGATTTAGAAAACCAGGAACAACATTCAACCCAAGAACCAGTAATGGTTGATGACACAAATATTGAGCTAGCAAATTACGAATTCCCACTATATCATGATGACCTTGAAACAGATCTGCAATTTGATGAAGTTAAATTACCTTTTAGAACTAATTTCATAGAGCTTAGGTATATAGATCCTACGCAGCGACCACCGATTCCAAAGCAGACTAATTCCAAAAAATTTACAATGGCAGTGAATCCATTAGACAATAGAATTATCCCAAATTAACTAACACTAATGAAAATTTTGAATATTTACACTGTTATTTATATTGTACTGCAGATGTTAGTACTGAATGAAAACGTTTTAGCGTAAAACGTAAAACAAGACCATGGGAAGAACTACTTACCAATAAAGTGGATAAACTAAGAAAAAAGAAAATGGTCAAAGGGGAACAAAATTAAAAAACTAAATAGATGTAATAATGAGTAAGAACTTAGCACATACTGATTATGACCCGCAAAATCAAACTATGCAGTAAGTCATTGATACTATGAAACAAAAACTTTCAGTTACAGCAAACAAACTTCGTAGATATAAACAATCAGATAAACGAAGAATGAATAACAACATATTTAGGAGAAACGAAAAATCATTTTATCGAAATTTCCAGAAACAATATGGGTAACGGAATTCCTAACCAAGGTGATATGTCCAAGATTTGGTTAGATTTATGGTCGGTACCTGTAGAACATAATTAATCGGCCAGCTGGGTCACACGTGAGTACGAAAGAATGGCTTCACCTCATAATATGACTGAGTGTCAAATTTCTTTGTCTGGGCTGGAAATGGGTATTAGCAGGCCTCATAATTGGAAGGCAGCACGTATATATAGAATACAAAACTTTTGGTATAAACATTTTCCGTGCGCGCACCCATTTCTTGTGCATTACTTAAACGATTTCTTGAAAGACCCTTCAACCGTTCCAGAATTTTTTAATCAAGGTATTACTTATTTACTTTCAAAAGGTAATGCCACCAAAAATCGAACAAAATAGAGACCCATTAATTACTTTTCTACAGTTTATAAGTTTCTCTCATTATGTTTGGCTGAGATTTAGCAGTATTGTGAAGATATTTCAATCACTGCCATTGAACAGAAGGGCTCACTAGACAATCTCAAGAATGTAAGGTAAATGTCTCTACCATAAATTTACTTCAAGATTTATTGTCACATTGGGAAATCTAACTCAACCTTGCAGGGGAAAATGGATTATTAGCACTCCTTTTATTAAGATTTAAAAGGCATATTTCAAGGGGACTCACTAAGCCCATTATGCTTTTACTTGGCACTTCCTCCCCATTCTAATATGCTAAACGTTACAGAATGTTGTTTTAAGTTAAAAGTTAATAGTAATTTACAGCAAATTGTATCCCACTTACTGTATATGGACGACATCAGACTGTATGCTGGAAATTTACAACGCATATGATCTTTATTCAAGATTATTGAATCACTCTCCATTGACACCAAGGTGGGGTTTGGTCTAGACAAATATAAAATCCAATCTGTGGCTAGAGGTGTTCATACAACAAACGGTTTTGAACTTCGGAATTTGGAAGCTATTGACCCAATGAAACATGAAGAAGTATTCGAATATCTGGGAATTATGCAATCGATTCGTAGAAAAAAATAAAAAATTAAACATCAGGCTGAAAATAAATTTAAACCTCGGCTTGAAAGTATTATGAAAGCAAAATTAACTGGAAAGAATACTGTAAAGGCCTTAAATGCCTATGCAATACCAATTCTTACCTATACTTTTTGAACTATTAAATGGGCTACCACCGAAATTCAATCGCTTGAAAGATGTATTTGAACTACGATGACAAAATTTTACGCCCATCATCCTAAATCAGCCATTTAGCGGATGACTATACCTAGGCTCTAAGGAGGTAGAGCAATAATTGGTTTACATTATTTAAATATGAAAATAATAACAATCCTGAAAAAATACTTTATCAAACAGCTTAAGTGCCTCCAACTTTAGAAGTAGAATTAAGATCCGACTATAACTATCTTGAAATAAACCTAATTTTAACAAAACAAGACATTGATAAGCTATTGATTGGTAATTGGAAAGCAAAATCATTTCACAGAAAACACCCTACTGAACTTAATTATGCTAACATTGATAAAACACCATCAAACTAATGGTTGATTCATGGTTTTACGTGTGAAAGAGAAGTTTAAATGCCCCAAAGACTATACAACACATCACCTCTGCATGTACTGCAGGTAAAATAATTCACCAACCAATTGCTCAGGCTATAAATCTTATAACTAATAAAATACCATACTATTGTTACAGTCGAAAAAGTGTGCTAGAGAATAAGAACTATTCTAACGGAGAGGACTATCACAGTGAATAAACCGGGTATAGTCCTCTTGGACAAAAGGATAGGACTATCACAGCGAATAGACCTCTTGGACAAATTAAGAAAAAACTTATCTTATTGATAGGAATAATATTAAAGACACAATTGCAATGAAAATCAACAAATATACAGAACTTGAACATGAAATTAAGGAACAATAGCAGCAAGAGCGAATAGTAGTGATTCCGATTTTTAGCTCAGCTACAGGAGTAACCCACAAATCTTTAAGACATTACATGTAAATCCTTAATCTGCCACTCATTTTAACAATTCAATTACAAAAATTAGTAATACTTAATCCGTGCAACATTGCAAGAAGGTTCTTAATAAGAAAAATTATTATTATTAAATTTAATATGTTTAATGTATATTTATTTTGTTATCATCGAAAAAATGAAAATAAAAGATAAATAACAGAGCCCAACTCCCTTGGTTCAGTACTCGGGAGTGGGTGAATTCCAGCAACTTTGCTGAGAATGTCAAATTCTGTATAATAATAACTTTTATTGTCCAACAGAACATACATATTTCAAATACAGGACAATGTGCAAAGTATATGTATAAAAAAAAAATTATCTGATTATGCAAGTGTTTTCTAGAACATTTAATAATGAATATATCACAAAAAAGTAACTATTAAGCAAAATAAAAAGAAACACGAAACAAGAAAGCAAAAGGAGAAAGTAGTTAGTTTTCTAAACATACGAGAAATATTTGCAGCAATATTTAATGAAAATACAAAAAGATTAAAATCTCGTATTAATAAACAAAGCATTAAAAAGGAATGCCTGTGGGAAAAGTTAGGATATACTTGTTAAAGTAAGTTTTGTAAATTCTAATATTGAATTACAAAAAACATCGCACTCTGATGAAATTTTGTTATAATTTTTACAGATTACATACACTGGTGACTTCTGTAGCAAACTAGAGCAGGCTACACGAATGTAGAAAGATTTGTAACTTCGGCAACTACGCTGTGGAACCAAGAAGCCTAGATGTGATAAAAGAGCAGTGGAATCTACAATATTATTTAAAAGACTATATAGAAACGTGTCACTAAACAGGTTTCTTCTTACATCTAGGGGTTATAGATCTAATGCGGATAAAAGTAAATTCTAGTTAAAAATATAGGAAATTAAGTAGGTACGTTACACCTTAAACAACAAGAATTACAAAAAATTCCTTTGCACGCGTTCCATACTAGAGTACCTTTGACCTTACGAATGGAAAGTACAATAGTTCAGGGTTGCTACTTGTGTGAAGTTCTACAATTCCTTAGGAGAAAGCCTGTCATTCCTGTAGCATCCCTAGTTATTTTATTGATGTGTCCGCTGACGCTAAATTTGTAATCGAACGGGATGCCTAAATGGCAAACCACGTTACAACGATCAAGTACCTGCGTAACGCA
Organism: Vesta saturnalis; assembly: GCA_036346205.1. Lineage (NCBI taxonomy): Eukaryota > Metazoa > Arthropoda > Insecta > Coleoptera > Lampyridae > Vesta > Vesta saturnalis. Next base: position 1,725,289 of record JARFJB010001308.1, read on the forward strand.
TGTTGTAAGCTTCGTTTCTATAACAAAATATGGTGCATTCACTGTTCACTAAGCTAGTTGCTTTGGCCGGCATAGCTTCGGTCGAACACGAGATGAATTCGCGTAATCATTGACAACTTCAAGAACATAAAAATACACACTATTTTATTGACTACAAAACGTTTACAAACAAAAATATTTGACTTAAATCTAAAAATACTTCACTTACACTAATTTTCCTAAAGAACAAATAACAATAGTTAAACCTATCTCTAAAAGGTGGGATCACCAGGTGACTCTCCAAGGGAACGGGATGGCCATCGACGGCGGACAGATCTCCTGGTATATGAGATGTCTGTGGGTTGGATAATTAATATACAGAACGTTCTCCAAGAGAGCAATTCCTTAGTTGACTTTTTATAACTGTTTAGTAATTAAAATATAACACGCAAGGCAATTAACATATTTCAAGAAAATCAATACATTTGGTTTACTTTATATTCAACGAAATTTTATTTTTAAAAGATCCAAATGCTCGACATATAACAAGTATTTATATAAACATATTCTTGGAATGGAACAATGGAATTACAACGCGATTTTATGAGTACAATGGATTTATGTCGGTCACTAGGTCAGCAGGTGTTAGCAATAATTTATTTTTTAAAACCAATGACGAATATTTCATTTATTTAGCAACTGAAACTGATAGTAAAATATCCATTTTTCTATTTTACACTAAAACCATAAAGAAATGCTTATGAGACTGTAATATCTAAATATTTAAAGAAATTTTGTTTAATTCTAAAGGTAAGAAAGGTAAGAAATTGACTAAGCTTCATTTTGTATTGCAATATACAACTTAATGTGAATATTTCAATGTTTAGACTGCCTTTTTTCAAACCTTTATCTTTAAAATTTGAAAGTATAGCAAACCAGTTATTTTAAGTTTCAGCATTTCTTTGTATATTACAAGACTCCCGGTTACATAAAAAAATTTGCGAACCTTAATAAAATACAAGGGATCTTTACTTCCCTAAATTGATACTAAAAGTGTTTTTTTAAATAATTATAATATTTTCTATGCGTTATACTGTCCATTATATGTTTATATTAAGTAAAAGGGGTATTTTTAATTATTTTCAAGTAATTTTTTTTAGCAAGTTAAAATATTTATATATTTTTTAATAATAATATTAATAAATAATTGAAAATGACATAAGTCCTATGTCATTTTTATTTTACCTTAAATTAGTAATTTTTAGTGCTTGATTTAAATTTAAATCAAGAATTTTAGTTTGTTTGTTAGACACAGACCACGTGCAGATATTAGCCATAACAGAGACAAAGCTAACCAACCGAGGCACCCTCAACATAACCCAATACAACACCTACCTACACAACAACCCAGACAGAGGCAAGCGAGGTACTGAACTCCTAATACACTCCCGATGCCCATCCGCTCCCTGCCGCTTACGGCTTCATTTTCAACACCTCGAATGTGTAGTTGCTACTGTGCACGTTCCTTCATCTCCTATAATAGTATTCTGCTATTATAACCCTCTCGGAGACCATACCATATCCTCCCCATTACTGCACCGTATATCCAGCATCCCCAATGCAGTACTACTCGGAGACCTTAATGCTAGACACCAACAATTCGGAGACACGACAGTCAACGCGAAGGGACAAATATTAATTGACAAACTACTCAGCCTACCAATAATACGAATAAAAAACATCCCCCCACGTTTATCGGATATAACTGCAGCTCTATATATGACTACACAATATGCTCCGAACAACTAACACAATTTTTCGATGACTGCCAGCACGGTACAACAATAGCATCAGACCACCTTCCTCTACTAGTTAAGACACCCCTAGACCCCGCACCACAAACCACCGTCACAAGTAGGAATTTTCATAATGTTGATTGATATGCCTTCAAAGAGCATATCTCCAATAAACTCCCAGACCTACCCGTAAACACCACAGACAACATAAACAGAGCCGTACAAGAATTAACCCAATTCATCCCCAACGCAGTCAATTCAGCAATCCCCACATAAGTAATAGACATCACCCGTAAACCAATCAAATACTAAAATCGAGTACAACCCACTCAACGCAGCAATCCAACTAGAGACCAACAAATACAAAGAGGGAAATAGGATTAACGAAACAGTAAAACTAAATTACCGTGAAAGCCCTAAACTTTGGCACAAATTTAATGTCCTAATACAACGAAAAACCAAACAAAAATGTCACCCAATCAACTCTCAAGGTAACCTCGCAGTTTTAAACCAGGAGAAAGCCGACCTGTTCAGTCTTCACTTGCAAACCGTTCTCACTATCTCCGACGATCCATCGTTTGAAAACGATTTCAAAGCTCAGCTCATGTAAAACATTGACGAGTTCCAAAATAAAATCCATAGGTCGCAGGACCTATCCAACAACGACCCCGTCTTTGGTCCAATTTCACCCAATCAGATATTACACTGTTAAACAAGGTAGAACTTTCGCTCAAGGACAAAACGGACTTAACCGTCTAATATTCAAAAACCTACTACAAAAGCCATTAGACAGCCCAGATGCCTTGACGTATCCAATTTTCCAACGAAATGGAAGTCTGCTTCAACCGTCATATTACCCAAACCTAGATATGATCCTTCCTAACCTTCATCCTATAGACCGATCTCCATTTTCCAAGTACCAATCCGAACATAGCTATAGCCCAGTTCGCCGACGACGCTACTCTTTGGGCGACCAATAGGGTCAGTGACGAGGTAAAAAGACTAATAGTGCTACAGCTTACCCACTTCTCTAACTGGGTCAACCGGTGGAGATTAACAATCAACCCGAACAAAACCAAACAATACTGTACAGACATTCTAAATTATCCAACTTCCTTAGACAAACGTCCGACAACATCAACTTGATTCTACGCGGACAGAGACTACAAGACGCAAGACACAATCATTTACCTAGGCATCACGTTTTCCCGAACCCTACACTGGCAAGCCGAGACAATACTACGCAGCGTACACAATCTGCACCACAGAAACCCTAACCAATTAATCATACAACACGCCAACATTCAAGCAGTAACCGATGGACTAATAATACTACAGACCAAATACACAAATCGCGGGTAAACAGTGACACAATCCCTACTAAACAAATACTACAAATCTCATTCTTCAAAAAACCCCGACTACCGCGACCCCCACCACTCCTACTATAACACAACCTACCAGAGGTGTTCGCGGAACTCCACGATAAATCTTCGTACATCCTAAGATAACACCCACCAATCCTACAAGAGTAAACGATGACGACCGCCGCAACAAAACGGACAACTCTACCCATCCTATGATAAAACCCATTACATACTACCCTTAAACATGTAAAATATACATTTTTTTTCCACAAAACAAAAACATCAAACTTGTTATCACTCACAATACATAAATAAAACTCAACACAAACACATAAAACCCCGGGCTGAAGAGGGAGAAGATCCGGAAACTTCCCGAAAATCAAATATGCACGGAAACCAAGAAGAAAGAAGAATCCCCGAAGAAAGAAACAAACGATTTTTGCGAAATTTGGACTTAGGCCTTACGAGTGAAGTAAAACTATGTGCTTTAAATGTATGTTACTGAAAATTGGAAGTTTTGAATATTTCAGTGTGAGGTATTGCCATATTCGTCAAAATTAGAATTATTCCCAAGTTAGAATATGATCAATAGGTGCTTATATGTCGATGTTTAATTAAACTATGGCTTTTATGGATGTGATATATTAATACTCAGAGTGAGTAATTTTAATGATTAGTAATTTAAACTTTGAATATTCAGTTTTTAACAAACTACATATAGTTTAATAATTGAACATTTTAGTCATTAATTCTGATTAAATTTAAGAACTGGCATATTTTCATTTGTGAATCGAAATAATTTAAACCTTTTATTACTACTTATATTTCATTGACATTTTGCTGTGCGTCAAAACTTGGAACTAATAAGTTGTCGAATTAATTGTTATTAGTGTTTATTTTAGAAATTGCACAAATGAAGATAGTTCAGAATTCCATAATATAAGCATTGATAGGTTTAGTAATTTAGAGGTTGTTATATAAAATTATTAGTATTAATAGTTACTTGGTAATGTTATATATAGATTTTATTGTGTAGTCACAATGTAAATTGGGAATTTATTTTAAGATTTGTAGAAATTAACTAGATTACGGAAAATGAACCCACTGCTGATGTTTTGCCGGCAGATCAGACGACAACCACCAAAGCTGGGAAAGTACGACAGTGCATGACATGAACTTATCAAATAAACATTTACGTTATGTGATGTTACTGTACTGTAACTAATTTGGAAGCTACACCACTTATTAGACATATATTCATAGAAATATTTTTAAATCAGTACACTGATTATACAAAGGTAACCGAGCAAAGACTTGTTGATCAAAAGAGAGCAATTTTAAGTGAAAATTCATACCACAACTTCAGTTGGATAAACTTGAGAATGAAGTAGCGGAAGCGCTAAAGCTAAGGCAAAACCAGGAACAACATTCAACACAAGAACGAGTAATAGTTGATAACACGAATATTGATCTAGCAAATTAAGAACTCCCACAATATCATGATGACCTTGAAACAGATCTGCAAATGTTTGAAGTCAAATTACTTTTTAGAACAGATTTCATAGAGTTTAGGGATACTGATCCTACGTAGCGGCCAGCGATTCCAATGCAGACTAACTCCAAAAAACTTACAATAAATGTGAATTTTGAATATTTGGACTGTTATTTATATTATGCTGCAGGTCTCAGTAATAAACCAAACAGTGTTAGCCTAAAACATATAATAAGACCATGGGAAGAACGACTTACCAATAAAGTGTATAAACTAAGAAAACAGAAAATAGTCAAAGGGGAACAAGATTAAAAAACAAAATAGACGTAATAATGAGCAAGAACTTAACGCAGGCTAATTATCACTCGCAAAATCAAACTATGCAGGGAGTCATGGATACTTTGAAACAAAAACTTTTAGTTATAGCAAAAAAACTTCGTCGATATAAACAATCGGCAAAACAAAGAATGAACAACAACTTATTTAGGAGAAATGAGAAACCATTTTATCGAAATTTCCAGAAACTTCTAAACAATGTGGGTAACGGAATCCAAGTTTTGGTCAGATTTATGGTCGGTACCTGTAGAACATAATTAATCGGCCAGCTGGAGCAAACGTGAGTACGAAAGAATGGCTGTAAGTCAAAATTCTTTGCCTGAGCTGAAAATGGGTGTTAGCGTAATTGAAAAGCAGCAGGTATAGATAGAATACAAAATTTTTGGTATAAACGTTTTCCGAGCACGCACCCATTTCTTGTGCATTACTTTAGGGATTTCATGAAAGATTCTTCAACCATTCCAAACATTTTTATGCAAGGTACTACTTATTTATTTTCAAAAGCTAATGGCACCACAAATCCAACAAAATGTAGACCCATTACTAGTTTTTCTACTGTTTATAAATCATGCTTAGCTGAGATTTAGCAGCATTGTGAAGATCATTCAATCAGTGCCATTGAACAGAAGGGGTGCACTAGAAATCTCACGTATGTAAGGTAAATGTCTCTATCATAGACTTACTGCAATATTTAATGTGACATTGGGAAATCTAACTCAACTTAGCAGTGGAAAATGAATTAATGACCACTCCTTTTATTAAGACTTTGAAAGGGGACTCACTAAGCCCCTTATGGTTTTACTTGGCACTTCCTCCCCATTCTAGTACGCTAAACGCTACAGAATATGGTTTTTAATTAAAAGTTAATAATGATTTAAAACAAATTGTATCCCACTTACTGCACATGAATGAAATTAGACTGTATGCTGGAAATTTACAACGTATAAGACCTTTATTCAAGATTATTGAATTATTTTCCATTGACATCAAAATGCGATTTGGTCTTGACAATCTCTGATTAGAGGTTTTCATACAACAAATGGTTCTAAACTTCAGAAAGGGTAAGCTATTGGCACAATGAAACACGAAGAAGTATTCAAATATATTGGAATGCTGCAATTGATTCGTGTAAAACATGTACAAATTAAACATCAGGCAGCAAATAAATTGAAATTTCGGCTTGAAAATATTATGAAAACAAAATTAACTGGAAAGAATACTATAAAAGCCTTAAATATCTATGCAATACCAATTATCACCTATACTTTTTGATTTATTATGTTGGCTACCACCGAAATTCAATCGCTTGAAAGATATATTCGAGCTACGTGGACAAAATTTTTCGCCCATCCTCCTAAATCAGCCATTTAGCGGATGACTATACATAACGTCCAAGGAAGTAGAGAAATAATTAGTTTAAATTATTTACATATGAAAATAATAATAATCCTGAAAAAATACTTGAGTTGAGTGTCTCCCATTTTTGAAGAGTAACAAGATCCGATTATAACTGTACTATACTATTGCTACAATCCAAAAAGAGTGCTAGAGAATAAGATGCACCGCCTATACTAGAATAGAACTATTCTAACGGATAGGACGATCACAGCGAATAGACCGGGTATAGTCCTCTTGGACAAATTAAGAAAAAACTTACCTCATTGGTATAGCTCTACCTAATAGGAATAATACTGAAAACACTATTGCAATGAAAATCAACAAATATGCAGAACTTGCACATGAAACTAAGGAACAATTGCATCAAGAACGAGTAGTAGTGATTCCGATTATTATCTCAGCTGCAGCAGTAATTCACAAATATTTAAACGATTACATGAAAATATTTAATCTGCCACTCTTTTTAACAAGTCAGTTTCAAAAATCAGTACTACTTAATAGGTGCAACATTGCAAGAAGGTTCTTGAATTTAAATTAATTAAGAAAAATAATCATTATTAAATTTAATATGTTTAATGTATATTTATTTTGTTATCATTAAAAAAATTAAAATATAAAAAAATAACAGAGCCCAACTCCCTTGGTTTAGTACTCGGGAGTGGGTGAATTCCAGCAACTTTGCTGAGAATGTCAAATTCTGTATAATAACAACTTTTATTGTCCAACAGAACATAAATATTGCAATTACTGGACAATGTGCAAAGTATATGCATAAAAAAAGAATTATCTGGTTATGCAAGTGTTTTCCAGAATAACATTTAATAATGAATAAATCACAAAAAAGTAACTTACTGTTTGAAACTCTAAAGTATTGAGAGGAAAATATAATTTAAACAAAACAAAAAGAAACACAAAACAAGAAAAAAAAGCAGAATGTAGTTAGGTTTCTAAACATACAAGAAATATTATTGCAGTAATACGTAATGAAAATACAAAAACATTAAACACTCATATTAATAATAATCAGACCATTAGAAAAAGGAATGCTTATGGGAAAAGTTGCGATAGACACATTACATAAACTGGTGACTTCTGTAACAAATTAGAACGAGCAAGTACGCTGTGGAACCAAGAAACCGAGATGTGATAAAAGAGCAGTGGAATCTACAATATTATTTACAAGATTATATAGAAAAGTGACACTAAACAGGTTTCTTCTTATATCTGGGGATTGTAGATCCAATGCAGATAAAAGTAAATTCTGGTCAAAAATATTGGAAATTAAGTACCTTACACCTTACACCAAGAATTTCAAAAATTTCTTTTGTACGCGTTCCATACTAGAGTACCTTTGATCTTACGCATGGAAAGTACAATAGTTTCAGAGTTGATACTTGTGTAAGGTTCTATACTTCATTAGGGCCATGCCTGTCATTCTTGTAGCATACCTAGTTATTTTATTGATGTGTCCGCTGACGCTAAGTTTGTAATCAAACGGGATGCCTAAATCGCAAACCACGTTACAACGATAAAGTGCCTGCGTATCACAGGTTGTAAGCTTCCTTTCTATAGTAAAAGGTGGTACATTTACTATTTACTAAGCTAGTTGCTTTGCCCGGCATGGCTTCGGGATGAATTCGCAAAATCATTGACAACTTCATGATCGTGACAAAACATACCATTTTAGTTTGTGTTTAGTCGATACCCTGCTTATTTTTATAAGCACTACATGACGCTAGCACGGTTTAATCGTGTAACAAGTCATCCGTTTTTTTTTTGTGAATTTGGCTTCATCTATTCTTATTTAGTTAGTAAAGTTTGGAATTTCTTGACAATTAATATAGATTCACAAAATTGCCCTCTTTCATCTCCATATCGAATATGTTGAATTTTACTGTATTAAACTGGATGCAATTCATTGGTTTCGAGAATTCTTCGAATTGTTGCTGGTCTTATTCCCAAGTCAGATACGGCATCTTTATTTGAATCAGGCAGTAAAATGACCATGAACGTTACTTTCATTGCCGACATTACTAAGCGGTACACTTATTCCCCCTTTTTTGGATAAAATGACCCAAAATCAGTATTTTTTTAAGCAAATACTAGTGTCTCTGTTTGTCACAGTGTATTGAGTTATCTCTCTCTATAAAGAGAGCAAGTTCTATCTATAAACATGCAAATCGGATTAAAAAATCGTCATTAGTAAAACTAGAGTGTGACATGTTTATTTTTTACATTATCGTCTACTGTTTATATATATTTACATCCTTTCCTAACTTAACCTACATTGTTTTCTTTCCTTTTGCTCCCTCTTCCCTTTCCTGCCTTCTCCATTTCCATGTTTCTTCCATCCAATCCGCTTCCCTTTCTTCTTCATCTAGTGTTTCTTCTACCGTCCGCTCCTCTTCCTTTGACTTCGTGCATTATTTCAGCATATGTTTGATCGTCTCTATCTCTACCCAGAACTACCTATATATTCTATCTTCGTCCCCTCTCCAATATTTGTTTCTCCTCTCTTCGTTTCCACATGTAAATCTCGCTATCATTTTCTTTCTTTCCCTCCTCCTTCCCACTTTCAAATATCCCGGTATCCCTTCTCCCTTAATGTTCCTATAGCTTACATTATATTTAGTCTGTCCACTTCTTCGTTCGCATACCCGTTTCTTTTTTTGTTTTCTTGTCCATACTTTATTCTACCTTCTTTTATTTCTTTTCAACATTATTGTAGTATTCTACACCTGGTTCTTCCTCTCGTAGTCTTATCGTAGATTCTTGCTTTGTTTCTCGACACTTATTTTTTCTTCTTGTACTTCCTCTCTGACGATACACCCCAGTGTTTCTCTCTCTAGTCTCAGTGGCCACTTCCAGTATTTTTCTTGTAGCCTCTCCACCTCTTTATACTCTATCGACCCCCACACCTTCGCTCCATACACCACCAAACTTTTTATTGGTCTATCAAATAATAGTTTTCTTTTCTTTAAGTCCATCTCGAATAGTCTTTCTCCCACACTCCATACTTTCCCTATTATTTTATTTCCTTTTCTCACTCGTTCCGTTATATGCTCACCCTCTTCGTTGTCTTGCCTCATCGTGCATTTCAGGTATGTGAATTCTCTTACCTGCTGTATCTTCTCCTCTATCCATTTACACTCCTATTTCCTTTCCCTACTCCGTTTCTCAACACCATTACCTTCGTTTTGTTTACATTTACTTCCAGATCTTTTCCTTTCCAGTATCTGTATATCGTGTTTGTCATGTCCTTCATTTCTTTTTCTTCATTTGCTATTAATACTATATAGTCTGCGTATGCCAGCGTCAACACTTTCGTGTTCCCCACCACCAAGCCTCCCACTTGTTGTCCTCTTAACGTCTCCTCCGGGTCTCCTGTGTACAGCGAACAGACTTGGGTTCAATGGACATCCTTGCCTCAGTCCCTTCCTTGTTAATTCCTCGCTCAGTTCCCCTTTAATCTTACCACGTTTCTCGTTTCTTCGTAATTTTTCTCCCTCCTCTCTAGCAACATTTCGTTTATCTTTTGTTGCCTGTTCACCCTATCAAATGCCGCCACCATTTTTCCTCTTTTCTGTTGTAGTTCCCTATTTGTCATATGTTATCGGTCGTCCTTTTTCTTTTCCTGGGTTCTGCCTGTCCATCTGATAACAATTTCCTCTGTTTCATTCTTTAGCCTTTCTTCTATAACGGTCGTGTATATTTTGTAGGCCGAGTTTATGAATGTCATTGCTCTACAATTTCCCAGTCGTTTATTGCCTCTTTTTTTGTGCACTCGTACATGTCCTTCTCTCCATCTCTCCGGTAATCCTTCCCATCTCCATATTCTGTTTATTATTTCCATCATCATTTTTGCTACCCTTTCTCCTCTATATGCTCACAAATACACAAGGGTATCCCACGGGATGCACTTGAAGCCCGTCTTCTCCCGCCGCTTTACCTTTTTTTCACCTTCTGTATTGCATGTATTACTTCCTCTTCTTTTATTACTTCTCCTTCTTATATTTCGTATAACTTCTTACGTTGTCTTCAATCCTCTTTCTGTCTTTGCTCCCCCTCCAGAAAGTTCCTAAAATATATCTCCCATTCGTTTATTTGTATTCCCGCTTTCACATTCTTTATTTGCTATTCCTGTTTATTTTTGTTTCCCACCTTTTTACTCTCGCCTGTTTTCTTGTACTTCTTTACTGCTCATTTATATTATTATTTCTCTGGGTTCCCTTTTTCCACCGGCTTAGTGTACTTTTTCTTGGCATCTTTGCATTCTCTGTCCCACCACGTCTTCGAATGCGTTTTCTCCCCCTTCCATCTTTTAAACTTGACTTTCTCCGTTGCTTCCTGCACGCTCTCTCTCATTTCTTTCACACTCTCTTGTACCCCCTTACCTTCCCATATTGTTTTCCAATTTTCTATTTGTACTTCTATACTATCTTCTGTCCATGCTTATGGTTATGAATTCTTCTCCTTTCACCATCTCTTTTCCTCCCTTCTGTTATCAGTTCCAAGGGTTGATGGTCCGTTTCAATCCCCTCCCCTATTCTGAATGCCTCCACCTTTTCCCCAGTCTCTACATTCGTTATTACACAGTATATTATTGATTCTTACCTTCCTCCTGTGTACGTGTACTCCCCCATTTCTCTTTCTTCTCTATTCCCATTCATTATTTCCCACTCCCTTTCATTGCACACTTCCAGTAGTTCTTTTGCTTCTATGTTTAGCACTCTATCCATTGTCTGTCTCTTACCCGTCCCCTTCCTTTGTTGTATTCCCTTGTTCTCGTGTTCTCGCGTTAAAGTCCCCTCCTATTATTACCATTCCCTCTTCCCTATCTTCTATCATCGTTTCTAAGTTCTCCCTTTTCTCTTCCATCTTTCTACTATATATTGCCGTTATTTTTATTTTTACTTTTCCCACTGTATATTCCTTTCAACAATTCTTTTTCTTTGTTGCCTTTTCTCTTATTCTTCCTGTTTCAACCATTTTCTTCTTATTCCCGTTATTATGCCCACTTTGCCCTTCCTTTTCTATTATCCCATTCCGCGTACTGCACCACCCATGAGTATTCACCTGGCCTTTCCCTTTCCCATCACTCCCGTTCTACTTCTTCCATCCACGTCTCTTGCAATCCCACCAAGTCCTGCTCCCGAATGAACTCCCAAAAGTTCTCGGTCCTTGTCTTTTATTCCCTCCACATTCCAGAACAGTATCTTTAGTTCGTTTGTCTCTTCCCGTATTATTTCCCTACTTCCCTTTTGTTCCCTTTGTTGTTCTTTTCATTCTGCCTTACTCGTTTTTTACCACAAACTTGTATCTATCAAACTAACAACAACTTAATTATAGAAGTACTTAATTTAAAAGAAATCGCACTGAAATTAATTTTATAAAATTCTAATTGTTATCACTACTGACATAATGGTGTCACCCAGAGAAACTCATTTACAATTTTTAATACCTTTTATTTAATATTTTCTAAACAATTCAATATAATTTTATTCACACTAATCACTCATTTAAATATTAACGAGATCGATCATTGCACATGAGCTTCTTTTTCTTGTGCTATTGTCACGTAGGCCATGTACTAAATTGATATAATGTCGCGTAGATAACACTAATGGTCTTTTTTCGTATTAAGCAATATTCACATGCGGCAAGATGTTTCCTAAAATTAGCGGCCGGAAGTTAATACGTAATTTATCAAGTTCTGTAAGATGAGTAGACAGGGTGTTAGCTAGTATATTTGTTTATCACCATAAACAATTAAAACAAACACATTTATCTCTTACCTTCCATTTTTACCTGCTTAAGATCTTGATGTGACAATAGCAAGAATAATTCTGCTGTATAATCTAAAAGCTCTTTTATAATTAGATGTAATAAGTAATACCATGCACGTTCCAGCAAGATCAAGCTGCACCTGTTACAGATTCTGTCTTAATTGATCATTAAAACAAATTATTTATTTATATATGTTTCTTTTTTGAAATTATAAAAAGGTTGTAGTTAACCTTTATTGTTTAATATGTTTAACATAGACTGCCGTGACAAATGTTTTAAAAATGGATCACCGTCCAATCTGAAATCTTTAAAGGCTATGATATTAAATTAATGCTGAGGTCCTTTCTGAAACGTAAAGAAAACGGTTATTTAATAAAACACACCGCCCTTTTATGATTGTTTTCATTTGAATCAATAAGAAAGTAAATATTTTCGGTTTTTAAATATGAATAGTGTAGAATGAAACACTCGCTATGTGAAATTTTTTAATTTTTGTATTCGGTTACGCTACAAAATGATACTTATCGGAATAATTTTTATTACAAAAACTAATAGTCATGTTACTCTAGGAAGGCACACCATCCTAGGGCAATTATAGGTCACTATGTAAAAAATCATAAATATCTAAAAAGGGTGGCCAGTCAAGATATTAAATAACTGTTAAACATCTATTTTTCCGAATTTTCCCCTATTTTACAACGTAAAACAGAAATTGCACCAAAGGTGACAGTGAATATTGTATATCAACACATTGCTTTTTATAACGAATTTTAATCGGTTTATAGCTTGCCGTACATCTGAAAGAGCTTTTTATTTATAATATTTCTGTATAGACGCACTAGAACTTCTGCTCAGATTTGTTCTGTTGAGCCTAACTAAAAATTTTGTTGAATATTTATTTTTATTCCATTATTTAACTTAAAAAAAGCTCGAGAGGCTGATCAATAGAATTTTTACTGCTCGTTATTTAACAAACGCACTTTGAAGATGAGCGTCATAAACTACACCCATTTCATCCTTTATAGCGATAAACAACTTAAAGTTTAACAATGAGAATACCTCAAAATTTTCGTGTAAATAGTTGTCGTGTATGCTTATTTGACCAACTTTCCTTGTACTTTATCCACCTGAGGGGTAGTTAATACCCGATACATTCACTAACTTTCTAATAATGGATTTAGGATTTAAACGCTGTCCCAATTGATAATCCTTTGATAGAATTCAATTCAATGCATTACTTTTACCAGCTTTATTATAGTATTAACAATTCTTTAATAGTAAAATGAGTAATTTATGTTTATATTTAGTTCAAATTTAATGAGTATGTATGTAATCGGCTGTTTTGATTAATACGTTGCAAGAATAGCATATCTCAATATTGTATTTATAAAAGTAAGTTTACTAATCCGCTATTACTAATTTACTTATATTTGTAAATATATTATTTAATTTTAATTAACGTGTTATTGAACTGCGGGTTATATTATTCAAAAAACAGTTTTCTAGCTTTCCTCAAGAGTAATCATGCAATTTCATTTACAGAATTCTTTAAGGTATTTTTCATGCCAGAACAGATGTATAGAAGGTTTATGTCTATGAAGCCAAATTTTGTTAATTTGTTACTTAGGAACCGCGCAAACCTACTGGGCGCCCTCCGGGGTAGAATCAGAGGTTGTCACCCCAAAACCCTCTTACACACGTATAAAACATATATCCCCCTGTTATGGATTTACGAGCTCCCATATATACAAATATAAACCCCAAACGCCTTTACTCCATCGCTTCCTGTGAGCGCCGAATTTTCCGACGCATACACCGGTTACCCATCAGGTACCCTAATACCCTTACTACCCAACGCGCCAATATATCCCCAATCACACATAGAATCCAAACCCTTCAGAAAAATTTTACCCAGAAAAGAATTTTCGACGATACCATCCCAACCAAAGAGATCCTTACCACTCCTTATAACTACCGCTTTCCCCCATTCCCACGAAGGAAACCCAAGCTCAAATTCAAACATTCACCCGCTATCCTCACACAACTCCTCGACGACCTCCCCGAGGAGATAGAAGAATCCCCTCGACAACATCCCGTATGCCCTCCGCATCCCCACATCTATTGGATGACGACCCCAGCAAGATACGGGCCAACGAATAAAATCACACCAACCACGCTACACACACCACAACCACTGTGCACACTTAACCCATTAACACATTCATTACTCAATAAAACCTAAATAATTTTTTCTTTTTTTTGCACCCAAGATAACCACACCTCATGATTGTACAACATACAATAACACCAAACACCGCAACACAACAACAAGGAATGACCAGGGCTGAAGAGGAGAAGGACTCCTGAACAGTCCACAAATAAGTAACATATGCTAACAATAAGTAAATACTAACACATAAGCATGAGCATACTAAAAAAAAAAAAAGTTAATTTGTTACGTAGCAATAATATTTATGTGGTTTTGCTTCACATTATTCAAACCAGAACTTTCCTGTAAACGGGTTGCAGCATATCAAAATTACTTATTGCTTACGAAGATATATAACGTCGTTAAGTGAAGGTTAAATTAAGTCGGTGTATCCAGAAAGAGGTTATGTATCGCTCTTGTGCTCTTGAGCGCCTAAATAACCTGCACAATACAGAAACATAAGCAAAAGCGTCCGTTAATTGTAAATGAAGACATAGAATGTGAACTTGAAGCTTGACATACGTAATATCCTAGGGTACTGGACTGAATTCTGCGTTGTCCTAGGAATCTCGGGCATAACATCAATATTGGCAAAGTATTGACACAATAATATAACAATCTTAGACAGTTGTGAAATAGGAATATCGACCAAACTTTTCAATGCTAATATTCTGCAATAATCGGACAATACGTTGTTTTCATGTTGTTAAAATATCAGTTATCACGACTGTACCAATCACAATTGGAAGGAATTGAACCAATATTGTAGAACCTCATTGAAACTAAGTGTATGCTAAGTTTGTATAGTATTCCAATATTTGTCAAATATAAGGTACCAATGTTGTGCCAGTCACAATCGGATAGAATTGGGGAGTATTGTAGAACAATGTTTAGACGAGATGCGTGTAACAATATTAGTGCTACGTAGTATTTCAATGTTGCTTAAATATTAATTACCAGTATTGTATAAGTCACAAACCACAAATGGACGACTGTGGTAGAGGCGTGATAGTGACGCCATGTAAAATCCAAATAACACACCATTACAGATAAAAATTATGTATTACACGTATTAGAGATCAAGACTAATTTTAAAGTTTAATTTATTGTTCAATGTGAGTCATATATTGTATCATTAGTGTATTGTAACTGTGGTCTCATACTACTGCCACAGTTTAAACTGTGGAAAAGATTTTTCATTATTGTGTGTACGAGGGGTCGTTCTTGTATTCCTGGACTAGGCAATTTACAATATTACTGTAATTTTTCATTTTATTGATTTTAAATCACATATGCCATGGTAACGTGTTTGACAATTTAGAAAACAATTGCAGCATTATTAGTTCTAATATTTGTCAGTTTATGTTGTAACGTCTCGAAATGGACAAACTTGAATATAGAGCAGTTATAAAGTTTCTTACAAAACAGGGAAAATCTCCAAAAGTTATTCGTGAAGAAATGTTGACTGTATACGGGGGTAGTTGTCCTTCCAAGTATACTATTTGTGAATGGTCAAAATTGTTTAAACATGGCCTAGAATCACTAGATGATGATCCCCGTCCAGGTCGACCTGTTGACATGATCACTTCGGGTGTTATTGAAAAAACTAAGTGTTTGGCATTGGAAGATGCAAGATTAAAAAAGCGACAATTAGCGTCTTTATTAGGAGTTTCAGAAACCACTGTTTTCAGAATTTTACATCATTACCTTGGCATGACAAAGGTCAGTGTGAGATGGGTTCCACGAATGCTTACGCCTTTTCAAATTCTTACTCGAATGGAGAAGTGGGAAGAATTTTTGGCGCTTTGTGGGGACGAACCAGATTTAATCATCAATCGACTTATCACCGGAGATGAAACTTGGGTCCATCCTTTTGATTCTGATTTTTAATGATTATCTGAAGAAGGGTGGTACAATCACAGGAGAGTATTATGCAAGCTTAATGCATCGCCTCAGAGATGATATTAATGTGAAAAGGCGCGGAAAACTAACCCAAAGTGTCCTGCTGCTTCATGATAATGCACCATCCCATAAGTCAAGACTTTCAAAAGCTGCCGTTGCTAAATGTGGCTTTGTAGAAATTGATCATCCACATTATAGCCCCCAGTGACCATTTAGTTTCCAGATCTCAAAATAACACTAAGGGGAAAATTTAGGGACGATGATGAACCTATAGCGGCTGTTGCAAAGCCATTTTGCGAGCAAACCAAAAGAATATTTTCATAATGGGTTAAAGATGTTATTGAAAGGACATAATACTTGTATTGAAAAGCAAGGGGCCTATATTGAAAAATAAATTTCTGTTGCTGTTCTAATGTACTCTCAGCATGCCTAGTCCGAGAATATAAAAACGACCCCTCGGATATGGGTTGCACTTAGTGCTACCAGTAAGGAAGTTGAAACCATAATGTAACCGATATTATACGGTGATACCTTGTAAATGCAGTATAGAGACTGTTTGGTTAAACATTTTAGCCCCAATATTGATTTAAATGTTATCTCACTATATTAATCTAATATTGACTACATACATTTTTCATTATTGGACATTGATTGATGGCATACAGTGAGCCTGTATAGTATCGATAAATCTATATTTAACCAGTGTTATGGAAGGGAACTTGATTAATGCAATACTGGAGCTTTATGGGATAAACACTGAAATAACAATACAGCTGCTAATACTATGTCATCCCAATATTGATCTAGCCGTACAGTTTCCACTATCGTGTTTATTTTGATGTGCTTTCACTATTGTAAAGAAATAGATAAACCTATATTTAATCGATAATATACTATACAACGTTGCAGGTAAAATACTGGCAGTAGATTAGATTGTTATTACAATATTATGCTGATAAAGTTATATCTTATCAATATAGACTTTACACACAGATTTTCCATAATTGTATTTATATTGGTGGCATGTAGTGCAACCAATATTGTAATGAGGTCAACAAAGGTATATTTAACCAACATTGTATATACAATGCTGGTGTTATCTTGGCTAAACATTGTAATAACCATGTGGTCTTAAAAGTGGTATTCGACATTGTGCAAATAATTTTACTGCTGTCTGAATATTTCAAATACCAGGTATAACTGGTATGAATAGAATGAGTTTAAACTTCTTTACGTTATAAATACATAGTAAATTTCTGAAATTGTTTTGATGTCGATGGTGATATTACTACATTTATTTGAGCTCGTTAATAATGGAACACCAAACACAAGAAAGATATCCTTAATCAAGCTATACACCGTAGCGAAGGAATCCGATCAAATTTATAAAAAACGCCCTGCATGCCTGGAACCTAAGAATATCCTACTTAAGATATTGGTAAGGACCTACAAGAAATGTCCTGTATCATTTGGACCCATTTAACTAAGGCACCAAGAAAGAAAAACTACCAGATTTAATACTAAATAAATACTAGAGTTGTGGTATGTAATAACGGGAAATTGTGAACCTTTTATTCAAAGCCACTTCATATTGGTTCTCCTAATAAGATGTAGCCTTAAATAAAAATCGGCAGATATACTGTTTCCTCTAGATAAGAATTGTTGGCTAAAATACTGTAAATGTATTTCAAATAAGGAAAAAAAAAGTACTATTACCAACTTTTCCATCAAAGCCTATCCAGGAACAAACACCTCGCAGCAAATAGATTTCACCCTAACACATGTTCGGTTTAAAATATGTTAACGGATTTACGGTACTACAGACACTGCGATTACGACGCAATTCCTCGGAGGTATTGACAATATTTCGATGGATTAAATCAAATCATGTCTACCTTCTTCCTGATGTTATGAACGTTTCCTTATATAGTTGTACTCTACCATTATCTTAGTACTCTTCTATTATTACGCATACCCCAAAAATTAAGAATGCGGAGAGGTAGAGTAACCTAGATCAATTAGTATTTTGCCAGCAGTGTGTAAAATTGTACAAAGAATTGTGCGTGAATAAAGTGGCTTCTACTTAGAAGCCAACGAACTTTATTACGGTAAAAAATCAAGGTTCCGCAAGCAAGATAGCACAGTCTCAGCTCTGTTACACCTGAAAAATTCTCTGAACAGTGGCGTGGGGTAAGGCGATGTGATACTGCTATGCTCTTTAGATTTTTGGAATATATTTGCTGAAGGAGCTTGGAAAGCGCAAGCAGCCGTGCCTCCCCCTTGAGAAGGGAATGAAATACGTGGTCTTTTCCTTTTTTCCTGGAATATATTCGCTACAGTTAACCATGCTATTATTAATTAATTTGTTAAAAGGTTATTTGTCAGATAGAACACACTAAATGTGAACTGTGGTGTTCCACAATGTGTACGAAATGTATAAGAATATACATCGGCGTGCAGACTTAATGAAGATATAAATACCATCAGAAAATGGACAAATGCAAACAACTTAAAACTTAACAATAGCAAGGCAGTATGTAATTCTTTGATCCTTGAGCAAACTCTAAATCACCCACTTTCAACTAAGGTATTGAAGCGCAGAATTGCTGTGTGCGATATCCTTGGAAGATTCGAATACATGACCTCATACAACCACTTTTCAACGTTACTCGTGTGTTACACAAATTAATAGTGGTTAATACTCAACGTATGTTTTAAGAATTTATAGTTTTCATTTTCGCCACACCCGTACTACCAACCATCTGATTAAAAAAAGACGAAAGTAGAGTCCGTTTTATACACAAGTAACAAAAACCGTGCAGCGAATGTCCAGCTAAAGTTTGTTTGTTATTTGAAAGTAGCATCACTGATGAAGAGTGTTTTAATCTTATAACAATGAAAGCTATTTAACAATAAACTGAAATGCGGATACTGACTTCTAATTAAGTACAGCATTATTTATTAGTAGAAATGGCAATTTTCCTATATCAAAGTAGGGCCAGCAAGATTTAAGCTTTAATAAATGTTGCCAATAACTTTAAGATAATTTTTAACGAAAAAATAAGTGAGTTCAATAGGTGAACACGGCGTAAATAGTTGAACTAGCACACACATCATTTTTCACTTAAATGAAGCAAAAAGTGAAAACATCAATGGCTGTTTAAGACATTTTCACATGTCAGGCACATTCGAACGTTGTTTACCCGTACGACACTTTATAATAGATTGAATTGAACAGAATATTATAAAGTGCGTAATTTTTAACTATTAAAAGTAGTTAATTAATTTTTAATTTGTAGTAGATTTGTGCAGCAATTTTTCTTATTTATTAAGGTTAGATTGACCTCAATTTTTGTGTTTCTATTTTTTCCTGTATGTAATTTGGATTGTAGCAAGGTCGGTAAGTTGATTGATGGAGAACCTGCATGATTACAGCTGGGCACTATCGCTAACATCAACATTTAACACCAAAAGAAACATTGTTTAACTTATACTTATTTATATTAAATTTTCCATAATTACTTCGAGCCCAAAATGTCTAGACCCCAGTTAATTTTGGGTGGGAAGTGGATCTGCGGAGTAAGTAGCAACTGGAGTGAATGTGATCTTCTTTTTGCTGTAATAACTGCAACACTTGAAAAGCGATTGTTTTAAAATTTGATTTAAGAGCATAACACATAGATGGCTAGAGCCCAGTAATGGGATTTTTTTGAATAGCGATTGCGCTCAAGTTTTACATTATTGCCCTAAACGGCAAGGCTTTAGCGAAATTTGCTGGAGATCAGCAAATGCGTTACATCAGCACATAAATAAGATTTGCAGATGTGCTTAACGCGACTTAACAATCATAAGAAGGCAATACATAAAATGTGTCCAATGTTGTGCGACCTAGCATCGTCACATTATGTGAAGTGTTGCCGAAATTTAAATTTAAATATAGAGTATTCACAAATAAGTAAATTCGAACAATGAAATCCGCTTCGACTCAGTTAGTAAACCCTTTGTTAGCAGAGTCTTTTTGTGTAAAATTGCATTTAAAACAAAAGTGCATTCCTGGTGTAGCGAATTCAATCAATGATTGTGCTGAAAAAGATTCGATAACCCTCACAATTCAATTACGTATATGCTATAATTTAGAGTTTATAAATCTATAAAATTGATTGACACTTTATTTTGTATTTTCTAAATAATCCTTCTTTAGACGATTTCGTTAAGTGCAGATGTGCTTTAGCACCGCTCTGCATTTTAGTTTAATGCGTGGTTTAATTAGTGAATTAATAAGGTAGTTTAATGTATACAGTGATTAGGGTAAGATTAACAATTGTGCAATAATTGAGTGAAAGGACGCTTTAGAGGAAATAAATATATCTGCTCATAACGCATAATACAAGCACATTCTTAAGTATTATTTAGAATACTTGTATTCGTGATATCATGGTATCATATCACTCCGTTGATCTTTCATTAACATGCTTGTTTATTATATATCAAAACGAAAGCAAACTTTTAACATTGATTTACAAACTGTGATTTGTTTTACGCGTGTTTGTAAACAACGTTTGAGACAATAGTGGTTAAGGGAAGTGTTTAGTACTAATTACTGCAATTAAGACATATAATTAGTAATCTGACTATTATATTAACAAAATTTCGACAAAAAAGGAAAATAAAAGAGGTCAAGGAAAAAAAACTTAAGTTTAAGAGAGTTTAAAGAGACAGAGGTGGAGCAGTAAGCGAGTGTGAGTAATGAATAAGAATGAGAGAGAGACGGATGGAGGAAGAAGAAGCAGAAAGGCAAAGAATATTTGGCAAGGACAAGAAACTGATAAGGTCTCCAAACGTTCAGTATTCAAGGGAGGAACAGGAAGAGAAAAGAGATAAAGGAAAGTGAAATAACAAAAAAAGAAAAATAAAAATGGGGAAGAATTGAGAGAAGCGGAAAAGGCGTGGCAAAATAGAAAAGCTGAAAAAGTATGCGGATGAGGAGGAGAGGAGGAAAAGGAAGAGTAATATTGTAATAAAGGGATGAAGATGCAAGGAGCCAGAAAAAGATTTACAAGTTATGATTTTAGAGAAATTAAAAGTGGAATTTAAAAAAGTAGCGATGATAAAAAGAGAGAGAGAGAAAATGAGATGGTGCCGGAGAAGAGGAAACTAAGGGATACAAGAATATGTATGGAACACGACTCAATCCGGATAACTAGGAGTAGAGTCAAGTCATTCCATTTTGTCCAGTTTTACATTAATTCACTTGGTTCGCATTCGTTTCATGTTACATCTTAGCAAATACACACCATTCATTAATATTATTTAGTCCCTACGAAGAAATAAAATTATTTCGAAATATCGACTATAATAATGGAATATTAAATTTTTTTTAAGTTATCAGTCCATTTTACACCCTATACCCAAACTTTTCCCTCATGTATATATGTATGTTAAATCGATGCTCCGGGTACTGGTCCGCGTTGGTGTTGATGCCATATCTGATTCTCGTTACTCGTATAGGTTTGTTTTCTATACGAGCAACAAGAAGCAGTAGCAGAAAGTTAAACGTATCCTGAAGATGGCAAATGGGATCTTGCCGAAAAATCGAGCTAACAGTCTTGTTGAGACTACCACATCATCAACACCAACGCGCAGCATTACCCGGAACATCAATTTAATGCATGAAAGGCGTGGAAATTTAAAACCAAATATATATTTGGTTAATTGAAACCTGTCAGTGCTTAATATTATTTAGTATTTTCCGTTTATCCTTACGTAGGAACTCGTATTTTTGGATTTTTCCGCCAAAATTAGCATTTCGTTTTAACAAGATTACTTCCGTTACCTTTTTCTTCTTATTTAAACAAATTCCTTACTTCCTTTTGTTTTCCGCTATTATATTTGACGAAGAATATTAATTACCTATTATAATTGCAGTTATTGCTGTATTTTAACTAGTGAAATGGTCTCCGTCATCCTTTATTGTATTCAAAGTTGACCACGTTTCTCAGTGAACTAATGTCGTACTTTACAAATTCAGCGAATGAAATATTATTATGCCTTGGCAGAAGTTACCTAACAGGTACGATAATATAATCGTTTTTCAAAAGAGGCGATCATATAAATCAATCTTATTTTGTTCAATAGTTGTAGTTTATTTTAATGATCACTGTTCTTTCCTGATTATCAAGTTCATGTTCATGTACTGAACTGCAAAATAAATTACCGTTTTATTGTTTATTGATTCTCATTGTGTAACCCGAGCTAGTGGGCATATGGTAACACGACTTGCTCAGCATTCGAGGGGTAATGGGTTCAATTCCCTTTACCGTCTACTCTGTATGAAGTTTTTTTAGAAGGTTTTCCTCATACATGCATAGCGGCATGGTAACTGCGTATATGTACACCATGTATGGCCATTTAGGTGAATGCTGGGTCCCTCTCAGAACACTAACTCTGTTCCTCCCGATCCCACTCTGACCGCACGTACCCTTAATCACGTCATGCATACATACTTAGTGTATGTATGTGGGGAATCCATGACTGTGGCCTTATCCCTGTGGGAGGGAATAACACTCATTGTCTTTTCCTTTTCTTTCCTTTCATTGTGTAAAGTTTCATTGCTAACATATTTATATCCTGTGGTCCCAAACCTTTCGCAAGACTGAAATGTTTTACTTTTCCTGGTTTTTAATTTTTTGGTATGTCCTCATATCCCGTACTCAACAATTAAGTTAAATAAATGTTCGTTTTGTTGTAAATATCCATTTTTGCGATTAGCCTTCCACAGCTTTATCGTATTTTTCACATATTGTACCGTGTACTATTAACTACCACGTTTTTTTTTCTCAATTTAATACAATGAAATGTTAATTAGAAGTGTTCAATTATAAAAACTTTTATTAACACTATAAACCTATAAACAACAAACAGATGCTAGATATCATACATAAACAGAATTTAAAAATTTGTCAATAAATAACTGAGATATGGGCCATTAAAGTTAAAATATACTAAAATGACGATTTTACCCTAGAGATCTTGATAATCTGTAAACAGAATGGCAGATTTGCACGAAATAAAATTCGTTATATTCCTCTTCAGAAAGTAATATTAGTATTATAAGTTTCAACAAAATCTGATCATAAGTAAATGAAGCATGTCCGACTAATGTTACTGAAGGGTAAAAATAATGAATTTTACCTTTTAAAAACGTGGTATTTTGGTGTTTCGGACAAAATAGAGCGCGGTGGATTTGTCTCTCAAAATCGCATAAGAATTCAAAGTTACCTACATCCCGATTGGATCATAAATAGCCGATGTATGGGCGACTAAAGTTAAAGCAGGTTAAAAATAAACATTTTCATTACTGGAAACCCGATACTTGGTTAAATAGATTGGTTGATTCGCACTAAAGAAAGTTCGCTTTATTTGCCTCTCACAATTAAAATTTTGTATTTCAAGTTTCATCCAGATCTGATCATAAATAGAGTACTAAGCTAAACTAGTTTAAAAATAACAATTCTTACCCATACAAACGTGTTCGAAAGCGGAATCGCTAGTTTTCATGAAAGACAATGATTCGTCTTTAAAAATACCCTAAGGATACATCGTTCCTGACGTAAACTGAAAAAAAAATTGTATTGACGCCAGAAAACCATAGAAAACACAAGCGAACAAGATCCAATACAAAAAGAGAATTCAAAATGTCATCAATATTGAAATAACCGAAATATGGGCGATTAAAGTTAAATTGCATTAAAGCTGGCCACTTTTACAATTGAAAACGTTATGTATGAAAATGTAAACTTTCACCATTATTACCCATAATTTATATACTTAGCTTTGGGTTTTAAATCGTGTATTTCTATATTTATATTCATATAAGTCTATACGTTTCGATAACATACAGTTATCGTCCTCAGTAGTGGTAAAATATTGTAGAATTGTTTATGTTGTTAGAAAAAATTTATGAAATATGAAAATGTGATGTTTCATAAAATGGCAAATACAGAAAGAGGTCAAATGTATTATATCCGACCACATGAAAGAAACACATTTGCACTAGAAGAGAATAATACCAACGTACTGACCATATGCGACCAACAACAGGTAGGCACGGTAACATGTTTTTTTTTAAATTTGTGGTTTTTCATCAAACACAGTCGAGTAACAAAAGTAAAGTAAGCAAAGTAAGTCACGTTTACTGTTCAAGTAGATAATTAATGTTTTATTTGTAATAAGTTTAATTCGCGTTGTTTTAGAACGTCAACTGTCTTATTTACTAAAGCAAGGTTCATTTTAATTTTTGCTTTATTTTCACTTTTGTAAATAAACAGTGTTAACGGAAATTAGTTTAATTTATTGGTATCAGTAATGAAAAACTATTTTTTCAATGTAATTTAGATAGTATTATAATAAATTCCATAATCGCAGGCTGAAGAAAAATGGTATCAAAAAAGAAATTTTAATGAAAATTCAAGCAAACAGATTTTACTCGTATAACTAAATTTATTTTAATATTTTCGGTTTTTAATTGTTTAATCTCGGGTTATTTGAGACTCTATTTGTTGAGGATGCAAGGAGTACAACGTCACTTGTACCGATAGTAGACTAGTCCTTGCATCCTGTGAGTAATTAAACTAGTAGTTTCTAACTCAATACTGTTTATTAAATTTAATATCAGTCATTTATAGTATTAATCCTACTGTGTCCTATTTACAAAAAATAAACAATTGCAATTTAATGTGGTGCATAAATTCTATTATATATTATGCTATGTTGCGTTCTTGATATCACTGACCTAGTGGTACTTCTGAGTAATGTTTATGTTACTATTTAGTGATGATAAATAATGAATGTTGCCAATTAACTTAATTATTAATAATGATGCAGGTCCTGTTCAATTTGAGATTGTACATCCTAGTGCGCCGAGGAGTTTATATGCGGTTGTCGACTGAACATCCTGCTACGCCGAGGAGGGGGCACCTGTGGTACCCAGTGGTTCCATCACAATCTGAAAGTCTTCTGTGAAGATCAGTTCATTTCGAAACTTCATCCACTTCGTGCCTGTGTTGTCGGGCACCCGTTGATCACAGTCGATTGAGCTTAACCATAACTCTTGTAATAGCAGCTTGACTGTTATGGTCACTGGGCTGACCCATCCCACGGGTTTATGCTCTGGTTAGTTGAGTTTAAGTGTGTTAGGGATGCAAGGGGTACACCGTCATTTGTACCGATTATGGATCCAACTCAATATTGTTTATTAAATCTAATACCACAACTATTCAAACTAATTATTCTACTGCCCTATTTACACAAAATAAACAATTGCAATTTAATGTGGCGTACAAATGCTATTACGTTATTTGACATTATTGACCTAGTGACACTGATTAATAATGTTTGTTACAATTTCTCTATGCTAAACTATAATTTAGAAAGTTGCTATTTAACTTAATTACTAACGATGATTGTCAAATGCAGGTCCAGTAAGATTTGAGATTGAACATCTTGCCGCGCCTAGAAATTTATGTTCGATTGTCGACTGAACATCAAGCCGCGCCGAATAAAGTGCAACTGTGGTATCAGAATCCATTTCTTTGTGGTTAACTGTATTTTGCTCCGTATTCGTGTAATCCCTTGATTGGTTCTAGTATAGACTGCTGCACCGTACGCCTTTTCGGATGCGTCGCAGAACCCGTGCAAATGTAATTAATCTTCTGTGTGGTGGATCCATCTCGCTATCTGATACTCTTCTGTGAAAATCAGTTCATTACGAAACTCCATCCACTTCGTGCTTAGGTTGTCGGATATCTGTAGATTGAAATTAACCATAACAATTGGACTAGTAGCTTGGCTGTTATAATTACTGGACTGATCCACGCGTACGCAGCGGGTCTCTGATTTCCTACAGAGCTCCAACTTGAATTAAAAGCTATCCCGGCCTGATAGCCACATAACATTTAGAGAATTTCTTGCTCCGTCTTTCTTGATGTCCATAGGCTCAGGTGTCTTGCTTAGGTCCTTACATAGTTTCTAGCCTATTTTCCTAATTTAAAATTCATCAATTGTTCTTTTAAGAGTTTTGCTTATTTTACAGTTTTTGCGCCTGTTAGCAAGTCATCCACGTTGTAGTAGTTTAGTGTCACTGTTGATGCGTTTGGTTATTTGCTTTCTTCACTTTGGGCCAGTCGATGCAACGTTCATACCCCTAAGTACGAAGCGCGTGATTGGTTCCCTTGGTTTAGATCTCCACGGGATTGTGTAATACCACTGGTCTTCTGGGTTTAGTTCAATGTGGCAATATATCTTATCTACATCAGCCGTGAGCACGTAATGATGTTTTGTCCAGCTCACAAGTAAGTGCCAGAGATCTTGTCGCAGTCCTGGATCTACGCGCATAACATGACTTATGCTCTTCCCATTTGTATCTTTCGAAGATACGTCAAAGGCTACTCAGTTTTGTTATTGAACTCGACTCCTTTATAACTGTCTCATGGGGGTGTACATCCGTTTTTCGTTAGGGTTACTAGTTAGTTGCATATGTTCCAATTCAGTATTCTTCTATGCATGTTTTGTTCTCTTTCTACAACTTGGCGTCATTTAAGAATTTTCCTCAGTTGAAGTAATCTTGCAACGGCAACCGGTCTGGAGCTGTTTAGGGTGGATGGGGCTTCTTTGAATGGAATCTCGACTGTATCACTTCCAGTAGGGTTTCATAAGGTGGTTCGGTGGAAACGTTGTTCACATTATTCACCTTATCGGGAGAGTTGAGTGACCAGAGTTCCCAAAATTTTTCTAACTGCACTCATTCTTGTGCTCGTGACACCATGTTAACCAGTGTTACCTCTTATTTTCTGGGATTGGAGACCTCCCCTCATACAATCAACCCCAATTCTGTATCTTGACCTAGACGCTTGCCCGTCTTCCTCAAGCCAACCAATCGTAGTTTTGCATAATCATCTGCTCCCAGTAGCATTTATATTGGTCGCGGTAAGTTGAGCGTCGGATCCGGTGGAGTTTAGTTTGTCTATTAGTAGATGTTGAACTGAAATGACTTCATGGGGAGACTTTCCCCGATCTTCTTCGGGACTATTAACTCTGTAGTCAGTGAAGAGGTACTTGCGTATAACGGTCTTAGCTGAATGGTTGTTTTCGAATTTGCATTGGTTGGTCTGCTCCTCCAAAAACGCTGATTGCTGCCAGTGCAATTTTAATAATTGGGTTGAATCCACAGTCATGAATGGTTACGATCCAGGGTCGACCAATACTCGTAATGTTGGCAGTTCGCCAAGGACATCCTTAAAGTTTAACCATTGCTATGGCTAAGAGCACTTTTTTTGGTGGAGCTGTATGCACCCATAACTGCTTTGGTTACTACATGCGCGGTTGAATTTGTTGTTTTTACTGGATTTCCGTAGTCCTAGTGGAGTAGTAGATGGTGAGGGTATTGGCACAGCGTCTATACAGATAGACGCTTCTCTTCCACTGAATTTGTGCGGTTGCTGGCAGTAGGAGCATACATGTTTGTGGATGTTCTGCCATATGAATTTTTTTTGCGTGAATTCTTATTTTGTTTTCCTGGCTTGGGACATGCCTTCTAACTACTGGAACCTTATTTAAAGAATTCCATTGTTGCTTCAAGGGATGGTAATTCATTCGGCATTTTTAGAAACTGTTCAAAGAGTTCAATAAATTCTGAGTCGTATTTCCGTGCCACCATCCTGTCACCGGACCTCAGGATGGTGTTCCAGGATGGTGTTTCTGTTCTTAGGTTTGTAATAGCCTTCAGACACCCTTGAATCGTGCCATGTAGTCGCTAATTGACTATACGAACTTTCCTGATCGCGGGAAAATCTAAAATTTTATCTACTAGTTTTGACATCATTAACCTTCTATTGTAATTTCTGCTCTTGAGAATGTCCTGTTGAATAGTTGTAACCTGTATGTGGAGGTGCTGGATTAGTTTAGCTGCTTCTCCTGTGATATGTCTTTTTAGATATTGACTTTTCCACGTATCTGTTATAAATTTCTTGCCGTTTATTACCTTTTCGAAGATGTTTTGGAAGGTTACCCAGTTTTCATAGCCACCACTAAATTTAGTTATCGTCACTTTTGGTAATGCAACGTTGCGTCGCTTATTTACTTGTGTGGCGATGTTTATCTTACTTCCCAGTTTGAGCATATTTCGTCACACCATTGTTCGGCTCAAGATCGCTTGCTGTGAAGTTGGTATTCTGAAACATTGTTTCATGTGCCTTAATGTGTTTCTGGACCTCCTCAATTTTTTTTTATCACATGTAGATTGTACTGTTTTCTTTTTGCTCTAATGTTCTTCGACTCCTTGTAGTAGGAGCTTTAACGAGTGAAACTGGATATCTTGCAGTTTCACTCGTTGTGAATGTTCCTTGTGGGTCTCAAAGATATTACAAACCAGTTGATAAAGTACTGGCTGTTTTGTCTTAAAACAAAACCATTTTGACGATGCAAAAGTAGAAGAGTTTCTTAAGTTAACAGAGTTGGATTTGAAACAAACTTTTTTGCAAAAGTAATAGTAAAATTTTGAAACAAAGTACAATTATTATGCTTATAGCGTTTCTCCGTTTATAATCAACTTATTCATAGGTAAAGTTAAAACAGACAAATTGTAATATTTGTCTTTTATTCGTCCTAATAATGGGTTTCGTGTTAACTTTATTTGTCTGGTACATGGGTGTATTATACTTTTCATAGGTTCTGTCCCAGATTCGGTGTTCCAGATATCAAGTGATTCACTTAGAAACCTTAGGAGTATAATGATGTTTCTTACTGTTTCTCTTTACATGTAGTTCTTTAACTCTCCGAATTTAAATAAATGGGACCTATGAATAACGATTCATTTAATAATTGATGTTTGTATCAAAGTTATCACAATTTCTGTCCCTCAGAATTATGAGCACATAATATCATTATGGTCTATATTAGGGTCTAGTCTCTACAAAATTTCCACCGCGTACACTCAGTTTGAAATGTGGGGCTCACAACTATATCTTTGAAATTATTTTGACTCACTGTGTATACTTAGTGTTATATGGTACGTATGGTGTCATCTGAACATGAGTTTGTACAGTCAAATTTTCTATTTGAGAATAATGTAAGTTTGGTGTAAATGTTACGACTAGGATTTGTTGTAGTGTTGAGTATTACGTAAAGGCATATATAGATGTATAAAATATTGTGAGCCGAAATAATTAGATTTGCATGTTAATGAAATCCCATAGAGACGCTAATGTGTGCCAATGTAAGTAGCTATTGTATTTTCAGAAATACAGGTTTAAAATTATGATGAATGGGTGGCGTAAGCGAAGTAATGATGGTTGAACACTGCAATAGAATGTGTAATACATATGCATGTGTATTCTACTTGTATAAATTAGTTAAGATTTACTGAATGAAGATGACTGTCGAATTTGGACATTTCAGAGAGGTATTTTTCTTAATAATGGTGACGACAAATGCTTTTTCTGTTGAGTTGGTTCCGCTTCATATTTTCTCTTCAGCAAAACCATTTAAGAGTGGTTTGTATTGATTTAGCGGGTAAATAATTGGTGACGTTCTCTAGATGAGCGTGAGAATCTATAAAAGAGGAAGAGTGGTACCTTAGAGAGGTCTTTTTTTAGCGAACCCTTAGCTAAAACAGTTTCGTGTCTTAAAGAGGGCATAACTCTCTTTGCTAATATACTGTAACATCTAGTTAAAACAGTGTCGTATTTACTGCTAGAACCCGTTTTTGGTGATAAAACATTAAAACATTTACAAGTAAAGCTGATGTATGGAGACCAAAAATTTAAATGAAGAGTTTAAGCAGATTTGAGATAAACAGTAGCCGTTGGGTTAAAAGCTAGTATTGTGTATACAACCCGCGCGATAGTAAGAGAGACTTTTAAAGTTATCATTTACAACTATGTAAAAGTTTTCGACATTGTTGAAAGTATGACTGCATTAAATAATTGTTAATTCTGATGTAAATATATGCAATTAAATTTATAGACAGTTAAGAATTTAAAGCCAAATTAAGTTCTAATACAAAATTTGACGAGTATTTGACAAATCAAGTAGTACACAAATTGACCATTTAATGCAAGCGATAAAGGACGTGAGTGAAAGCAAAACGTATAAGTTTGCACCGTGTGTATACTATCCCAAAGTGTAACTAAAGAGATACCCTTTCATTAACCAGGATAATTCATTTTAAAAAGAACTAAGAAGTTCATATGTAGGATTAATTTTAGATATCGATTCCCACCACTATCTGCTATTTGTGTGCTATAATAATAATAAGTAAGAGAACAGAATGAAATAACGGGGAAAACTTATGTAAAATAAGATAGTTTTTTGTGTGTTACGTAATTGCGGTAGGTTTGGAATAATTGATAATGAACGGTCGCTGCAACTAAGGTCAATATTGTTTGTCAGATTAAATAAATTAAGTTTTGTAATCTACTTGTCTAGAAAGAACTTAATTATTAAGCCCACGCAATCCTTGTGATCCAGTGAGTAACCTTACACACAAAAAATAAAGAAATCTAATAAAGCGTTATTAATTTTTATATCCCTAATTGAGTTTTTACTTTAATTATCACCATAAAATTGATGGGTAGTGAGCATTATAGCTAAAATAAGTTCAATAATCAGCACTATTGAAACAAATTTTTGATTAATACTGCATTATCCATTTTCTTTGTTTTTATGCGTAAAGTTGCTCAAAGGGTCAAAAAGATTCAGTACAATAAATCTTTTTGTTTTTTGTTATATTTCTTTTTTGTTATATTTACGTTTGATAATTGAATTTTCACTAGACAAGCCGCTTACGAAGCTTAATCTATTTAATCAGGCAAACTATATTGACCTTAGTTGCAGCGACTGTTTATCACATTTACGCAGTTATATTAATGAGAATAAAAATTACAATTACAACATAACTTCTCAATTACGCACAGATCGCTATACTTGTTTTAATTTTGTGATACGGGTTAGGGATTCGTGGTTAAAAATTAAAAAAATCAATTATGACTTTTCACATATTTATTTATTTCAGAATATTAATGACAATGTTCAATATTAGTTCATATTTATGCGAGAGTAAATTCGAACGTATACGGACGTCTTACTAACTTGGTTTGGCTAGTACAAAAGGTGCAATTAATAATTTTATGGTAACTTATATGCTTTAAAATTTTTTTGCCCTTGGGGAAAATTTGCTTTTAATATTAAGTGAACTTCAAAAGTTTCAAAATTGTTGTTTTGAACTAAAACACAATTATTAATATTATTGGGACGAAGTTTAGCGTACAGTTTCAAAGCGAAAGAGTGTTGTACGAATTGAATGGTTGAGATTGAGATATGTATTATTTCATCAAGTATAATTCTGCCTTCCGCAATCGGGTAGGACTAAATTAAGAATTCGCCTAGTACTACCTACTTTAGAGAAGTTTCAGGTTGTGGTGGCGCCTAAGACTGTTTTACCAGACTGAACTTGGTTATTTGTTGCTTTTATGACAAGTGTAAGGTTTTTCAAGACCAATTTTAATTACCTCACATCTTATATCGAACCCCCTATCTCTACTGCTGTTTTCTTGGCAAGGTGCTTACCTCAGTAAGCCTTCACGACGCATAGTGCGGTTTGATGATGTAACAGGGCCCAGAAAGCCAGCCAACCAGGCACTTGTTAACACTAGCACCGCCGGCTATTGTAAATACCTAAAACTGCCGTGGTCGGTCATTTTGACCTCTGGACAAGGAAGGTTATTTTTAGATTTGTTCTTTATATATTTTACATTTAATTGAGAAAGAAACATAAAAAACACATTTTAGGTAAATATTCATTTTAATTAAATAAAAATCAATTTTTTTTATTTTTGTCACATTTTTTAATTTGGCATTGATGGCGTTTTTTAGGTTTCTTTGTACCAGATGTGCTGGTACTTGCACCAGAATCTTGTTTCGAATCGAAATACTCTTTTCTTAGTTATTCTGTGGCTTATTCGCCACATTGTGTAAATCTGCATCTAGCTTTAGAAGGAAACAATTGTTCGTCTACTGTAATATTTGCTCCTGGAACATAGCAGTCTTTGCAGTTACTAATAAATTTATCCCATATTTCGGACGCCAAAGCAAACTATCACTAACTAGACGTTATTTTCGTCTTGATCGAATATCAAATCCTAAAAATCTCATGATTTCACGAAATCCATTGCGTGACATGGCCTCACGAAAAAATTGCGGTCCCCAAGTAACAGACCTTAAACTGTCAAGCTGTAATGTTCTTGCGCCGTAAGTACCACGAGCTAGTAATATTGCAAGAAAAGCGTCAAGTTCTTGAAGACGCAATGACCAGTTTGTGTCATCTCCTGGTTGTCGTTTAGCATCAATTTCAGTACATTTCTGAATGTGTTTTAGCGTTGTGTTATCTACAGACAATCAAAATTCACTTAACACAG
Organism: Vesta saturnalis; assembly: GCA_036346205.1. Taxonomy (NCBI): domain Eukaryota; kingdom Metazoa; phylum Arthropoda; class Insecta; order Coleoptera; family Lampyridae; genus Vesta; species Vesta saturnalis. Next base: position 1,758,024 of record JARFJB010001308.1, read on the forward strand.
AGTATTACGCTCTACAGTTCAAAGAAATAACGGTATTTGTTACTTTTCCACATTTTCCACAAACATATTTGTTACACATTGAACAAACGTCAGCAGTTTAATTTTTGTCACATTTTTTAATTTGCACTGATAACGTTTTTTAGGTTTCGTTGTATCGGATGTGCTGGTACTTGCACCAGAATCTTGTTTCGAATCGAAATACTCTTTTCTTAGTTCCTCAGCTAGAGCGAAAATAAAGTCTCTTCTTTTTATTTTACTGCCTACTACTTCCTCATAAACTATCCAGCGGTTGATTGTGGCAAGATCTAAAACATTATAAAACACATGAACTGGCCATCTACGTGAACCAGCTTTCGTAGAATATTTTCTAACCATTTGGTCCAACACATCTCCCCCAAACTTTGTTTCATTATAATACAACACTGTCTCAGGTTTCTTCTTTTTGCCATCATCTATAGCCACAATTGTATGTAGCGTACTTAGCAGTATGACATTTTTATTAACTTTACACTGATAAATTGACAATGTGCTTTTATCATTTTTCATTACTGTGGCAGAATATAACTCTGCCCTTTTATCCTTGATACAAAATGCTAATTCCCTTTTTGCTAGGTTCATTGTTCCTACTATTGTTGTGTTATCTTTGCCCGCATTGTTGCTAGCTCCTGGTAAAAAAGTTGTCGGTAGTAACATTTCTACCCATATTTAGGAAAGGTCCGATTAATTTTAAAACAACATATTCTGGAAGGGGTAGGCTGTTCGGATGCATATCATCTTTTCCTAAATAAGGAAAATCATTCAGGAGATATTTAGAATTCGTATCAACAGTTCTCCAAAATTTTACACCAATTATCAGGCTTATTCGCCACATATTGTGTAAATCTGAATCTAGCTTTATAAGGAAACAAAATGTTTGCTCCTGGAACATAGCAAGATTTACAGTTACTAATAAATTTATCCCATATTTCGGACGCCAAAGCAAACTTATCACTAACTAGACGTTGCTTTTGTCTTGATCGAATATCAAATCTTAAAAATCTCATGATTTCACGAAATCGATTGCGTGACATGGTTTCATGAAAAAATTGCGGTCCCCAAGTAACAGATCATAAACTGTCAAGCTGTAATGTTCTTGCGCCGTAAGCACCACGAGCTAGCAATATTGCAATAAAAGCGTCAAGTTCTTGAAGAGGCAATGACCAGTTTGTATCATCTCCTGGTTGTCGTTTAGCTTCAATTTCAGTACATTTCTGAATGTGTTTTAGCGTTGTATTTTCTACAAACAATCGAAATTCACTTAGCACAGAGTTAGTAAACACATTTCTTTTAGCATAAGGAGTTGGTCCAGGAGTATTTAGCATAACATTTTTTTGAAGTATACGGCTAACGTAAGGCTCACTTGATTCCAAAACTTCCCATACATCATTAGATTTGGATGATTATTTACTCCCCACAGGTAAATGTATGTAATTTTTTCGTTTTGGAAGGTGTTTAATGTTATCACTAATTTTATTAGATGTACAAGGATCAGAAGTGACATTATTTACACTCAAATCAGATTCTTCACTTTGTTCACTACTTTTGTTATCGACAGAACAGCTTCATCGCTTTCACCATTTTCGGAGTGGTTATTTGCTTTTTCGGATTCGCCTATTGTTGTGTAACACCGCGAGACAACCTTTTTTTTTTACTGAGAAAGTAACCTCGTAATAAGTACAGTATCTCAGAACAACGTTCACTGGCAACTAATTTGAAATCTCAAAGTACTTGAATATATAGATCTCTATAGAAACAAGGTATAACTTGCATTTTTCATATCTCGGGCGCGTAGGTAAAAATAGCGAAGATTATTCATAATTTCGGACACGACTAAACAAGTTCTGACTTGCAGTAAACTCCTAAAAATTACCACAATAACAGTAAAATACATTGTTTTATCTTAACGTTGTAATTATGTTTGTTATACAACCTCAAAACTGATTATGAGTATATGAACGGTCAAAATGGCGGTTCCGGCAACAAATACTACAACACCGTAACTCCAAGCACCACGGAGAAACAACATTTTAAAGAAAGCACGCGGTCAAATTGACAGCCGCGGCAGTTCTAGTGAAACGATACTTGTCGGACTACCTTCTTTAAACAATTTTTGAAGAAAGGCCGTCTTCTCAGTTATAAAAAAAATCTCCTCGTAGGCCAACATTCTACAAATATGAGTTTACCTTATTAATTTAATTTAACACTAAAAGTAATTAATTACTTTGAGATTGCTTAGAATTAAGTAGCTAATAATAATCATATATTAATGCAACAAATTGTTTATAATGGAACTTTAATCAGTACTCATTATATGTTCTGTTTTGCATTTTTTCTGAAAATAATTGGAGTTAAAGGTAATTGAATCCGCTTCTTTACATTTCACAAATTTCGATTTCATTACCTAAATTCTGTAATATAAGCACATTTTATTATTTTGAGTCTTTCAAAGCATACTTTGCAGATACATTATGTTTTGAATCCTATTTTTTTATCTAATTTTTATTTAGATATCTGATTACATCCTTTGTTAACAATCTAAAAGTTCCATTAATTTTTTATAAAATAATTTATAAATTTCTCTTTGAAGTTTTATAACATATTTGCAAAGAAACAAATACTTCAATATTAATACACTCCTGAAGACAAAGTAAGTGCTCAGAGCAGGAGAGCATCAATAACTTATCAACTTCTAAAGAAAAAGACACGATAGTTTTAATGTATCAAAGTGATACATAAAAAATGCAATTTTATGGGAAATAGGTAGTCTAAACCAAAGCAACTTCTATGATCGAATAATACTAAAGTGCTTCGGGAATGTTTCGGACAGGACTGCTTCCCGAGTGTCCGTCTATTGCCCTTTGAAGGTCCTTCAATACCTTTTTTTGCCGTATCTGAATTTAAGAGACAATCGCATAACCCTTAAACCACTCCTCTGGTCAAACCTAAAAAAAGCTAATCTAAAACAAACCGTATCAAGATTACAATAAATGGATCAGTACAAAATCCGAAAACACTTCTGGTTTATAAATATTCTGAAACTAATATTATTTCAACTGAAAACTTTTTTACATAAAATTGAAATGTGTGAATACTGTTTCTTTTAACAATTAACGTTAAGCGGAAAAATAATAGAAAAAAACTTATTTGGTCACATTAGAAATAAGAAGCTGTTTTTACTATCATTCTCCACCTTTTCCTGCCTAAGAATTGCTCACTTCTCTTAAAGTTTAGATTGCTACACCGAATAGGGTTAAAAGAACGCTTATAACAAGCACACGTATTTCAATTAGTTGGAAAAAAAATGAGAGCTCGTCGTCACAAATTTCTTATAGTTTCGTGAAGGGCATATTTAATTTCATTGTTACTGCGTCACTAACAAACTGTAAATTAAAACAATTTAAATGTACTTTGATCAGTATAATCGTTATATTTACTCAATTTATGAAACAAGCTACTTTGTGTAATATCACCCCATATTAAGCTCCATTAATTTTAACACTGAAGAAAAATTACCGAGATTATAGAGTTAAAAACCCATTACAATACGGCAGTATTTTCAAATTTATTACTTTTGTAAATATACGTTCTTTTTAAATAAAAACGTAAATAATTTTATAAATACATATACGTAAGGTTACACAAGAACTTATATTTTGATATTCATAATCGTTTTAGAACATCTCTATTCATTAAAACATAATTAAAGTAACAGATAAAAAATTTGTTTTGAAGAATAATGGTGTCCATACAATTCTTCGACGACATTTCTTCCCAGGGAAATTCTTTGAAACCAACTACTCGAAAACCAAGTTCTTCGAAACACCAATGCTTCGACAGTAAAATTTAGGAATATAAAATTGATAGAATGCTTAATTAAATGTTAAGCAATAATGAAAAGCGATCACTGATTATGTCACATTAAAACTATGTAATCTACGTTTTACTTCTTATCATTAGGAGTTGCATTTCTTTCGCAATAATAATTGCAATTGGAATAATGCTTATAAAATGATTAGATTTTAGCTTACGATAATGAATATAAAATGGTTAGAATTTTTAATTAAATGTTAAGCATTGATGATAATAGATCAATAATTATGACCCATTAAAAGTAGATAAATGTAAGGAGATTTACGTACCCTTTACTTCTTAATTTATCATTTTAGAGGTACTTGCATTTTTCACAATAATAGCTATAATTTGCTTAATGCTTATAAACTCATTAAATTTTAGTTAATGAGATATGAAAATGTAAACTTTCACCATTACCACACATAATAAAATACTTATCTTTTTTGGGTTTTTTAATGGTGTATTTTAAATTATATAATTTAAACGCTTCGGTAACACTTACAGTTATCTTCGTCACTAGTAATATCTGTTAAAATTGTTGAAGATGTAAACAATTTTGTCAAAGTTGAAAAATTAAAACATCAACATCAGCCTGCTATCAAAATAACAATTTGAGAAATGTATAGAATGAAATTTTAGTAAAGAATAAGTAGGTCATTAAAAATTAAATAGTGTTAAACTGTCTTAAAGATAACAAATCACAACACTCTCTAACGGCGAAAGCTAACAATGAAAAATGTCAGCCAAAAAACACATTTAACAAAATTTAATCAAGTTATGATGTAAGTGTAAAGTTGTGAAAAACTTCAATTTCAAAATGATAGAAGCGTTCACAAATATAAACATGACATCAAATAAAATACTCCAATTAAATTTAACAAAGAGAGATCTTTATCAATAAGTGCAAATGTTATTAACAACGGAATGCATAATGTTTTTTGTATTTTTTAAATTTTAATCTTAATTTCAACTACTTATCTTAAATTATAGTGCTGTGGTAATTTAACATACAGGGTGTGGCGCGAAGCGTTTTGATTAAAAGTAATGGCGGATACAGTTATGATAAAAATCTGAAATTACGAGGCTCCAGGTTTTGGATTACGCTGAGTTCAAATATAATATTGTCCTGAATGTGGCACTTCCGGTTATACCGGAAGTAGACGTCAACTTTGTTATTTTAAATAGAACCTAATATTTTTTATTTTATTTTCGAATTCTACATGAAATTCTAGATAAAATTGGTGCACAGTGTCCTGTACCAAAAATGAAGTATTTTCGAGATATTTCGATTTTTTTTTAAATTTTGAAAAAATCCTTGTCCACATTGAATAACGATATCTCCATTAATAACGAAGCTAGTAACGTGAAATTATAATCAATAAACAACAAGCGCTTGCCCGTTAACTACATATATCTATCTCATTGATATTTCATACAGGGTGTTTTAAACTTAGCCGCCAACATGCACAACTTAAATCATTTATAAGTGGCTTACTTTAAATAGAACACCCTGTATTTTATTACATTTTCCGCTGAATTTTTTTAAGCCAATTCGTTTGGTATCAGTATTCCCTATACCTAAATCCAACCACTTTTGAGATATTTCATTATCTTAGTTAAAACGTAACAACACCTAATTATTTCAACATTAGTAAAGGGTAGGCCATGACTGTCAAAGATTTGATAGTTAGAACGTTAATTGTTCATGTTGTTTTGACAGTTTTCTTTACCAGTTTGTGTTTCATAGTAAATAATGGCAAATGTAGGATTTACTAATGATGATTTCTTAAATCTTATTATTATTTACGGCGAGTGTAATAGAATTGTTGAACGGACTTGCCGTGTTTTTGCAGAAAGATATCCAAATCTACCTAATGCAACTGGTAATATTGTAAGAAGATTGCTTAAAAACTGCCGTCAGTTTGGTCAATTTAAGACAAAAATTAATAAAAATAAACCACCAGTGGACAGTGGTATAAACGAAATTAATGTTTTGGGTTATTTTACGGTCTCTCCAAATGCCTCCATTAGAGATTGTGAAAGAGATATCACTTTGTCGACGAGAACAATTCATCGCATTTTAAAAAGAAACAAATGGAGACCATTTTCATATCATTTGGTGCAACACTTACAGTTAGGTGATCTTCCTCGAAGGGTAGAATTCTGTGAATGGTTTTTAATGAAGACCAAGGGATAAAAACTTCATAAAAAAGTTATATGGTATGATGAAGCAAAGTTTAGCAAAAATGGATTATTTAATCGACATAATTCCCATGTTTGGTCTAATGAAAATCCACATATTAGTAGAGAACGTCATTTTCAAGATAGTTGGAGTTTTACTGTTTTTTGTGCAATAAAAGACCGTAAAATTTTAGCATTAAAATTTTATGATGAAAATTTAAATGGTACAAGATATTGCCACATTTTAGAAGAAGCCATACGACCGGCGTTACATATTTTAGGAAATGGAGAGGCGGCTTCAGCTTGGTATCAGCAAGATGGAGCACCTCCTCATAACTTTGGGCCTGTTGCTCAGCATCTTTGCGACATGTTTGATGATAGATGGAATGCCAATCTGGGTCCGTTTCGTTGGCCAGCTCGCTCGCCTGATTTGGCTCCTCTAGATTTTGGTATTTGGGGTTACATTAAAAATCAGGTATTTTCCAAACCTGTTACGACAAAGAAGATATGATGCAGAGAGTCTTACTTGCTTTTAATTCTCTAACAACCGACCATATTTCAGAATTACAAGACATAACTTAATGGAAAGGATTCATAAATGTTTAGAAGTAGATGGTGCTAATTTTGAACACTTATTATAAAACTTTATTTGTTTAATATTACATTTAGTTATTTTTGTTTGTAAGTTATCTAATTAAATTAATACAGAATACCTAGTCAATCCTTTCAGGCTAACGGTTACTTTTCAGAATTAATAACTTATGAAAAATAACAAAATATCACCTTAAATAATGGAAATCATGGTCTACCCTTTACTAATGTTGAAATAATTAAGTAAACAACTTATAAATGGTTTAAATTGTGCATGTTGGCGGCTAAGTTTAAAACACCCTGTATGAAATATCAATGAAATGGATATATGTAGTTAACGGGCAAGCGCTTGTTGTTTATTGGTTACAATTTCACGTCACTAGCTTCGTTATTAATGGAGATATCGTTATTCAATGTGGACTAGGATTTTTTCAAAATTTTTAAAGAAATCGAAATATCCCGAAAATACTTCATTTTGGTATAGGACATTGTGCACAAATTTTATCTAGAATTTCATTTAGAATTCGAAAATAAAATAAAAAGATTAGGTTCCATTTAAAATAACAAAGTTGACGTCTACTTCCGGTATAACCGGAAGTGCTCGATTCAAGACAATATTATATTTGAGCTCAGCGTCATCCAATAACTACAGCATCTTAATTTCAGATATTTAACATAACTGTATCCGCCATTACTTTTAATCAAAACTCTTTGCGCCACACCCTATATAATTGGTAAAACATTTGCTTCAAGGTTTAGGAAAAACAGCAAAAACCTAGACATACCAAAAGTCAAAATTAAGATCAAGACGTATCAATATGCCTGTTTTTAAATATAAGATGCCAAAGCCCATTTAAACGGAGATTTTCTTCTTGTCTATTAAAATTATTAAGGTGTTTATATATTTCAATAGCTTCACGTTGTAAACGAACATAATAATGAGTTTGTCTTGACAATATTTCCATATTGTCAAATCGAATGTCATGATTTAGGTTTTGCAGGGCATGGTCAGCCACTGCAGACTTCTTTGGTTGACCTAATCTACAAACGCTCATATGTTCTGTTCTTTACGTCTTGTATCAATGTATCAAAGCTACGTTTTGCGGTTCCGATGTATACTTTTCCACATGAACATGGTAACCTGTACACACCGGCAGTTTTTGGTTTTTATAAATGGTATACGTCCTAGTATTCAGTTTACCATTGGAAAAGAAACTAATGGAGGTTTACCATTTCTTGACATATTGATATCTAAATATAATAATTCACTATCTTTTAAGGTTTACAGAAAGCCGTCTCATACTGATAGATACCTTCATAAATTATCCAGCCACTATCCACGTCAAAAAATTGGTGTAATTAAATCTTTAGTAGATCGAGCAAAACGAATTTGTGGCCCTGAATTTTTGAAGGATGAATATAAATATTTAACGAAAGATAATGTATATTCACTTACAGATATTAATAATGTTATTACACGTTCTAGACGTAACCTTAAAAAAACAGTTTTTAATGTTGGAACTCTTCTTTTTCCTTTTATAGCTATTGTTACAGATAGAGTTGAAAAAATCCTAATTAAATATGGCATTAGGACTATTTTTAAACCTACACGAAAAATTAAAGAACATTTAAGATCACCTAAAGGTGTGTCAAACCCTTTGTACAAGTTATCTTGTTCATGTGGAAAAGTATCGGAACCACAAAACGTAGCTTTTATACAAGACGTAAAGAACATATGAGCGTTTGTAGATTAGGTCAACCACTGAAGTCTGCTGTGGCCGACCATACTCTAAATAACCTAAATCATGACATTCAATTTGACAATATGGAAATATTGTCAAGACAAACACATTATTATGTTCGTTTACAACGTGAAGCTATTGGAATATATAAACACCTTAATAATTTTAATAGACAAGAAGAAAATCTCCGTTTAAGTAGGTTTGGGCATCTTATAATTAAAAAAAGGCATAACGATACGTCTTAACTTTGATTTTAATTTTGATTTTTGGTATGTCTAGTTTTTTTGCTGTGTTTTTCCTAGACCTTGAAGCAAATGCTTTACCAATTACATGTTAAATTACCACAGCACTATAATTTAACATAAGTAGTTGAAATTAAGATTAAAATTAAAAAATTACAAAAAATGTTCTGCATTATGCTTTTCATTGTTAATAACACTAACTTGCACTTATTGACAAAGATATCTCTGTGTTAGATTTAACTGGATTATCTTATTTGATGTCATGTTTATATTTGTGAATACTTCTATCATTTTGAAATTGAAGTTTATCACAACTTTACACTTACATCATAACTTGATTAAATTTTGTTAAATGTGTTTTTTGGCTGACATTTTTCATTATTAGATTTTTCCGTTAGAGAGTGTTCTGATTTGTCATCTTTAAGACAGTTTAACAATATTTAATTTCTAATGACCTAGTTGTTCTTTAGTAAATTTAATTCCATAGTTGGCTTTATACGTTTCTCAAACTGTTATTTTGATAGCAGGCTGATGTTTATGTTTTAATTTTTCAACTTTGGCAAAATTTTAGATTAGTATTTACAATATTTACATATGTAATCTGAATTTCTTATTTTTTTAAATGTCTTATATTCTTTTATTTTTGGCATTTTAGTATTTATAATATTTACATACATGCATTGTCGAGTAGTATATATAGTTAATCAAGTTTTGTTTCTCTATTCTTAAGCACTTCTTTTTTCTTCTTTTACCATTCCAAGTTTAGGTCAACATAGTCCATATATTCCGCTTGCTTCTTAAAAACTTTTACGAGTTCAATAATATTTGGATTTGGCTTCAACAGTTGGTTCAACCTCCTTGAAGGACATTATTAGTTCTATGCCTGTAACCGTGAGAGTCCCTCATTTTTCTCGCTGTGGTGTTATTTTCGAACCAGTGATCTACGAAGTAATTGCAAACTCAGTCAATTTATTATTTTCTGAAACGTTTGCCATTATGTATAACTCTCCATACTCACTACGCTGTCGAAATGACAAACTAAATTTATACAAGTGATCTTCTCCTCGGCTGTTTAAGGGCAAGTTGAAGTTCAAGCCCAACAAAGTTTATTAGAATGTTTTGATACATTTAACAATATATAGCTAATTTGCAACACTTATTACATTAAAATATAATATACAAAAATAAAATAAGCAGTAATGTATTCAGTAGCGTTGGTGGTGCGCTGCTCAAGACTCCTCATCCTCTTCAGCGCGTGGATATCGTGGTCGTTGGGTAGCGTGGTTGTGTGTTATGCCTGTTGACATCGTTGAGTTGAAATTTGTGGTTTTCCCCAAAAAAAGAAGCGTTGTTGTGGTGATTTCTTATTGGTAGGGATGTTGTGTGGACTGCCCTGTTGTCTCTGGGTTGTGGCTGATGCTGCGGATGCCATACGTACCTGGAATAAATAAATAGAAATGTTTTAATGCATTGTCGGTGCTAACAGAACAGAATTTAAGTAAAGAATCGATACTATGCACTTAGCTAGGACACCAGTCTTTATAACCGGTAGACTTTTAATTAAGCGGGCAAGTACCAATTTCCTGAACGACCAGGTTCAACAGTGCTATGAGAGGGGCGATATGGGTTTGCCGCTATGCTCTGAGATTGCAGTCGTAGAGGGCGTGCGGTCCTGTTCGATAAGGGAAAATTTGTAACGATATTAAAATCGGGGCGCCCCTTACTCAATACTAACTCGCCCGCACTTGAGCCAGGAAGTGCGGAAGGTGGAAGCTCAGACGATCTTAATAGCCGTCCTTACCTGTCGTCAACCGGCAACTGATTGCACTCCTAGATAATTTAAAATTTGCCAGATGGTGGCATGAATATTAAAAGAAGACGCAGATTCCTATATTACTTCTCCATTTACAGAACGCTGTATATTTTTAAATAAAGTTGTAATTTTTCTGACTGACTATTCCCCCGTTAGATGACACTACTTTAAACTATTCACAATTATGGTTTTTTTTCCTAATTTATGTTTTAGTGTAAAATTAAAACGTAACATCTTCTCTCCGGACCTTTGAATGGTTACCCAAAACAGGGCAACCACCTCTGAACAGTGAGTGAGGATCACGCCCACAGCTCCGTCGCAGTTTTCATCTGAGCGAGCGCTCCTGGGTCAATATGGAGTAGAACATTAAGGCGGGTTGTGCAAGAGGGGTAACGACAACGCCGCTCTCGGTACTTCCGCCTTTGCAACGTTGCCTCCCGTCGCCCGGGCGTAACTGACTCCGGTCCGGCCTGAAGAAGGCGCCGCAGTCGGCGGTGTCCTCTTCGGTCGCTGCTGTCTTATTCCGCTGTCGAGGTCGAGGGAACTTTGGTCAGTCCCTGTAGCTAGCAGGATTGGTCCCACCGCAATTCACGAACTTAGCCCGCTCTGTACGGGGTTTCGTGCATTCACTGGAGTGGTGACCTTCGGCGCACTTTACAAAGCGTGCTAGCAAACTGCAGAAACGCTGTGTGTGACGGAAAGACTGACACCGGTGACAATGCTCGATGACAGATATCCGCCGTAAATCCTCTACCACACGGAGCCGGGCAACGTACTCCAACTCCCGGATCTTCTTGCTGTCGGCAGTCTACCATCACGAAGGGGATCTACCATCACGAAGGGGATCGGGCGTCCTCGCTGCTTTATTATGAAAACAGAAAGTGCTTTAATGTTGTGTATTATTAGCTGTCAGCTAAAGTCGACCTCGGATAGTTCTACCGGCATGCCGCGTATCACTACCTTAGCCAATCGCTCTCGCTTTGTCTGCTTATCGTTATCACAAGTTTACATTCCTTTTTGAAATGAGGGTTACTTGAACACTCACTATAGTGATACTAGTTATTAGTACGTTAAACGTACATATTATGTCTTCAGTGTAAAATAACATATGCAGGCCTTAACTATTAACGTAAAATTATTTTTCTCTTGAATTTATAACTAGATATTCAAATGCTATGTTCATTTCTTTGCTGTCCATACTTTTAACATTAGTTAAAGTTTTTCATAACTTTGATAGTGACATTTATTGTAAGCCTTCGTATGTTGGAAGATGTTTAATCTACTAAAAATCTAGCTAATCTCTACTAAGATATAACTAGATTCCGTAGTTGGCTGTTTGAAATGGGTTCCCTAACCGATATAGCTGGCTTATATTTGCGTTTTCAGATTTCAAATATTTATTCGACATATTAATTAATTATTTGAAAGACTATTATCGTTTTCTAAAGCCTATAATTGTAATTATTACCAAAACACTTATATTCGTAAAAAATTAATGGAAACACGATTTCGTACACAAAAGGTAAGTTACGTTAGTTTTGAGGGGTAATAGTAAAGGTGTGCATTTTAATAGTATCATATATGTATAGCAAAACAGTGTAGGTGCTGACATCGATCCTTGTGATACGCCCGCGTTAATGCCAACTTCTATTGAGTGGAAGCCATCAACTACGACGGACATTCCTCTTTGATCAAGAAAACTGGAAACCCAATTAATGATCGTATCAGTTAACCTAATTTTAGCAAATGCTTGAAAAATATTTAGTCACTGTAAATGTTTCACCGAATCGTTCCAATGTATTGCTGCAAATTTGGGTCATATATGAAAAAAGATCGCTTGACCGCCTTAGTCTGAAGTCATATTGGTGATCACTAAGGAGAAAGAAAATACTTGCTGATTAATGGCTTTTTCTATTGCTTTAGACAAAATGGAAGTAATAGCATTGGGAATGGGTTGCACTTTTGCTATCTTCTATGATGAAGAATTCTTACAGATCCTATTGAGTTTAGGTAGGGCTGGTACTACTTCGAGAGACTTTTGTTTAATCCATTAACTCCGTTATCGTCTGGGCGAGTGACCTTATTGCAATCAAGCCTACTGATTTGACTAGTGTATCATCATTTTTGCAAAAGATCATGAATTAAATTAAAGTCCAGAATTTACGATAGAATAGTTAGTTCATAGCATTTTAGTTTTTGGAACAACCTTTTAGATTTGTTGCTAACACTTTTGCAGGTATTTCTGGCACCAACGTAGTCCGCTCTTGGTCGTTTTATTGAGTTTCCATTTTACATAAGATATACTTTTTAAATATATTTTATCAGCACAAGCCCTATTGAACCAGGGTTGTGAACGTGAATGACCTATACGATTTTGTTTTTTGGTTATGTACGCCTATGAGGATGACTTTAGATACTGAACTAGCTACGTTGAGGACGACTTAAAAGAATATTCACGCCATGGGAGTAAGTCAGTCCATTTAGCTGACTTAAAACACTGCAAGGTTTTATCAGTACTGTGAAGAACGGCGGAATTTGAGATAGTAGAATCAATTCCTATTAAACAGCTGTCTGAATTTTTATACATTTTATACAAGTGGGTTTGATATGAGATAGGAGTTTAGGTATGGAGGTGTTTTAGATAGAAACAAAATGTCATGTTGTAATTTCTCAAGATGCACATTACGATTAGGCCTGATAACGCGGATATTACAAGTTTAGGCCCTGGCCTCCCAGACATCCGAATGGAGCAGAACATAATAATTTTATTATTAGTGTGTTTCCGTGCCAACCTAGTGCGCTTTTGAGTTAGATCAAAATTTGATCAGGAGAGTGACATTTCCTATGTGACGAGTAGTAGTGGATTATATGCGTACAACAGAAAAATGGAAAACTTTCTGGAATGATCGTACCACCACACTGCTTCAATAAACTTCATCAAGAAGATAGAGTGGTACCGTTCTCAAACGTCTTAGTTACTTGCAATGGAAACAAGTTCAAAACACAAGTCTGTTGAGATACAAATCATCTGAAGGAAGAGGAAGAAAAGGATATTCAAAATGTTTGAGGATAATATATAACAAAAATGTATTAACTTAAACGCAAAGTATATAGTAAGTCGAAACCGACGAACCGCGAACTGAAAACTATAAAGAGAAACATAGCTATCGAACCAAATAGGAAGAAGTACATGCAGAAAACGGGGCCCTTTGAAATCTGAAGGACGCAACTTAGTGGTATGAAAAACTAATCTTAAGCCAAGCTAGTTTAAAAATCAAATCCATGCGCAAATAACCAATGCGCAAATTTAAAATTCATTCTACTACGCAAGCATTACAGAAAATATTATAAATATGGATTGTAATTGCACTAACTCTGTACTCACTGAGTTAAGTAGTTTCCTAGTAATTGAATTAAAATGGTGAAGTTTATACATATCTACAACTTGGCCTTTTATCAGTTCTGTAGGGTGCACAAAAATGGTGTGTCAGTATTTAATTTTGGACAATGAAGTATATTAAAATGGTGGAATTTTAGGACATGATTTAATTGTAGTTTTAAAACTAAAAAGAAACTAGATCATCTCATCCTTTGAATCATTAGTGCCGATCGAGTATTTTCCGATTTAAGTTATATTCAAATGGCAGGAAGTAGCTCATTGTTTAAGACCGATCCCTCAAACTACCGACTAATTGCCATCACTTCCATTTTGTCTAAAATCATGGAAAAAGCCATCAATCAGCAACTGCTCACGTTCCTTGAAACTAACAAACTCCTTAGTGACCACCAATATGGGTTTAAGCAAAGTCGTTCAACACGTGATCTTCTTTCATATGAGACCCAAGTTTGGAACAATACAGTAGAGCAGTCCGGTGAAACAGTTGTAGTCGCTTTAGATATCTCAAAGGCATTTGATCAAGTTTGGCATAAGTGTTTACTTGCCAAACTCACCTCGTTTGGGTTAAATGATACGCTCATCAACTGGATTGTTAGCTTCCTTGATAAAAGACGACTACGTGTCGTAGTTGATGGCTTTTTTTCAAAAGAAGTTAGCATTAACGCGGGCGTACCACAGGGATCCGTTATAGCGCCTACACTTTTCCTGCTGTACATAAATGACCTTATTTCTTCAACAATTAACTCCATCCATTACTTTGCTGACGATAGCACTCTTCACTGTGGTTGTTGTTTATTTTATGGTTGTTACAAAACTTTGGACGCAGATATTTATTCATGCCCATTAATTTATTTTTTGTGTGCATTGTGTCACATGGCACTTTAATTTAGGCGTGTGTGGTTTTGCTAAATGATCACAATTTATTTTAGTTTGCGTCTATCAATGTAAGTTGTTTATGTAATAGTTCCAATTGTTTAACTTCCGTTGTTACCAAACTTCCAAGCCTGTACTACGTAGCAGAATGTGAAAAAAATAAATTTTGCATTACTCAGCTTCTTGGTTTTATCATTTCAGTAGATTGGTGAATTAATAATTCAAACTTTTTAAAGTCGCATCAGATTGGTTAGTAAATTAGTATGGTTATATTAAAAAGTTCGTCGCATTTACATGTCAAAGAAATCAATACCAAACAGTGAATAGACCTGGATAATAAAGACGCAATAATAATCACGATAAGAACAATATGATCATGGTCTTTGGTTTGAACTGATTGTTTTTAACATATTTTCTCAACTTCCAGTAAATAAGTGAAGGTTGGATTGAGTATAGGTTGTTATGGGATACGGTTTTACAAAATTCAGTACACATTCACTTTGATTACAGTTTTACTATCAATTATTTGCGAATTGAGACAGTAACGTATTTCCAGGAAATTTATATACAATCAACGGCCCATGTATCAATTTATAATAAACATTTTTTATTATTCACAAATTCTTATGATATATATGTTTAATGTTATTTTAAGACATTCATAAACCAACGTTAAACGGATTTGATAACATTGTGTTTGCATATCGTAAATTTAGATTCACATCAACAATTGATAGGCAAAATCAAAAGGTCGTACTACTAAAACTATTTTACTTAAAAATATAATAGAAAATTATTGTACATTTCCAATTTTCCGAAATTTGGCCATTTAAAATGAATGTGGTTACTTTCTGTTCTAAAGTAAACTATTACAAAATTAAAACATTGTTTAATAGTAAAACGTCTTTTGGAATTTTACACTTTTTGGTTTACATTTTTAGGGCAATTTTTAAAGCTCGAAATGGATAATAGGTGGGAGGATTCGTGCACCTGCGCGTGTAGGTAGGAATTACTTTATCGTTCCGATATACCTACACCACCTTTGTAGCTTTTACGAGCAGTTAAATATTCAATTGAAACCGAAGAAACACGCTATTTACTTGTTTGCGGTATATTTGTTTTTTTGAAAATCTTGAAATGTGCAGCGTCTGCTTGTTTTTTGCTACTGCTCTTGGTAAACCAACCAGCTTATTTTCACATTTGAACTTATTTTTATTTTTGTTAGGTCTTATTGCCAAGAACTATTTTCAATTGGGAAAAATGCTTAGAGACGTACAAGATAATCCAGAGTCTGGATGTATGTGTTTTAGAGAATGAAATACGTATTAATAACTACATTTGGTTACAGATTTCGTCTCATGTACCATATGGGTAATGTTTGCGATTTTTACTACATTTACTGTAGCGTGGTTCATGTATTGTTGCGTCGCATACTATGTGCGCTCTTATACGGTTCCAGCATATATTTATGTAAATGAAGAAGACTTCTAGTTATTGTGATGTTTTTTGTTTTAGTTTTTCTTTAAATTTATTTACTATGTCCAAATGCTATGCTATGACGCATGTAACATAAACATACATAATTAATTAAATATATCCTTTGGTCCGGTTTTGTGTAGATCTAAGCTCACTAAGAATATTTATTGCGTCCAGTGCAATTAATTTTGAATTTGAAAAAATGGTTATAAAGCTAAGACTATCCAAAATAGTTATCATTCGTACCCATTATTAACATACTAAAAGTCCCCATTCGTCATCTTGAATTTCAGCACTTTTCGAAAAAAAATGTTCAAAACGGCACATGCTATCGAAAAAACTCAAGAAATGAAAATTGAAGAGAATATAAAAATCTGGTAGATACACTAAAGCCTAATTTAATATCATAACATAGTAACATGCTAGGGAGCTTTAAATATTTTTGTAAATTGAGCACAATCAAGAGAATATCACCAAAATGCAGTTAATGCAATTTTCCTCGGTCCGATACACAAACAAAACGAACTTTTAACTTTAATTAAAAAACATTGTAATAGTGCTATACAATAATCTTTAATAAACTATCCTATAAACTTATAATAATGGTAACAATAATACTATTCAACGTAAAAAAATTCGAAAATTCACTTTCCAAATGTTTTGGCCGAAAGTAACAAAATTTTGACTGAAAAATGAATTACTTTTACCAAATATTATCATGAAAGTGAGTCAGTCTAAAACAGGGCTGCAACTCATTTTATCAACAAAATTAGTTTGTTGTCAAAAGAGACGCCATTATAATTACCACATAAGCTTGGACACGGAATATTCGTCTTTATAGATGACAAAATCTGCCGCCGCTGCCTTTGACAAAGGTTTCGCAACTAACATATATGTTTTCTCATCCCAACCCCAATGTGTTGGTTGCTTTTTATTATTAAGCTAAAATTGAATTTGGAAGTAAGTCCTATAATAATGATTTTGAGCTCCGACATTAGTTGGAGATAAAGTAGCTAACTCAAAATTCTTGCTAATATTTTGTCGAGATGTAAGAGTTTTCTATTTGTAATATCCCAACTAATCTAAATCATTTTAGCTTAAACTACCACATAATGTAACTAAAAACGACTTTTCTGCTGAAGAATCTAAAAAAATTGATGTAATTTATCGCAAACAAGGATCTTTCAGAATAGCCTTGTTAGTTGACAGTTTTCTTTTGCTCTTGTATCGCCATCAGACCAAAAAAGAACAAAGGCGCAGTTCAGACGATGGTCACAGTTAAAGTAAGGAAACGAACGCTGACCTGAAAGAGTACAAGTTAATTAAGCATACAAAACCATAACACACACAAGACAAAGAAATGAGGGTCGTTCAACAAAAATCTTTACTTTACATAGGCATCATCCCAAAAGATCAATGGAGCTTCACCAATAAATCAATCAGTAGTGTAACATCGTAAAACTCTATGTAAAGCAATTGTCCATTTATCAGGGCCCAGAACATAATCCCCAACTACTTCCAAAGATTAACTGCGAAACAACAGACTATATTTACATAGTAATAATAGTAAACCGCTCACTGTAGTAGTAAACCACTAACCTTTTTACTTCTTTAGTAAAGTAAACTAAATACAAAAATGAATTGTAATCAATATGAATAAAACCATCAGTCGAAGACGATGACGTAGCAATGCGTAACCTAGAATAAAACAAAAAATCTCTCCATATTCATAATAACAAGTAAAAAATAAATAGTATAAAAAAATTAGTCGCACATGGTTTCGGGAAACGTTAAAACGCTTGTAAGCCTGCATAAACAGGCATGCGTATATTCCTTTTCTGGTATCCCTTACTACCAGAAATAATAATAATTTTTGCTCGGGGTCTAACTGAATCGTAGTGAGAGTGAGAACTTGTATACAGTGTTACAAAACAAAAAACTAAAACAGGTATTTATTTATCTTCATAACTCACATAAAGATAAAAGGTAATGGTTTATAAAAACAAAAAATTACTTTTGGACTAAATATCTCGCGGTAGCGCCTTCCTATGGCTTAGGTTTAGCTGATCAGTATGCAAATAATTAATTTTCCCTAATAAATAGTGTAGGAAATTTGGTCGCTTATAGAAATTATGCCTTTTAATTCGTAATTCATTATTATTAGGGGTTAATAAATTTTGTTATTCGAATCTGGGGGATTTTGCTTGTGCTAAAGATGGCCTAATGAAGAAAATGCCGAACTTTGTTTATACCGGTATAACCAAACGCTTGGGGTTCAAAATTTCGTGAATGTGACAGTGTTCACAATATGTAACTACATTTGTTGGCTGACTTTATTTAAGTTGCAAGGTAAAAAATAGTTTTCTGTGAAACTTGAAGTGTATAAGAATTTCATGATTAATTACAATTTATAATTGAATTTTGAATTAATCAAACAAAGAAAGCATTTAACGAAATTAAACAGGTTTTCAAGTAAAATAAATTTTATGAAGTCAGTTTCACAAAAACTAGTTTCTGGGAATTCTATTCCTTGGATGTAACCTAAATTATACAGGGTGTTCCTTAAAGACATGTTAATATTTAAGTGGGAGATTCTTGGACCCATTTTAAGAAAAATACTTCATATGAACGAATGTCGTAAACGTACTAACTTTTGAAATACAGGGTGATAACGTTTCCAGAAAAAAATCTTTTTTTTATAACGACTGTGATACTATTGTAGATATCTTTATAAAATTTGGTACACGTCTTCAATGCATTTTCTGATACACAAACAATTTTATTATTTTTACCAGTGGCGTCCGTACGGGTTTTGCATTGAATATTTTTGGAGAGAAAATGGTACGCCACTGCTTTCTCTTAAAATAAAAGTTATTTTTGGAATTCTCATTCATTTGTGAGCAAATTTAATCTTTTGATTTTATTTTTTCCGATGCATGGTTTTCGCTTAAAAAAATAAAAATAGTTTTACTTCAGGGTAAAAAAACTTTCAATTGCCAATAATAATTACATTAGAAGTTTAGCGGGGATTTCAGCTTGTAGAAAAACGAGTTTTATTTTATTTCAATAAAGTAAGTTTACATGAAAGGCTTACATTTATTAATTATTAATTATTAACTATACTAACATTGCTAATAAAAATTGCTGAAAGTGGGAACCTTCACTTAATAGGCATGCTTCCGCCCGTCTACGCATGGAATTGCGCAATCGTTCAAATATTCTCGACGTATTCCGTATAGTTTCACACGAGGCAACTATTTGTTCTCTTAAATCTTCTAAAGTGTTAAGTTTATACACTAGAGCCTGAAGGTGCCCCATAAAAAGTATTCCAAAATATTGATATCGGGGGATCTTGCTGGCCATGCTAAGGTCATCCGCGAGCTATCCAACGATTAGGATAAACTGTATCTGAATGATTTCGGGCAATTACACTAAAATGAGCAGGAGCTCCATCGTGCATGTACCAGATTTGATTCCTTAACGCAATTTGTACATCTTCAAGCAACCCAGGTAGTCATTCTTCGAGAAAATGTAAATAAGACCTTCCATCAAGGCGTCCTGGTATGAAAAATGGGCCTATTACATGATTACCAATAATTCCTGCCCATACATTAACCGAGAATTGTTCTTGAAAATGGGTTTCGGTTATGGCATGCGGGTTTTCTTTTGCCCACACATGGTTGTTATGGAAATTTTGAATAGCATTCCGAGAAAAATTTCCTTCGCCTGTGAACAAGATTTGTGACTCAAACTGCGGATTTAGTGTAATACTCTGAAAGTACCACTGACAGAAGTTCACGCGCTGTGGGAAATCCTTGGGGCGCAATGCCCGTACTCTTAGAATATGGTGTGGATATAACAAAAAGTCAACTAACATACGCCAAACTATTTGGTAACAAATATTCATAGCTCCAGCGATCTTTCTCGTACTCGTCTAGGGATGTTTCTCGATTTCTTGCAGCACCGCTTCTTCAATTTCAGGTGTTATGACAATTGGAGGTCTACCTCCCGGAGTACCTTTTTTGAAACTACCAGTTTCGCTAAGTCGGCGATGAATATTAAGGTTCGACTATCTGGCAATGCACGATTAGGATATTTTTCATAATAAATGCGTTGGGATTATGTCACATTACCATCTGAGAGGCCATATGCGTAATGCATTGCCGCCATTTCCGCATTTGTATAATGTACCATTATCTACTAATATTTGAAAAAACAGCGAAAAAGTAAATATCTTCAATGGCACACTAAAAATCAAAGAACTGACGCACTGAGATGGTTTTGAACACCAACAACTTACTATAAGTCAACAGCTATTGTTTTGACATTGACGTTTGTAAAAACGTAATTTATTCCAGGGTAACTAAATTTATGTAACTAGATATGTGTTAAAAAGTTATTAGTCGATATTGCGATATGAAGCAATTTAAATTTCTTCCTGAACCCTGAAGTAAAGTATACATAATTTTTATGAGAACGACATGACGTCATAATACGCAGATACCAATATTCGTTCAACGATCTTATTTTTAAAATTGTAGGGGAGTACAATAATTTGACAAATTTAGTTTGTTTTCGCGCGTACGGAGTTTTCGGGATTATTGTTGTATTTGCTTGTTTTGAATGATTTATAATAAACAAAGTCTTTTTTAGGACTGCAAACCGTAATTTATTTGCTACGTAAGATTCGGTCTTGTCTCTGGATCGGAATATATAAGATTTGGTCTGCTTTCTGCATTAGAAGAGCGGATTCGATCTGGTAACTGATTCGCAAGAGATATTTTTTAGGTCTCTGCGGCGGCATCTATAGGGAGAGCGATATGTGGCGGGATAATGTTTTGAATTTGGGCATGTAGGAATGCATTTATAATCAAGCAAAGTTAATTGGGATTTGTGGGATAAGGATCTGAACGTAAAGTCAAAAAATTGATATGCCCAAATCCTATCCTAGCCAAACGCTCTCAAATAGTGTTTATTAAATTGGAAACGTAAAATAGACAAGCATTGTATAAATATAAAGTAGTCCAATAAAGTATATAACTTATGCAAAACTGATATTTAAATACCGAATGCTCAAAACAAAACTGAGATTTGGCAATCATTAGTAATTCCAGATATAAGGTATGTAAATAAAATCTACATTTACGGTTCATCAGCTGAAAGCCTCATCACCTAAGGATAAACTAACATTATAGAGTGGACCATGTTGAAGTAACAATGGCAAATGATTATTGTGTCGTCAAAAACTGTAGACCAGTTACATAGTCCCCAACACTACCACCCCAAACGTTTATAGGCCACCTAATTTGTGTATTACTACAGTAAGGATTGCTTATTGCATAGTAAATTATGTCTATTCACTGTTCCATTTTTTTTGTGAAATGTAGCCTCATCTCCAAACAGCACAAAATCGACAAAAAATCGGTTAACACGGATTTGCTGCTGAGCCCATTCACAGAAAACTAATCTGCGAGGATAATCATCGTTTTTCAATTCTTGATGTAATTGTGTGTAGTCGGGATGCATTTTATGTTTGTGAAGTATGTTTACGGCCGAGGTTTGACTGATGTATTGACTTGAAACTTCACTAATGCTAATGTGGGAATCCTCGGTAACCTCTAGTAGTACATCATATTCCTTTCATGTTTGCCATATACCACTGATCCAGTACGAACAGAACAATCCATTAATCTTGATAGTCTGCATGGAAGTAGACACTTTCTCGTACTTTCTCATAATATCCAAATTATATGGATTAGTCCTACAGAAAAATTCATTTTTAAAACTTATACACAAAAAACGCACTGATTAAGAAGATAACAAAATGGGAACTGTCATTTTTTCAAAGCCTATCTGTTTTGTTTTCTTAAAGATACTTTGGTCAGATTATTGATGTTTTAGCTGTTTATTGCATAAAAATAATTTTCTTACATTATTATCCAAGATTAATTACATTAGTATCTTTAAGCATCTCCTTTTTCTTTCAATAATTAAATTTTTTATATCTCGATATTTTCTCTTTAGTCTACATAATTACGAACGTCCCTGTGTATATATTTTAGACATCAATTTTAGTTCTATGCGCAACGTGAATTGAACGCGCTTACGCATTTCCGTAATGTGTTTCTTATCGTTTAGTACCTTATCTTTTTGTTGCGTTTTACTCCCTTTTATAAGGTATGTAAAGGCGTCTAATTACATTTTCTATACAATATATTTAATAGGGAATGAGGTAGGAACAAAGGTAGAAAAAAAGAGTAGGAATAAGGAAACCGCTTATGTTAAGAAAAAGCTTTGATTTTGGTAAATTTTCGTATGGTTTAAAGACGTGGTGTGACGTCACGAACGTTACTTGGCTAAAATGGCGATGATAATGCAATGCCATCTTTATGAACATAAATGGAGATACCTTTGTTTTGCATAAATCACATATGCTGTTATATATATTCTGCGTTGGTCGTTCTAAGCAGCTTTCGTCGTTCGAATCTGCGTTAGTCGTTTATACCTTTCCATTATTGTAGGTGGAACATTTTGTGCCAATTACCTAACGTTACCATATGCTACCGTTCATCTATTTTTATGTTGAAGACAGATGAAAGTTATAGTGCCTTCGCGTACGTTTATATTTCGTTTATTTGTATGCTGAACATAAATGGAAATTACCTTTACATTATCGTATATTTGTCTTGGAAATGAAAGTTCTCAAGCTACAGTTCATTTAAGACAAGATCAAAATATTTATATTGTACAAGTAAGTACTTATCCTTTTAATGCAGTTTAACTAAATAACAAATCAGTTAGTGTTATTTTGATACGGTTAAAAAAAAGGAACAGCTGAGTCCTGCTCCTAAGATAAAAAAACATTTGAGTTCATAACCTATCGCAACCGTAATTTGTCGACATAGGTCAAAACACGTTTTATTATTGAATTCAATAGTGTTGGTCAGATTGCATTTTGAATTTTAAGTAAACAGAGATTGTAAGCTTATGTACAGTGTTTAATTTAGTAATTTTAAGATCGTAGGGCTTTACGAGAAATATCGCTTTAGTTATTCTAAGCTGATATTAATCAGACATTTTGCTTTATTAAATATACATATAAATACAGTTGTTTAGTCCTTATTCAGGTTACCTATTATTCTTTGAGACACAACCGTGCTCAATTTTTGTTATATTTTAATTATTAAACCTAGAAATTGAGTGGTGCCCAAAATAAAACAAATTCTAATATTCATTACATCTACGGATAAATCTCTGCTTCCCTCACACCTAATGAATGAGTTCTCAATTACAGTAAGTTTCATAAGTTTGTACTTTACTGAGCTAGACCGTGGTGCAACTTATCTTTTAAGATATCACAATAACACCTCAATTTTTTATTCTTTATAAGCTGGCTTTACAAACGTGGGGCTCCGATATAATTATAGTCTGTATTTGCATTACATTTACAGTGTATATTACATTTCTCTTTTGTGCATTATACGTTTACATTTACAGTATATATTTTTATATCGAGTTTTGATTTTGTGTATTATATGTTTTCATTTACAGGATTTATATTTATGTAAGTGCTTAACGTTTAAGAAGTATGAAGTTTCAGAATTACTTTCTCGTGGAATTAAACCTTGTTTAACTTAGGATCAATATAGAACTCAATTACGTGGAATTTTAGCAACAGAAAAAGATTTACCTTGTGAAAAATTTATTATACCTCCAAATTTAAATTAGAGAAATTCAAAAGACTTTTGATGAAATTTTTAAAGCTTTAAGTAATAATGATTTATCTCCTACAGTTAACGACTGTTTAAGACTTAAATCGCGTTTAATACATTTAAAGAGACGAATATATCCATTTAATGGCGATACGAATTCAAGCAAAGAGAAGTTTATTTCAGATTTGTGTTTGATTAGTGGTATTTTGTTAGAACGTATAGATGTAAACGAATGTACAGATGCTACAGTTACAGTTCATGGTACTTCTTCAGTTTCGTTTAGGCCAAAGTAAATTCCAGTGTTATGTCATTTTTAGAAAAAATCGAAGACTTATGTGAATCTCATCATTTCACTAATTCAGATTTATTTGTGTCATCACAAGGTTTATTTTCCAGTATAGCCTTACAGCGGTTTAGAAATACAAAACATACAGTTAGTACTTGGTCAGATTTAGTTCAGTTAATTAAAAGAGATTTTGTTACCTTTCGATTATGAGCATGATCTTTTGTTAGAAATCCAGCAACGTACTCAATGTAAAAGAGAATGTTATAACGTATATTATTGCAGTTCAGGTACTTTTTAAAATGTTACCTACCCCTAAGTCAGAAACAGAAATTGTTTCATAGATTCAAAGAAATTTAAATCCATATTTTGCATCCCATATTGGTATTAAGAAGTTCTCGTCCATTAATGAATTAAGTGAAGTATGTATACCAGTTCAAGATTTAAAATTTCGTATAGCAAGGTATAAGTCACCTCCTGGAAATTGTGTTGGTTTTTTAGAACCTGATTTGGGTCAACCACCTGCCTCTTATACAGTTAGTGAAGTTCATGTTATTTCGTCCAGTATATGTTGGAATTCTGATAGGAAAGGACACTCTCACCGTGAATGTTCTGAGCCTCGGCAAACTTTTCGTTTTAAGTGTGGTAGAAAAGGTAGCTACAGTAATTCTTGTGTTAGTTGTAATTCAAGAAACTTACGTTCCGTCTATTTCTCGTCCAGCTCCAAACCTTACAGGTGCGGTACCGAAAACCAATTTACGAACAATGGAACATATCGAAAACCTACCGATTTAGACAAACAACTCCCAACCAACGACAAATAATTTCCTCGGTGAAGACCTTATTTAAACCCAAACGAGACAAATTTAAAAATATCGTACATTCTAGAAATAAGTTTCAATTTTCAGTTCCTGTTGATGAGTGGAATAATTGGCTTTTAACAGTTGATTCTTTCATATCTTCATGTAGAACTACAGTATGTGGCTCCCTTCCGTTTGATAATAGACTTTATGTTATTGTTAAAATTTTTGGTCATCCTTTACCTTGTCTTATTGATAGAAATTTTACTTTATCTGTGCGGGTGCACAGTATTCTAATAAGTTTGCCCCGAAATATGTTGATTGTAAGGTTATTTAGAAACTATCTCCTCTCGTTTATGAACTCCAAGATTTGAATGGAAAGAATGTTGGCCAGCTCCATGTCAAAGAGTTTAAACCCAATTTTTCGAGTTTTGAATAGGTTTGTGTCTCTCAACGATCATAAAGTACCACATAATCGGTCCAAAGTGTTTATTTTGTGATGGGTAATTGTTAGACCAAATTATTAAGTGTTAGAAGGAATGCAGCAAAATTAGCGAATCAATCCATTTTAGGAGAAAGGAGTCCACTTCGTGGACACCCCTGTCTGCCACGGACGGATCCAGCATGTATCAATAGGTTTTCTTGTCTATGGTATCATGTATTGTATAACTGAAGGTCCAAAGTTTCAATAAATAAAAGCTTTGTGCATTATTGAGCACTGATAAGGCATTTTTATAGATCATTATAACTGTTTGGGATGTGTTTGTTGAGACTTATTTTTATTCACCTCTTTGAGTTGATATCTATTAGACGCATCATCTAAATGCTGAGCATATTGTACTTGAATTTTTTTCCTCTCTTCATTTGTCGATGCTTCTCGTAACTATCATAGGATTCACAGTTTTTTGAAAGAATGGTTAAATACGTTATTAAAAATTTCATTGTATAGCCACAATTTTGCAATTTTATGTTGAGGCATATTTTGTGCCTGGCAATCTTCAACCCTGCACTTTAGGGATGCTCAAATCCAGATATTTCTTAGATGTAGTGCCTCATCTGTAATGAAACTTTTCGGTACGAAATCGTGAATATACTCCCTAATTTTTTAACGAACTTTATCACTTACCCTATTTGATAGTATATTTTCACTCCTTAAACGGTTTTTCTTCAGAAGACATTTTCGATAATGCAGTTTCAACAAATGTTTGAGAGATGCTTGATGTATTGAAGAAGGATACCTTGCATAGTCTTATTCTTTTGCCGTTTTTTAGGACATGATCGAGCAGAGAAGTATTTTCCTTGTTCGTTTGCGCCTCCGCTGAACGTGTTCTGTGTTCACACGTGAGGCTTCAAATTGTCTTTTCACATTATTATCTGTGGTTTCAGACCAAAGATGCTTGAACATTGTATTCCAATCTTCATTCGTAAAAGTATGATTTACACGTAGCTTTGCAAACATCTTTGATTTTTCTTCGAGGCTTGGTTTTTTAGTTTTGTGATATACCTGCAGCTCATTTGGGTTTCCTCTTATTGAAAATTTATGTTGGTGGCTTACGTTTTCTTTTCCCTGATTTCCTTACTGATAAATCTCTACCAAAATATTCTTCAACTATTTCATTATTAGCAATCGCATTACCTATTCGTACATTTTTTTCCTTCGCTCGTAACCGAACTAGAGCTAGTGTCTGGCTGAACATCATTATGGTCCAAGTTGGAATCGTCGATGTTGCTTTCAAATTCCTCCAGATTTTCTGAGGTGAATCTAGAAGAACTCCTGCATACTAGGGCTCCCGTAACAGAAACAGCACTTTCAATATCATCTGAAGCCATAATTCATAAAGCGACTCCAAGATATGGTGTAGTTTAATTTATCCTTTGTGAAGTCCAAACTTATAAGAATGTGAATAATGTGCAATTCAAGTCTAATAAAGGTGCTGCTCCAGTAATGGTGAGACTTGTGAGAATCATAATAATAAATTGACTCAACATAAGTGACAGGCAGAGTATGTAAAATAATGCATACTTGTTATTTTGTTATTGGCAAAAGTAATCCTATCAAGATTTGCTGCAGGAGTCTCGTTTTCAGGAAGTTTGTCTGAATATACTTCACAGGTACACTTTTCCTGATGGTTACATTTGATGAAGTTTATTTGCAATAATGCTCTCTAAAAATGAAGTGGATCTGAAGTATTGCGGACAATGTTAGATATTTAGTTGGTGTAATTGATGTAAATCACGAACATAACGTAAGTTGAGGCGTACAAATCATCATTAGGCATTGTCAATAAGATTGGGAAAATACAATTTTTAATAATATATAACTAACGCTCTTTCAATCCGAATTATGAAGTAAATCATTCTCACCTGCTTATTCGGTAGGTTTTAGGGTTAAGTTGTCATTTCGTAATGAGTAATTCGTATTTTCAAGAATACTTTTTTGAAAACTATACGATTTAACACCCTTTGCCTCCATCTATCGGAAGAGCGGTGTTATGAAACACTTAACGCCATTTACCGTCATAAAGATTGTCCCATTAAAGCACCGTAATCGTAAGTAACTCAATTTAAATAAAAACAAGCTCAGCGCACCTTTCACATTATTTCACTCACGAAAAATGGCAAATTCAATCAACAAAGACATTCAACGTATTCTCGAATGGGGAAGCAATAATCTAGTTAAATTTAACGATAACAAAACTCAGTGTTGCCTTATGTCCGCCAAAAAAGATCGATCATTTCCTGTTGTAAGTATGAATGGCTCAGTTCTTAAGTTGGGCATGACTGTATCTTCAAATCTCTCATGGGTTGACCATCTTCTGTCAGCTACCAAAACAGTTGCTAGTAAACTAGGCTTTTTGTACAGATCTAAGCAGTACTTTACCTCTCCACAACTCCTTCTGCTGTATAAGGCCCAAATTCAGCCTCATCGGTGAATATAATTCTCACCTCTGGGTTAGTGCTCCCCAATACGCTCTCGATATCGTTGATCGTATTCAAAAGAGGACGATTAGGCTTATAAATGACCCGTCCTTAACTTCTCACATACAGCCCCTTGAGCATAGAAGGATGGTTTCAGTTCTTTCTTTGTATTATTACAACGGCTACTGTGCTGCTGACTTATATTCTTTGATACCATCTCGGGCTATCTTTGCGAGAAACACTCGGTTCGCTCATTCCCATCAGCAGTATGCAGTACAAATCTCCACTTGTCGTACCAAACGGGCGCAATCTACATTTTCCTACACGGCTTCTAAACTCTGGAATGATCTCCCTAGTTCCTGCTTTCCTCTCACTTATGATATGAGAAAAGTTAAGGTAGCTGTTCATAAGCATCTATTGGCAATTCATTACCCCTCTATCCATCCTCCTAAGTGTTCCTGAGTGCTTTAGCACGATAGGCCAAATTTAGCCTGTTCAGGTCCACAATCATAAAAAAAAATATGGTAATTATTATTTATTAATAAATAAATAAAATAATTTATTATACTTACTTGTTTGTGTATTTTTTGTATACGTAGTTTTTACAATATATAAAATGTAAATATATGGGAAAATGAGTATTTATTTCGTTGTTCTATTATGTGTACTAAAATGCATAAAAGCATATTTTAGTGCTTATTTTGACTGTTTTTGGTGCATATTTGCATGCATATTTTAGGGTTTTTTCAGTGTATAATTCCCGAGCTTTAATCATTAGAATCTTCACATTTTCCTTTTTTAATGAAAAAATTATTCATGATAGTAAACGACATAATTAACTTTAATATTTTATTATAAAATTCAAGTACAAGTTAATAATTTATTTTTTCTTGCTGGAAAGAGGAAAAATATTTGTATATGATGCTTTTTCGTTATTGTTAGAATAACAATAATAAAAACAACTACTTACTGCATTCAACGCGTTTAGTATTGCACTTCTACTCGCTGCACGGAATAGAACAGACGACAGTAACTAGTTCGTTTTTTTCCTGTATTTACGTGTCACCATTTACCGAGTTACTGAGACAAGTGAAGGCAAAAAAGGAAAAGGCCTTGTATTTCATACGCGGAGGGCGGGCGGTTCGAGCTTTCCGAGCTTCTTCAGCAACATCATGAATTCCCAGCGTACATACATACATTACGTATATATGCATGGTGGGATTAAGGATGGGTGTGGTCAGGATAGGATCGGAAGAATCGGAGTTAGGGTTCTGAGGGGGAAAATGCTACCCCAGCATTCGCCTAAGTAGCCGCACATGGTGTGCCTATACGCAGTGACCATGCCGCTACATGTGAATGAACCTCCTGAAAAAACCTCATACAATGTAGACGGTAACGGAAATCGAACCTATTACCTCCCGAATCCTGAGCAAGTCGTGTCACCACTACGCTACTAGCTCGGTTGTGACAAGTGGCGACGCAACAAGATTAGCAGAAAAGACATATTGAGAGTGGGAGTTATAAAATAGTGGGAAAGTGAGACGTAGTCAACTTCCAAGGTATAAGATTGATAAATGAAATAATAAACTATAGAACTATATAAAATAGAAACATAAAAAATAGGATTGATTTCGCGGCACACTTGTGGCGTACTTGCACTAGAGCATCAGAATCGTCAGTAACTCTATTTAATAAAAATATGACTTAACGTAGTGTACATATGAGGAACCGATATTGCTCGTATTGTTATCAGGGAAATGCCATAGCAATATACGCATGTTTTACTGATTGTCAAAGCTTCAAGTAACCAAAACAACGTGCTAACGTTTGTATATTTGTGGTTCTCTTACAATAATAACTTATCTGTCTTATTCAAAGTTATTTACAAATGTTACGTTTATGCCTTGTAATTATGTTATCAACGAATAACGTATTTTACATTCACCGTATTGTTATGGTGTACATAAAAAATTAAATGAGTTAAATCGAAGCGATTTTACACTTTTCATAGACTTTAATGGTCTTTATTACATGCTAAAGTATTATTTACTATGTAATTTCTACAAATGGGTAGAAAAACCAATATCCATCGTAAAACTAAGTGTAGTGCAGGGAATAAATAATTTATTCGTAAGGCTTTTTTGATAGAATTTGAGGAAAAAATGTTACAAATATACTCAAGTGTTTGCTATTGGCGCAAAAGTCCTAAAAACTCTGAAATATGGTTTTATATAAGATTAAAGAAATTGGTAATTTTCCTGAACGTTTCTCCATATGTTTCCGTCTTAATAGTGAGTAAGAGAACGATAAAGTTTATTCCTTCTATAAATCCAATAGAAATCTTTAGTTGCTTGACAGCCATCATTTATCTCATTTGGTTTGCTTGATCGAGTTAATCAGAAACATTCAGCTTTTCAATAACTTATTTGTTTCTACTATTTCTTACAATATTAAAATTATAGGATTAGTATCAATTTTAACAAGTATTTAATGCACTTTTATTCTGTTTCAGGTGAGCACCTTCGATTCCGTAACGGTAAGCGCTAATAAATATTGATGTTGATGACGTGGCTTTATTGATTATCCATATTCGATTACTCGTAAAGTTTATTTTAATTCATTAATTATACGCTAAAATATTTTATCTTCGTGAAATATTTATATTCTGAACGATTGAGATCGATTTATAGTAAATATTGCATGAGCTCTAATAAAATTACTCACAATGAGGTAAATTACAAAAATTACGTTTTTTGGGTTTGACTGCCACAATTTGCTTATTTAACTGTCAGGCTATACTTAGAAATCTCATTTACCCTAATAAACATTTTTATAACTGTTTTGAGACATACAACATTAGCTTGATGTGATTAAGCTTCTTTTAACCTGTTTATTTACGTACAGCACGCAAAGAAAGTATTTACTACACTCATTTGTTCGCTATTATAATCTGACAATTACTTCAAGTTATTGCTTTCTCTTCTTGAATATTTAGTATAATTATGCACTTTTTTCATTATGTACAAATTATTGCGTGGGGTTAAAAACAGTAATTATTCTTTACATTATTTTAATACAGGAAGTAAGGCAGTTCGGCACGTAAATGCGTAGTTTATCCTAGTTACCCTTAACCGATTTTGACGCGGCCACTTTGACGCTTCCACTTCGACACCGCCTCTTCGACGCGAGATCATTTCGACGCGAGATCATCTCGACGCGAGCTTAATACCGCCTTTACAACACGTTCAAACTAAAAATAACGTATGAAAATGCTTTCACGATTATTACACATCATAAAAATACTTTCAGGTTTAAATCGTGTATTTTTAATTTATATTTTATATAAATTTAAACGTTTCGATAACAATTACAAATTTATCTTTCTCAGTAAATGTTAAAATCTCAGACAAGGAACTTTCCTTGCCTAAGGTTAAAATCTTTAAAAATTATTTGGGATGTTAGAACAAATTTATGAAATATAAAAAATATAAAAACCAAACCATAACCCTGGTATCAATATAACAGTTCGATAAATGTATAATTTGTTACATCTCAGGTAAGTTCTTATACCTCTTACACTCGTAATACTCATTCACAGTATCTGTCAATCAACAGGTCAATAAACAAAGAAAAAAGTGCTTACTGATACTGAAGTCTCATTAAACAAACATTAGCAAAGGTGTTTCCATTAAATCTGCGTTTAATGAAAATGCAAATTAAGGGATTAAATACAATTGAAAATAATCTTTGATAAGTATCAGATTTCCGTTACTATTAAACACACATAAAGCAAACAACGCTTTTTTCTAAATAGTAAGAAAGAATTACTTACAAATGAATTAAAATTCTTTGGTGTTTCTAATAACACACAATTCAAATATATGAAAGGGGGGATGATAATTTTGCAGAAATATGCAGGTTTCGATTTTGCATTTAGTAGTTCTTCGCGTGCCTTACGATTAATTAAATTGTGTTCACAATGAAACGTTCAATTCGCAACAGGGAAAAATATGAACACAGTGGATACCTGTATTGTTTCCATAAGTCAGTTGCTAATGATACGAAAAAATCATGGCGGTGTGATGTTGAACTAAATAAAAATATTCGATGTAAAGGTCGTATTTATGCAGACGCTGTAAGTGACGAGTTTGTTCGGATTGTCAGTACGCATTGTCATGGTAGTGATGTTACGCGAGTCGAAGTAGTGCATACGATTAACGCAATTAAACGGACAGCTATCGAAACTCGAGAAATCCGAAATCAAATCCGTAGCAATATTACTCAAACCATGTCGGGTGGAGCTATGGGTAGTTTTCCAACTCAAAATGCTGTGCGACAAATAGTTGCAGCACCAGCACAACCTCTAGATCGCGCATCTATTGTAATACCTGACAATTACAAAAATTATGGAGAAGAAAATTCTTTACTTGCTGATTCTGGATTTGGCGACGACATGAGAATTATCATTTGTGGTAAAGCCAGTGTTCAAACGTGGATTATGCACGTAAGAAAAATTCACGTTGATGGGACTTTTCGACTTACCCCCAACTTATTTCAACAGGTGGGGATCCTTCAGTGATGTAATCTGTTATTCTTATAAAGAATGACACGTTAAAAGTTCATTATGCTTTAATTTTGTTATTCGATGATACATAAAATAAAAATTAAATACATATTAGGTTTTTTTATTCATACGATAAATTCAAAACATAAATTTGATTGATACATATCTATATGAATTTTTGAGTTGTGTCAGATCTTTGTTATAATGGCAGAACGTGGTGGTTTCGTTTTACCCATTTAATATGCACTGTTGCCAAATAAAACAGAAGAGACGTACATGCGCATGATACATTTAATTTGTAATACTTGGCCAAATTTTCAACCGTCTCAGATGTCTCTGGATTTTGAACTAGCTGTAATTAATGCTTTCAATTCTTATTTTCCTCATGCGGAGTTGAATGGGGGTTTATTCCACTTAGTGAAGAATTTAAATACAAAATACAAAAACGCCTCACAAGTCGGTACAATGATAATGCAGATTTTGCACTTCATGCCCGCATGATTGCTGCTCTTGCGTTAGACCTGTAAAACGGATTGCAAGCGTTAAATAATTCATTGCCGAATGAATTGGAACCAATTTTGGACTATTTTAAGGACACGTATATTGGTAGAATGCAGCGTAACAATCGCCGACGTCGACCTCTATTCGATTCTAGAATTTGGTCCTGTTATACGAGAACCTTAAATAATGAATCACGCACAAATAATTATGCTGAAGCGGCACATAGACGCTTGCAATCTGAATTTGGTGTAGATCATCCAACCCTATGGAAATTTATTGATGGGATTCGCGGTGTTTAGAAATCTATCGACCAAGTTTATGAGCGCTTTGTTCGCGGTGATAATGCACCCAGGAAAACGTTGTAGGTATGCGCTGGCAGATCGACGTATTTCGGCATTGGCTCAAGACTACGAAAATCGCGAAATCACAGAATATCTAAGAGGAATAGCACACAATTTTCTTATGGATTAAGGTTTTTTATATATTTTTTTTTTTTACTTTTAAGTCATTTTGTAAACAGGAAAATAATACAAATAATTCCTCAACTGTTGGCATTTATGATTAAAATGATATAACAGAAGTGTTTTTTTTTTTCATTTTAATTACGACTTATTTACAAAAATCTGAAATGGCATTTTAGACCAGACGGTATGTTTTAAAATGCCCATGTTTGGATGTTTTCCATATCGAATTTTTTTACTTTAATCGCTCCAAAATGGTACTAGTAATAATAATTTCACTATGCGCGGGTCCAAAAACATGTGCTCATTTTTTTATTAGACAAAATGTTAAAAAACGTGAAAAATTTTGCTTTTTTTCTTTGAACTTAAAAGCTATTTATTTCAGAGAAAAGTTACAAAGGGAAAAAAGTGTCGTAATTAAATCTTACACAAGAAGCAGCTAATTTCAAATCGAAGAATACATTCTTCGTATTGCAAAAATAGCAAAAACCAATGAAAAAATGTATCTTTGAAATTTTTTTTTTCGCGCACTCATATAACAGGTATGATAAATCATCACACCAAATTTCATTAAAATCGGTCCGATAGTTTTTGAACAACAATTTGGTAATCTACATTTTGAAAAAAAAAGAGCCTAAACTAAGACCTCTAGATACTTGAAAATTTAATGACATAATAAAGAGCACTAAAACTCTCAAATATCTTTTGAAAAATTGAAATCCATAATTAGAGAACCGTGGCAATTTTTTAAACATTTGTGAAATTTTGGGCTTATCAACAATTAGAATAACTTTGAGAAATCTAAATTTTTTTTATATTTAAACTTATACTGAATGTATTCAGAAAGACGCTTCTTAAAATATAAAAACAAGAAAAAATTAAAAATATAATTCGTATGAAAAAAAAATTTAAGTAAAATGATTACATTTTCTATGGTATTAACATAAAACATACAGCGCTTAAAAAATAAATAAAATAAAAAATATTCTTAATTTGTATTTATTTTTATTTTAGTTTAACATTAAACACTGATATTTAAGCCTATTTTACTAATTTTTTTTAATTTTTCAATTTTGGAACCTTTAAACAAATAATTCCGAATACTTTCAATATAAGTTTAAATATAACAAAAATTTATAATTGTTTATAAGCCCAAAATTTACACAAATGTTTAAAAAATTTCTACGGCTCTCCTAATTATTGGATTTCAATTTTTCAAAAGACGTTTGAGAGTTTGAGTGCTCTTTTACATGTCATTAAATTTTCAAGTATCTAAAGGTCTTAGTTTAGGGT
This sequence comes from Vesta saturnalis, assembly GCA_036346205.1. Taxonomy (NCBI): domain Eukaryota; kingdom Metazoa; phylum Arthropoda; class Insecta; order Coleoptera; family Lampyridae; genus Vesta; species Vesta saturnalis. The sequence continues at coordinate 1,792,763 of JARFJB010001308.1, forward strand.
CTGTTTATTTTTAAAGAATTGCAATTTTTTTTTCCAAAATATAGATTGCAGAACTATTGTTCAAAAACTATCAGACCGATCAAATATGGTGTGGTGATGTACCATACCAAAAAGTTGTTTTTTGCCAAGTATGAAGGCCCTACCTTTTATATGAGTATTCGAAAAAGAAATTTCAAAAATACTTGTTTTTTTACATTTTTTCATTGTTTTTTGCTGTTTTTGCAATACTAAGAATGTATTTTTCGATTTTAAATTACCTGCTTCTTGTTTAAAATCAAATTACAATTTTTTTTTTCTTTACAACTTTACTCTGAAATGAATAGCTTTTGAGATATTCTAGTTCAAAGAATAAAAAAAGCAAAATTTTTCATGTTTTTTTAACATTTTGTTTAATAAAAATTTGAGCACAGGTTTTTGGACCCGGTCATAGTGAAATTATTATTACTAGTACCATTTTGGAGCGATTAAAGCAAAAAAATTCGATCATATGGAAAACATCCCACCCAAAACAGATACCGCTTAGTCCATTAATTATAATAATAGTCGTATATGTGATTCTGATGGGGAGAGATAAGTTCGCGTCGAAATAGCGGTGTCGAAACGGGAGCGTCGATGTGACCGCGTCGAAATAAGACAAAACGTGATTATTTAAAGGATGAGTTCGCGTCGAGAAGAGGTCTCGTCGAGATGATCTCGCCTCGAGATGATGTCGCGTCAAAACAATCTCGCGTCGAAGCGGCGGTGTCGAAGTGGAAGCGTCGAAGTGGCCGCGTCGAAATAAGGCGGACCGACCCTTAACCGTCCAGTATGCTTTTAGAACGTAACCGACTAGTAGTGTCCGATGGTCACGAAATTTAAATTTTTAATATTATCATAAGTAAAAATAAAAGCTAATGTAATATTTACTGTAATATATTGATACACTTTTATTAAATTTAATTAGAACAAAAAAATTTAAAATAATACCAAACAATTAGTTATGATTGACAATTTATACTATATATCTTTTTGGTTGAATGTTTGGAACAGACATTAAAATTACATATATTGCAACGTTGTTTTATGTTTCGCCAAATTTGAGTTGGACTAATATAGCACCTCTTTTTTTCTTTTTATTGGAGGTTCACCAGATCCGCAGGTAGCTGATGGCTACAACCAGCAATATTATCTATTGCTTCAGAGTGAAATTTAGTTAGAACCTTCTTACCACGTCTCTCTACGTGAGGCTTGACTAGTTGGATAGACACATCTCTTAAAAATATTGTTCTTTTGCTATGTACTTTATTTTAGTTATAATTCGGATATAAATTCTTCCATACAACAAGAGCAGCTACACCAACAACGTCAATAATATTTTGGAAGAATGCCATTGGTCATCTATTTGTTTTACGTCGAACAATATATTTATGTGTCATTTGGTCTAAAGTGTCGACTCCACCTTTTGTAGAATTATAATATAAATTAAACTTCAAATTTATTTCTATTTCTAACATACACTTCTTTTGAGTGGTACATCGTTGAAAGGAAAAGAACAACACAATTTTTTCTTGGAACATATGAGACCAGTGTAGAATTTTTAGTATATCCGAATATATTTGTTTTAATCGCCCTGGATCTATATGGTTGAAAATTTTGGGGTAAGCATCGTTTTTTCTTCAACGTACATTGCTAAACCATTCTGCAGTAGCGATTGTGCAAGTTCCAAGCTAGTAAAATAGTTGTCAAAAGTAATATTTCGGTTTGTCCTGTAATATGGTTGGCACAATTCAGTCACAACTTTGTAAGCCAAATTTTCTGTTCTCGAACTTTTGTCTTTCCTAGATAGGGTATACAACACAACGGTTAACGTGTGTCACTGTCACAGATCCACCATATCTTCATTTCATACTTGTCAGGTTTGCTTGGTAAATATTGTTTGAAAGATACACGGCCTCTAAAAGGGACCAATTGGTCGTCTATCGTGAGATTTTCGCCCAGTAAATAAAACTTTTTTATGTAATTAAAAATTGTTATTAATTTTATTAAATACATAAATAAAAAGTTTACCTCGAGTAGGATTGGAACCTTCGACCTGTACTTTGCTAGAGTACTCTAGCAGGTCGTAGGTTAAAATCCTACTCGAGGTAAACTGTTTATTTATGTATTTAATAAAATTAATAATAATTTTTAATTACATATTTACTTTTGAACTTATTCGTTCATAACAAAAACTTATAATAAAAGTTTTTTGATTTGCCATTTATAATTTCCACCAGATCTCTTATCTTTGGACCTTCTCATTGTTCTCGTCTCACAAAACGTTGGACTGCTCGAATTCGTATGACTTACAATATGTTCGAGTACATTTTTGACCATATATAAATTAAAAGTATCAACAGGATGCTCTATAGTTTTGCCAGGACGAAGAACTACTTTGTGTATACGTCCCCTAATTATGTTATGCCGTAGAGTTCTTGTTGCCTTTACTGATTCGGAATTCCATCTAGTTCCATTTTTACCCATATATTCTTCTGTTACATTTCTATTTGCTACTATATTCCCACTATTTGGCTTTTCACTATCATTACACAATGGTTTATCCTCATTTTCGGATTCCGGTTCCGTAAAGTTACTTTCCTTGTCAGCTTCCACATTTGCTATAAGTTTATCGTCTACATCAGTTTCCCCAAATACATAATTTTCATCATCACTATTTTCAAAATCACTTCGAAGTTGCTCATTTGTCAAAGCTTCGTTTTTGGACATCTTTGAGAACCGAAAATAAAAGAGAATACATTTTTATGAAATCAAAAATATTTTCTTATCTCACTTACCAATAAAATATCACCAACTATATCAAAAAGATAAATAAACCAAATGTTGAACTCTTGAACGTATATTCTGTCACTAAAGATCATTCAACACTAACTAAACTACAAAACTTATTAGTTGTATTATGCATCTACATTTTTCGATATTAGTAAAAAAGCACGTTCAGACAAAATATTATTGCTCAGAAATGTTTATTGTATCATTGTTATGTGCGAATAGTACCGTAGATCTTATCTAAGGAACCAAAAAATTTAATAGCAACAGAAAATAAATGCATTTTACAATTATGTCTACAAGACACATCTGGACGGTTACGTTACTCTTACCAATATTTTCAAATTGCAAAAAAATAAAGAAATATTTTAAAATTATTCCATCACAATTTCACTTATAAAATTGTGATAATAGATTATATTTAAGCTATTTGACAATTAAAAATAAACTCTTTCATCTATACGTAATTAAAGTCGAAAATGTGTCCGACGGACACTACTGGACGGTTAAGGGTTAAACTTATGAACAGTCGTTCTTTAGGACACCTGACTTTCAATTTTGAAATAATCACGTCAGGAACTAAATCGCTACGTCCGCATAAACCAGGAATGCGAACTGTACGCTCAAGAATAAAAAAATTCTACAAACGAACGCATTCTCCAAAAAACGTTTCCAGTGCTCGAGACACTCACCTTAATTTTTGGCTTAACCTGTAAATTGACTCCAAATTCACTATTAAAATTTAGTCACTAGACGCTCTCTTAATTTGCAATACACACTCTTTTCATCCTTGAATTTTCTCATTAAAGCGATTACTTGAACTCAAAATTTACGTTTAAACGCTAAAAAGCCCCACAACATCAAACTGTACTGATCAACAATTATTCTGAAATATTATATTAACCGGTACTGAGTGTAGACAAGTGGAGACGTGTGCTAAGTTTGTCTACCTTTAAATAGGAAATAGTGGGTTAGTAATTATTAAATTCAATTAGAAATGTCAAAGCAATTTACCTTTTGTCCTAACTATTCTTGAAATGGATAGTATATCGTTAAAATGGCAAGTCATTGCATAAAATGTAAATTACGTATCGATGGAAGGTCGACCGGTATTGTGTGTAATGTGTGTGATTGCTCTTATCACGCAAAATGCGTAGATATTCAAGTAAAACATCTTCCTGCTTTCACTGTACCCGGAACTATTTGGAAATGTCCCGACTGCTGGATAGATAAAGAAGATATGAGTAGTAACATATAGCTGCTGACTCCGCTGATACGGGGGATATAACGAAAACAATATTATGCAGATTAATATGATTAATGATAGACATTAAATAATTCTCCAATCAATCCATACAATGGGCGAGCGCATTAGTAAACTTGAAGAAAAAGTTGATCGACTTGAGAAGAATTACGAATTAACGGCTCAACAGTTAAGTGATATGAGCAGTAACGCAATTCTATCCGAAACATTAATTTATGAACGTCAACGCCACAGGAATAATTTAATATTGTATAAAGCAACGGAAGCTACTCGACTTATGGCATCTGATCAAAAAGCTGCAGCTAAACAACTTGTAAGTACGATGCTTAGACATTTGACTCTTACTGATATTTTTAACACCTTGAGATTGGGAAAGTTTGATTCAACTAAACCAATAAATTCTCGTCCAATTAAAATATCATTTAATAACTCGCAGACTGCTCTTAATGTAATTCGGAAAGCAGAGCTATTAAAACAAAACCAAGACTTTAAAAATCTATCTATTTCCTTTGACAGAATCCCTATGGAAATTGAAAATTATAATAAATTAAAACAAATCTTAAATAATCGGCTTGCGAAAGGAGGAAAGGATTTGACGATTAAGTATATTCGTGGTTTACCTACTATCGTTTCGTTAAACTAATTGCGCCCAACAGTCGTAAATTATTGTATTATTGCCAGAACTCTCGTGGCTTACGAACTAAAACAATGAATGTGTATACAGCAACGCATGAATGAGACTTTGCAATTATTCGTTTTTCCGAAACTTGACTTGATAACAATGTATTCTCCAATGAACTATTTTGTGATAAATTTAACGTATTTCGCAGTGATCGTAAGTTTGAATTAACAAATCTTAAAACAGGTGGTGGCGTTCCTCTCGTAATCCGAACTACTATACGTGTAGAACTAATAGATACGTGTGTGTTAGTATCTCATTCTCCTTGATTGACGCTGTCGGTGGCAAATGCAGTTATAATTATTTCTCATTCCTTGTATTTGTAGTATACTTGCCCCTCAAGTTGTTAATGAAGAGGTAGAGATTTCCCTCGACTTCTGGTGTGCCACAAGGCTCTAATCTTGGACCCTTGTTGTTTAACATATACATAAATGAACTAATCGATAAACTAGAAGATTGTGTACTCGCTTACGCTGACGATATAAAAATGTTTTCCATTATTAATAGTGCTTCTGACTGTGATTTACTCCAAACTCGTTTAAACATTATAAAAGATTGGTGCCATGTGAATAAGTTGACTCTAAATATAACTAAGTTCCAAGTGGCCTCCTACACTCGCCAAAAATGCCCCATACAGTACACATACTGTATCAATCGTGTAAAGTTTAAAAAAAGTGATACTTTTAAGGATTTAGGTATTTTTTTCTCAAATCATATTGATGACGTGTGTTCAAATGCTAGAAACATGCTTGCTTTTATTTTTCGTCAATGTCAAAATTTTAATAATATACATGCAATCCGAGTACTATATTACTCATTTGTTCGTTCCAAGCTTGAATACGCTTCAATAATTTGTAATCCTAAGCACCAATACTTAATAGAAAGTTTAGAAAAAGTTCAAAGACGTTTTTTAAAGTACATTCACTACGTTATAAATGGACACTATCCCGAACGTAATGTTAATCTAAGAGAACTTCTTAATTCAATAAATGAACTAGCTTTACAGTACAGAAGAGTTTGGTTAGGTATAAAATTTTTGTATAACTTAACTCATAATAATGTCGATTCACCCTATTTATTAGCCACTTTAAATTTTAATGTTCCTCAGTTAGTTACTCGTATGAATTTTACTTTTTACTGTAAGGGTGCCAAGTCAGATTTGGCACCCCACTCTCCCTTAGCTACAATGTGTACCAATCTTAACAAAATATCCACCTTAGTATATATTAACTTCAACACATTTCATACAATCTGTAATGCTGTTGAAACAATATATGTAGTTTTATATCTGATTTCGGCTTTAGACAAAACAGAGCGAGCAGTGTCACATAAATTACAAGAACTAAAATTAACTACAAGATTGTCAGATGTACGGTTTGTAAGGTCTGTGTAAGATATACGTGTAGTGTTGTGGTGTGTACTATTAAGAGAATCAAATTTACTTATCTGCCTAGCTTTAGTTGATATTCATGTGTTTCTTATCTTCTCTACAAAAGGTCAAGAAATCTCTAGTCATCATTTGACAGCTGTTCTAATAAAACAAAATACAAATGGTAAATATCTTTATTAAGTTTGTCCAGATCTCTTCTTGTAGCTAGGACGATTTCTCTTAGATGAGATGAATTCGTTTTAATAAAAATTCTCTTTGCTCCAGTAGCTTGGTAATGATGTTCAATGAAATTTGGTATTAAGTTGCTAGTTCTATATCGTTTTAAGAAGGTTCGGTGATCAAGTTGATTTATCTTTTCAATTTCTCGAACATGTTAATTTTTTTCAAAACAGAATCCCTATACAGGCGTTTGATATCAGTAGAAACATTCACCATCCGACACATGAAAAACATTATTTGGGAAAATTGTGCACATATCTATTAAATCGCAAGCTTTTAGACACATACTCTGTTCTTCGTCAGGCGTAATATGAAAATGAGAAATATTGACAAGGTAATATCAAATGACAAATGTTAACAAAGTAACTAGAGAATTAAAGTTAAATCACTGTCGTAAAAGTTTCAGTTCTCGAAAATAGACACCCATGTATCGGACAGTTCATATCCATTACCTCTGTTCAAGTTTTTATAGGCTGTTTTAGAATTTCAATAGCTTCTCGAATCTTCCTTGATATCAATTCCTTTTGTTAGTCAGAATTCCTGTGTTTTCAAATTTTATACTGTGCAGTGTTTAAGGCATGTCGAGAAATTGCTGATTTAGTAGATGAAGTAAACGTAAGTGCCTTTTGTGTTCTAGTAGCCTGGTATTACTGCTTCTTCCAGTTTCACCAATGGAGACTTTATCACAAGAGCATGGTACTTCGTAAATACCATACGTATGCAACTGCTCAACATGCCTCAACACAGCACAATACAAAATTCTCGCTAACTATAGGTATGGGTATACAAGTATCGAGGGGCTATCGAAATTCTGAAACAGCCTAACAACTTGAATAGAGCTAATGGATATGAAGTGTCCGACATCTGGATGTCTATTTTCAAGAACTGAAACAGTGACTTAATTTTAATTTTCTAGTTGTCTTGTCAATATTCACTTTCGTAGTACCCCTGACGAAGGACAAAGTATCTATCTGAAAGCTTGTGATTTAATAAATAAATGCACCATTTTCCCAAATAGTGTTTTTAGCGTTTAAAGCTATTTTGTAAAAGTCCAATGGTTTAGTCGTTATTTCAAATTCTTTCACGTTTTCCCAAAAACATGTTTGTCGTGTCATTTTAATAAATAAGTGTTGATAGAACTAGACAGGCCCTCAAATTTTATTTAACATTTCTCACCTACGATTTCGATTAGTCTATTAGCCAAAAACTATTATTTTGTTCATAGAAAACGTTTTATCCATTGCCACTTCAAATTAAGGTGGCGTGATGTTAATGCAAGATTAAATTCTGGGTAAAAGATATCGGGTGACTGCGTTTCGTGACAATAAGCGAAAATTATTTTAAAAACTTTAACCATGTTACCGAAAAAAAATTTTTTATCATCGAAAAACTTTTTTGTTTTTAGCAGCATGGAATCGACGGATAGGTTGTCTAAATGCAGAATTGAATTTTGCGTAAAAAGTTATCTTATTTGCACATAAGATGCTGAATTCAATAGTTATCAGCAAAAAAGTAGAAATATTTTCAGTAGAATATCACAGTTGTCCAAAAACGTCTTTATTGTTGTAGTTACAAGGGTTTTGTTGCAATGCTGCTCATAGTATAGCTAAACAACATAGCGTGATACAATAAACAGAAGATAGGATATTGCGCATGGGGCGCGGAGCTGGGTCGTGTCAGATGGATAGTAATTCTGACGCGAAGTGCATGTTTACGTACGGTGCCTGATTTTATTGCTGAATTTTGTTGAGAATTAGAGCGTTATTGCCACAAACATGCGTTGCGCTGTTGCTACTTCCAAGGTAGACTATCAATCTAAACAATGTAATAAAGATTTAATGTCCTTTCGCTTTCCTAAAGACGACAATTTAAATAAACAATGGTTACATGCTTTCAAACGAGACGACAAGGTTAACGTATTAAATACTAGAATATGTTCTTCACATTCTGGCAAAGAAAGTCGTGAAAGAAATTTAAAAGTGTTAATATCCTAGTTTCTATAATATGTATTATTGAAAAAAGTAATTCATTTCACCCAGTAAAATAATTGAAACAAGCATAAGTAAAACAAAAAATGCTCCTTGTCATCAACCCTATATAAGTTTACTCTTTATTAAATTTAAGAGAACATGTTTAGTTAGAAACCTGTCTCCAATGGTTTCTTAATTAATACTTATTTGTATTTAAAAATCTCCATTTTTAAATTAGGTTCTTATAGAATAAAAATAAATCTGAGTTTTATAAACTATTTTTTTTTATTTGTATTCAAAAAACTTTCCATCCTTAACGATTCCTATAAATTTGCATTATTTTATCTTTGTTTATTCAAGCAATGTTTTATTTGCAATAAAAATATATTTAATAAAATTGTACTTTCATTCGCAGTCGTATTTATGTGTATTCAATTATTACAGACTGAAAATTTTGAAAAGTATATTTTTCGTACAAGTAAATCAAATAAATACATTCTCAAATGTGTTTTTGTAATACTTTCAATAAAAAGTTATAACGGAATGTCTTAAGTCAGTAATTTGTAGATTAAAATGCCATAACTGCTGCCCGTTAATGCGGTAAATTCGAATTTACTCATTGCGACTGCCAAGGATCCTACGTTCTGTTTATTGTATCATGATAGTATAGTACTATTAGCAACGTTGCCGACGCAAAAAATCGTAACGATGAAAGTTATGTATATATTTTGGACGCAGAATGTTTCTATTAATGAAAGTAATAATCTGACGCAGAAAGAACGCAATAGTGAACGCAGAAATTAAAAAATTTAACTTCCTTATATTAAATTTTAAAACACAACAATAATAATTGGATATATATATATATATATATATATATATATCATATATATACTCAATGCTATAATGGTTCAAACGAAACTTAACGACTTTTAACTATTAATGATTTTAAGTCCAGCTCTGTACTTTAATTACATTCACGTCAATATTTATTTTACTTGAACTGGCGTTTACTTTATAGCCACAAACGGTATAAGTTGTTTGCCACTGTTTACGAAGAAATGTATATTTAGAATCGACGTGGAAGCATAGTGCGTAACCGAGTAATATTTTAGAAGTTAGGATAAAATAAAATTTGAATATCTAATGTATCAATTATACATATAAATGAACTGTAATATGTAAAATCAAAATTTGTCGTATCGTTCAAGGACAAATTGCATTAGAATTTACTGCTTTGTTCGAAAAAGAAATCGCCTATGTGGGAGACTTTAAAATTGATTGATTAATATTGAGCTTAGTTTTATATATTTTACTGAGTTTATCTGAATATCGAATTTGGACATTTCCGAAAGATATTTTTCTTGTTTCTTAAAATTTTCAAGACAGCGTAGATGAGAGCTTTTCGGTTGCGTGAGCTCCCGTTTCATAATTTGCTTTCGGTAAAGTCATGTAACATTTAAACCCCTTAAGAGTGGTTGATTTTGACTTTTTGGGATAATACTTAGTGATGTTTTTAAGATGACCATATTTATTTATAAAAGAACCGAGATCCATAGCCCACAAATTGTTAGAGCGAACGCGCGTGATTTCGAAAATAGTGCATGCAGATCTGTACCAGATTGCGTTGTAAAATTTAGTAGTGCAGTTCAAATATTTTTGCTTACTGTTATCCCATTTTGAGAATGGAACATTAAAACGTTTATAAGTAAAGTTGATTTAGTAGTAAGTTGGAAATTGTCTTTTTTTAATTCAATTAAATTGTTCAAACAGATTTGAAAAAAAAACAGTAACCGTTGCACAAAATGAATGTCGTATAAATAAAAAATTCCGCGCATAGTACAGACACTTTTAAAGTAATGCTTTATTACTGACCAGATGTAAATTAAAATTTAAAACTATTAAATACTGTTAAGACTGGTTTAAATTTGTTTATGTTTGTTAGGGACATGAGATTAATCTAATATATAGACAGTTGGGCGCGAAAGTGTACAATTCCAAGGATTAATTAGAGGAATTCAACCCCATTCATTACGATACTTTATTCAAAAGAAGTAAGAAGTTAGGTAAGACCAACTTGTGTATCATTGTGTTATAAAACATAATTTTGCTAAAAAGAGGTCATTTCTAGTATTGTAATTTTCATTAGGCTATAAGAATAGCCAATTCTAAGTGCTACCCTTTTTATATGTAGAGTTTAAGACTAGAAAGGAATACAGTGAGGTTTCTTCATTTCGGAAGTCATTGTATATTTATATTATTATTAAACACTTGATTTAGTAGGTGATAAGTATTTTATTTTGAGGCAATTTAAAAAAATAGTCAATTCAAATGTTGCAAGCTAGTAGTGCCTTATTAAATTTATTTGTGTTTTTTTACCTGTAAAGTTAGACGGAGAATTACAAAAGTTCTCTTGCTCCTTTGGCTACATTTAGGCAATCTATTACAAAACTTTACTGTTTTTTTATTTGGTTTATTGAATTGAATGTACAATACAGCTTTAATTTTCAGTTACTATTTATTAGATTATTTAATCATTTTTGTATAAAAGTAAAAGTTTCGCCTTCAGCCAAGGTAAATCACACTTTTATGCCTACAGTATATTAATTACTTAAATTTCAAGCAACAATATTTAATGCAGCATAAGTAAAATTTAAACACGGATCGTTACTTAACCTAATTGATTAATTTCAAATTATACGAGCTCTATACAGAAAGTTTATAGTTTTCATGCACCAAGTAAGCGAATATCTTGAGGCCCACGATCTCGCAAGATTAACATCTCAGCTAAAATAATTTTCCAAATAATTGTACATTGTGATGGCGCTCAAAGGACATTTCTCCCCGATTCTTAGCTTGTTTTAGGGTAAGTATACGGTGTCATATTTCTGTCATTTTTACGTCTTATCGCAAACCCGCCCATCTTCTTTACAGTTAGTCGGCACTATGCTTATTTTATAAGCACTTACACAACGCTATATAGCGCGGTTTGATCATTTAACACGTTACACAGTTCTTTAATGATCAAGGCAAAATAAGAGTTAAAACTGTTGTTACTACACGCCTTTTTTGTTTAACACATAAATAGTAATATTCTAGCAAATTGATTAAAAGTTGTATCATTTGAAAGGATGTGATTGTTTATCAATACAACTGTGTATCATTCAATTTCCCTGTTCTTGTGCGAGTTTTTCCTTGGTTTACGTATCTTATTTTGTCTCAATTCCTTTAGAAGCACGCCTTCTTCTAAGAGTACCCATATTAATCTTGCTTACATTGCAATCCTCCACCACGGCTACAAAAATTGTATTGCTTTATTATTTTTATATTAAAAAACGCTAATTGCAAACTAACTGTGGACGTTGTGTTGGTATGTGTACACCAGACGGGAACGTTCAATCGTGTGTTTGAAATCCCATCTTAATTGCCTGAACAGAGTTACAGAGTTAAATACTATTATAAAAACCCGCTTCAAGTATATTATAGTAATCAAATTACCATGAGGTCTAAAATAATATCACGTGGCAATACACTGTTGCATTCATAAATTATTAGTTATGCTGAACTGGCAAATGTTATTTACTTTAGTCGGTTATCTTACAATCAGTATAGTTCTTAATGTGCTCAATTACTGCTAAAATATGCAATTTTTCTTTGTAGGAACAAAGGCTCATTTACTGAATTCTCTGCTAAATTATTACCTATAAATGTAAATGTACACTAATCCAGTCTGTTTTCTTATTATAAAAGAATCGATTTTATTTAAAAGAATAAAAATAAAAACTAATTTTGTGTAAGGTATCCTAGAAATAATGAATATGACCCCGTACATCAAACTGGATGCCCGGAGCTGATGTCCGTGTAAAGAAGTGATTATTGAATAAGTCGCACTATTCCTTTTTGTCGGGATTATACCGACAATCTACTGTAAAGAGCATCTTGGCTCCTTGCCAATCCATTCACCCAGAGCTGCGATTTCGTAATACAGCATTTCTAAAATTGGAAATCCAGTCGCGCTATCTTTACTGAATTATAAAACGTTCCGATTCTAGACGCATCACCCGTGATACTTATTGTTGTAATCACATAATACTTCTGTTGTCCGTACACTATTAATTTCTATTTTGCATAATGATCTACGATGAGTACTGTATACGTTATTAACAACGATAATTATAAAAGAAACATACACAGATTAGCTTATTAAGCAAGATTTAGTTTGTAATCACATTTAGGTACATTCTCAGAAACCATTGTCAAGAGTGCGTGGAAGATACGTTCAAAGCGGAAACCAACCCCATTTATACTTACATTTGTGGAATTGCCTAAGGCACCAAATATTCACAAACTGTGTGCCTATCTTCTAGTAGTAAACTGTTAATGACGGTAAACGACTTTCATCAAACTCAATCAACCCTTTAAGATGATACATGAAACGTCAATATGTGATGGTGAGATTCTTCAACATTTCCAATGTATTATATTTATAGATAAAAATGTACAAACTGTTGGAAGAGCTAAAAGCCAATTTGGAATTGTGGTATTGTGATTAACGATGTTATTCAGGTTGACGCATAGGGACATTTCTAATCTCATGCGACTTCCATTCTGTGTTGTAGAGCTCTCTACATCAATTCCTTCAAATAACATTTACGCCAAAATAAATATATCGTTGTAAACGAAACACAATTAGTGCGTTTAAGAAAATGAGAAGTACGTATAGATCTGTTGTGGCTGTAACCAATTTACGTAAAATGTAAATTCGCGCTAAATTCCAATTTAAAGTATAACACCTCGTGGAAATTGTTTAAATAAAACAATTTGTCTGAAGTACATTTAACAAGAAGAAGATTATAAGAACTATGCTAATTCAGCCAAAGCATCATTCGAATCTCCCAATATAGTATTAGTCTCTAATTTCATTACGTTTGAAACTCTTAGGGGAGCAGTTTGCCAAGTTTCTAATGAAATGTGTAAAGTCAAAGGGAAACTAATAACTCTAAAATATTTACAAAGTTTAATTACAATTGGTTTGTAGCTGTAAATAATAAAATTATAACAAGTACTGCCTGGCATCACAGATAACACATTCCAATTATGAAAGCTCATTTTCTGAGAACGAAAGTTAAATTTATTCTCAAGATATGTCTCAATTTGGAATACAAACTTTATTAGAATTGATCATCAGAATAATAGAATTCACTCATAAATTAACTCTTTTAAAAGCATGCTTTCTAATTCTCTAAAACTTTTTTAAAAAAGCAATTTTACTTATCCAAATTTTAGATGGAGACTTTTAACTATCATTGTACTGCTGATGAGAAAAATCATATTTATCATAAAATCTAACAACAATAATTCAGTGAAAGGTGTGAAACCTGTGAAACAGCGTAACGTTAGCATATCTCTGGAGAAATGAGTACCGTTCACTCCTACAAACGTAGAGGAGAACTTTTTATGTTACTAAAGTGCTTTCCTGATCTTGTTTTAAGCTTTTATAATTATCGTTAATGAATTTTTTTTTAATTTTCAGCGTTACTCCATTAAATAACTGGTTTGCTTCGTATAATGTTAGTAATCTTGCGGGAAATATGTGTGTAGCTCAGTGCCAAGGGGGTGCCTTGGAAGTTGCACATTTTCTACCATGCCCTTCAGAAAGCTCCGTGTAATATACTACACACCTTCGACGGTTGCTAGTGCTTACTTCTTCTATAAAATGACTTTCTTTTGATGGAGGCTTTTGTTTTTCACTTATTCGCATCAAACCCTTAGCAATCTCCCCTCTAAACAGCGTTATGCTAATATTTTTTTCAGTAAAATTTGTGTATAAAATAAACGCGTTTACAGTTGTCGATCCCAATAGAATAGCCATTTTATGCTACGTCTGAGACAAGAAACGTACCTTATTAGTCGATAAGAGAAGTCGATGAGACTCTTGTTTCTATTGTAGTCTTTGCTGCCATCGGGTTTTTATTTTTCAAATTCATGGTTTGACCTTAGCGATATTGTCTATACGTTTTGTGCTCAAAATTAGAACTTTTATCTAACACCATTTTATTATAACTTCTCTGGAACCACCTACCCTGGTAAAACATTCTCCCCTTTATAGTTTTTTTATAACGTTCTTTGGATTTCCTTTCCTGTTCCTTCTTAGGGTTCCGACTGAATGAGTCTGCCTGTCTAATAATTTGTGAGCGAACTAAAGGCTTGTGTAGTAATTGTTTACGTATATTGTACGTCCACTATCCAATAATTTTTTGCAGAGTGCTAATTCGAGTCCAAGGTAAAATATCTTTTCAGCCTTCTGAGCACCGTATATATATATATATATATATATATATATATATATATATATATATATATATATATATATATATATATTATATTGGTTTCGCATACCATTAGATTTAAATGTTGTTTGTCCACAAATAATGAAAAGAATCAGAAAGACTTTTGTTTTACATATTTTGAATGTCATTATTTATTTTCAAATTTTCTGCATAGACTAGACTTTTTTAAATGGTTTACCGTTGCTTCATTCTACTGAAGATCAGTAGGTTGTACGAGTAATGCATTGGATCAGGAATCGCTACTTCACTGAAGGTTCCTTCAACGTGTGTAGGACAACTAACATCTGAACCAATCTGCTCTTCATTCTCTAGCGATAGAAAGTTGATGGGACGAGAAATTTTTATTTTATTTCACCTCGTTTGGGTTAAATGATACGCTCACCAACTGGGTTTCTAGTTTCCTTGATAAAAGATGAATACGTGTCGTAGTTGATGGCTTTTTTCAAAAGAAGTTAGCATTAACGCGGGCGTACCACAGGGATCCGTTATAGCGCCTACACTTTTTCTGCTGTACATAAATGACCCTATTTCTTCAACAACTAACCCCAACCATTGCTTTGCTGACGATAGCACTCTTCACTGTAGTTCATCTCAGTCTACTCATAGTGATAATCCACCTTCTATGTCAAATCAAGAAATTAAAGCTGAAATGGCATATTCAATCAACAAAAGCATTCAACGTATTCTCGAATGGGAAGCAATAATCTAGTTAAATTTAATGCAAACAAAACTCAGTGTTGCCTTGTGTCCGCCAAAAAAGGTCGATCATTTCCTGTTGTAAGTATGAATGGCTCAGTTCTTAAGTTTTCAGACTCTATTACTCTGCTGGGTATGACTGTATCTTCAAATCTCTCATGGTTTGACCATCTTCTGTCAGCTATCAAAACAGCTGCTCGTAAGATAGGCTTTTTGTACAGATCTAAGCAGTACTTTACCTCTGGACAACTCCTTCTGCTGTATAAGGCCCAAATTCGGCCTCATCTGGAATATAATTCTCATCTTTAGGTTAGTGCTCCCCAATACGCTCTCGATATCGTTGACTGTATTCAAAAGAGAGCGATTAGGCTTATAAATGACCCGTCCTTAACTTCTCACATACAGTCTCTTGAGCATAGAAGGATGGCTTCAGTTCTTTCTTTGTACTATCGTTATTACAACGGCTATTGTGCTGCTGAATTATATTCTTTAATACCAGCTCGGGCTATCTTTGCGAGAAACACTCGCTTCGGCCATTCACATCATCAGTATGCAGTACAAATCTCCACTTGTCGTACCAAACGGGCGTAATCCACATTTTTCTACACGGGTTCTGAACTCTGGAATGAACTCCCTAGTTCCTGCTTTCCTCTCACTTATGATATGAGAAAATTTAAGGTAGCTGTTCATAGGCATCTATTAGCAATTCATTATCCCTCTATCCATCCTCCTAAGTGTTCCTGAGTGCTTTAGCACGATAGGCCAAATTTAGCCTGTTCAGGTCCATAATCATAAAAAAAAAAATTCAATGAACCGCACTAATCCGAAAACGTGAATCCTAGTTGAAAAATATTATATCTACCTTGAGTGAAACTACTCATAGCGCTTATAGAGGTAGGAATTACTACTGAACATACACCTAGCGCCCTCCTCCTCTGAGTAATTAACATATTGAATATAAAACATTTTTATGAACAAATTTCAACTAAGAAAACGTGACGCTTAAAGCGTTTTATTTGCACTCCTCATCTATGCACGTCACAATGCACATTATTTAATACTTAATTGCGAATTGTGTACTGTTAAAAGTTAACTTATATACTTTAAGAATTAAAATTATTTGTAATGATAAATTGGCAGGTAATCTAAAACACGCCCTCTCCCAACTTATTCTATTTCCTCAATAAACCCTAAATTTATTGATCCACACATAAAAAATCGCAATGAAAGAAAAACCCATCTGGATAACGGTTAATAGGTAAATCAATACACTAAGGGAAGGAACACATGCCATAAAGTTTACTGTAAATTTAATTTATATTTTACCGTTTTGTTTTTGTTACCATTTTGTTTAATTCTTTGGACTCAATAGTTTTCCATTGGGGATAATGTCAGAACAATGGCAGTCATTTTAACAAGAAAATATAGAATAGATATTGAAAATATGACCACTGACCCCATTTAGTCAGCACGTATATAAAGTTACACCACGTACAACTTTATATTTAATCTATTTGTGTAGTGTTGCTTTAAAAAACTTTAAAAGTAGCACCGTTATAAAGGCATGCATTGTGCCATACTCAGTTTTTATTGCAACAAATTTACGGCTTCAGTTAGAAAGTTCTCCTTTTCTTGTTAGTTCTCTTAATGAAAACGGAAAAATGTTTCACTGTTCCTAACACATTATAGAACCGTTATGCGAGTTTCCCAATAACATCATGAAAAATCACTATCTTCCGGAAAGAGAACTTTACTCAAATACGTGTTTTATCTTTTACATTTCATACAACCCACTTTCTTTTAAAGGAAGGAAGCTTAATTCGGAAAAGGTTTTTTATCCTTCCTTTCCGACCAATTAACTTCTTCGATACCTATAAACGGACACATGTAACATTTGAGTTAATAGAAATTAAAACATAACTGAATTCTTAAATAACTTTAGATTACGTTTAAAAAAATTAAACCTTTTCATGAGCTTTCAGTGCTCAAAAGCCATTAAAATTGTTGATTTATTGCAAAACACCATATTTTTCTAAAAATAAGCTTTCGATAAGCTTTCAATCTTTTTCTACAATTAATTTATGAAACTTTACATTTTTACATGTTCCTTTAACAACGATTAGGAGAGTATTTAAAATTCGAATTAGGAAAATGTCTGAATTTAAGAGACATGTCAAGAGGCTGTCAGATAAGACGAAAAATAAATTACATGAAATATAATTATAATGAATTGAGTGAATTGCTACCTAGGTCATGTATTGACTTTAGTATAATCTTCGAGGTGGTATGAAACTGCTACGGTTATAGTAGTTGTATAGAAATACTTTAAGGTGACCGTATAGCGTAATAGTTTTAAAAACCCCTCTTTAATTCGTATTGTTTAGTTCGCTATGTACCTATAGCTTACTGTACTACATACGAAAGTTCTGCAAGCCTAAGAAAACCTATTTTAACATCACATTACTTGTTAATTCCCCCGTTGACTAACCGCGTAATTAATAAAGTAATACTCTATTATTTAAAAATTAAAACTTAATGGGAAGGGTTGGTAAAAGTTACAAGTTTTAAGCTTACCAATCAACTTCCTAATGGACCAAAATAAAAAACTAATAATCCGGTTAGTTTTTCTCAAGTTTAGATTACTGTGGCACCAAAAATTTAAACTGTCTTTGATAAGGCTTCAATACCAACAGTAACGCCTTACAGAATTGTTCAATTAATAAATGCACACCATGATAGCTACAGTAATATAATGAAGTCCATTAAGCGCGACAAGGAAAAAGAAAAGTTTACAAGGAAGGTTCCGTTACTGTTTGATAAGTCTGCATGTAAGTGTAAAATAACATTTACTTGCAATTGCTAAAAGTCCTCTGATGTTCATCAGTGTCCTTTGCCAAGCTTTGTGAGTGTGGAAAAGAAAAAAGATGCCAGCCATTCCAATATTCTTGTATTCCCAAAGAAATCTTGATATAAGTATGGACGTGAAGGCAACAAAAGAATCACCCAAAGACAAGAAGCAACGTTAATTGAACTTAAAAGATTTAAATCACAGCCATCTTGTTCAAAAAATGGTTAAACACTTTCACCACCTATAGACTGTAACTCGTCCGAAGAAATTGATAGTGATAACGAAGAGAATTTTAAAGAATCTGAGCCTAAACTTGTCGCCATGGCTGATGCAGTTTAAATTTGAAAATGCCGCATTAGTGATCGTGCAACGGCAGCTGTCGCTTCCAATGTGTCACAAGATGTTGGATCATAACAGATGATTACCATTGTTTTATTATTAATAAAAATAAACTTAGAAGGGAAAAATGTCAATCAGGCAGAACCTGAAAAGCAGAACAAAGAAGAGCAGTCTTATCCATGGACTTTGCGACTTTGAAAATGTCAGTAAGGCGTCAATTCTATCTATGTTATATTGTACATAAATTGTTAACTAATAATGTACCACAGTAGCTTGAAGTTAAAACCAGTTACTGTGCTGAACACCACGCTAAGAATACCAGAAGTCCTTCATGTACCTTTTCACCGGACTCATATTTATACCGGTTCGTTTTCGTATGCCTATCAGTTGCCTGAGACTCTAAAAATTTTAACTTTAAGTTGTTTCAAACCGAAATTTTAAAAATATTTAATTTTGAAATATTGTTAAAATATAATTCTTTTATATATGTTGTTATAAATGCTGTTACTGAAGTCATCCTTGAAAACTATCCAAGTGACTTTGCTCCGCTACGTTATCGTTACTTCCATTTTTTTTTATCTTTTTAGATATATATTTCATTTCTTATAGAAAAATCATGTGTAATTGGTAATGGTCAAGGCTGGGCCAATGGCTGATCCCCGCCGTCAATAAAGACAATTATTATTATTATTTTATTTTTGTAAATGGCGCCAACTGCATTGGTTTTGTGGCATTTTAACAAACATAAATATGTATTTTACATTCCGTTTCTATACGTAGCTATAAAGATTTGTTACTTTTAGGTATTTCAAAATTTGTTCAACTGATTTTTTATCTTCTTTCAGAATACTTTGCATGGCATTTTCTATCCCTGATTTTGTTCTGACTTGTGTATATATTGGACATTCGATGAATTCCAGTGTCATATAGACATTTCATTGAACCTTTCTTTCAGATAATAAGAAGTTGTGAGTCACGTTGGAGTGTCCTATATGTATTTGACTGATTCCATAATGAGTTCCACATCTCAAAACATTAATCATGTTTACTAAGGGCTCTTGAGCTGAAGTGATGCTGCTTATTGCCGACGTAAAACTTATCGAATCAGTTCATATAATAAAATAATTACTGTTATAATATTGACAAGGTGACACTAACAATACCTGAAGTGGTCAGATACAATTTTTCTCATGTGTGTACGATACACGACAGGAAGAGTATTTTCCTTCTTAAAGTTCATTAGGTCCAATATAAATGTCGTGGCAGATACTATCCAGGGTGGGCATTCGTGGTGTAGTAATTGTGGAATTGTAATGTTCATTTCTTTTCCAATTTCTGAAGCTCTAATTAGTGCAGGTCTGCTTGTTGTGCGTACATAGTAACTCTCTGTTATGTTATTTTCACTATCCGTATGATTAATGTGCTGCTTTAACGACATTATCTTTGTTACTTAATTAAGTATCAGAATGTTTTTTCTGACATATAACGGTGGAATTCCGGAGTCGTCTTATATTGAAATTGTTGGGCTTGCACCCGTTGCCATCCATATGACTCTTGTTTGAATATACTATTCTACTGTTGTGTATAACAGAGAGTATAAAGGATTTGTACAGTTGTAGTAGCGTTTATCTTTCCGAAACCCCAATTTATGTTACATAGCCATCTAATTAAATGCAGTCTGTTCTTTATATCGAAAATAACGCCAAGTTTCAGTTGATTCTTAATTGTGGTTCATCATGTTCTTTTCTTAATCTGCAGAAGTGTATTGCAGCTGCATTATCCATTGTAAATCTCAAGTCGATTTTTTGGCAAGTGCCATAATATCGTTAATTGCTTCTTGCAATAATTGTTGTACACAATCAATTGTATTGTTTTAACTAAATATTATTAGATCATCTACAGAAATACATTTATAAAGTGGCGATTGTTTAATGATACTAAGATGTTGATGCCGATTATAGATAGGGTACAGATTATTACAGACCCTTGTGGTATACCATTTTCTTGCACGTGGATTTTAGGCGTAGTGTTCCCAATTCTGGCACAAAAACTACGATAAGGTAGAAAACTTTGTATAATTTGGTGCAAGTTTCCCTTTAATTTCCAATTATGTAAGGCTTTGATTATGTTGTATCTCCATATTAATTCGTATGCCTTATACACATCAAAAGTAACAGCTATCGCATGATTTTGTTTTATTAAGCTATTTAAAATATGGTTTTTCAAATAGACCAACGTATCAGTCGTAGAGTTAAACTTACGATATTCTGTTTGATATGTCGGCATGAGTCGTTGTGATTCCAGATATTTTTTTTCTTTTTTTTATTATTTTAAGGCACCGGCTGCTTTGGTCATGTGGCCTTCAGTACGCTTTGCTGCTAATTTACTTTATTCCTAAATTCTGTAATATAGGTTAATCTTTTTACGGAATACAATTACTTTTAAAACGATTTCTTTACTGTCTTTGAATATGTCAACTATCCTGCCCGTATAACCTAATTGGTCTCTAACAGAGTTATATAACGGACATTATACAAAAATGTGAATGATGGTTAATGGTACGTTTCATGTTCGGCAGATCGTTTGACCGGCTCTACCAAGTAAGTAGCAGTGCCCTATTCTTATCCCGGTTATTATTACTTCGTCCCTCCTTTTTAAATGATATTTAGTTTTCCATGGAGTTGTGAAGTCTTTGTAGTTTGTTATCTAACCCATTCCATTTAGTGTTCCACAGTTGCGTGTTCCTAATCTTGATGTGTTTTTCTTTCTTTTGTTTGTTACCTCCTTTGCTGCATCATCGGCGTTTACATTTCCGTGTATTCCGATGTGTCCTGGTATCCACACAAATAGTACGTGTTTGTTGCTTTTGAGCCTAAATGTCCAGTTGTGTATCCATGTGGTTTAGCAGAAGATTGATCTTTCCATGCTGTATAGCTTGTAACGAACTTATCCAATCACTGCATATTATGAAGTTGGCCTTTTTGTGTTTTTCGCATAAAAGTAGGGCATGTCATATAGGGTAGAATTGAACCGTATACGCGCTTGTTTCATTATGGTGTGACCAATTGTAAGATTGTATTTCTACGAAGATACTACTTCCAGTTCCTGCGGATGTTTTTGATCTATCGGTAAATATTGGTAAGTACTCTTTAATACTTGTACAGTAATTGCAGAGTAACATTTGCCTACGGATACTTAAAGATGGAATTCCGGAGTCGACCAAAATTGACATCAGCGAGCTCGTCCTAAATGCACCTGTAGCCATTCTTAGTCCACTGGTGTGTATCGTATCTAGAAGTTTTAACGTAGAAGGCCTGGTCGATGAACACTATACAGGCGTAATCTATAATAGATAATACAAATGCTTTGTATAATTGGAATTTCTTATCGAACGTGTTGCCAAGTACTTATATATCATCTACTGTTGGTAATAGAGCTAAATTTATATATAACTTAGGTTCTCTCTGTTCCGTTCTTACCCTGCAGAAATGTGTTATTGAGGTTTTTCATTTGGAGAACCTCAAACCTGCTTTTATGGCGTACACTGTAATGTCATCAATCGCTGCCAGGAGTTCTTTCTCTACATTTTCTATTGAATTCTCTTCGTAAAAGATAATTAAATCATTTATTTACATACATTTGTTTATTTGTGGTTTAATTGCTGACAATATTTGATTAACTCCTATTAAGAATAGAGTGCAACTGAGGACCGATTTCTGTGGTATACCATTACCTTGGATATGTATATTAGATGGTGCAGTTCCCACTTGTTCCACAAAGCTACTAAATGATAAGAACCTTTAGATAATTTGTGGAAGGTTGCCTTTGAAGTTCCATTCCTGCATTTGTTTAATTATGCTGTAACTCCACATCAGTTCATACGCTTTATGGAGGTCGAAGCTGATAGCCACCGTATTCCTTCGTTTTATAAAGCTGTGCAGGATGTGATTTTCTAAGTACATCAATTTATCTGTGGTGTTGTGAAATTTGCGAAACCCTGTTTGGTAAGTAGATATTAATTGTTTGGATTCCAATAACTACATTAACTTACGGCTTATCACTTTCTCAAGAATCTTGCTTAGGCAACATGTAAGAGAGATTGGTCTATAATTTACTGCTTCGGTCTTTTCCAGGTTTAGCTATGGGAATTATGACTGAGTGTATTATTACTATTGTTAATATTACTATTATTAGTATTAGTTGTATTATTATTATTATTATTATTATTATTATTATTATTATTATAATTATTATTATTACTATTATTATTATTAATATTAATATTATTATTACTATTTTCATTACTACTATTATTATAATTATTATGATTAATATTATTATATCGCTTTAATGTGCTTGCTTAACTCACAGTGCATTATATTGTCGAACACTTACAGCGCTCCCTCTGCAGACTTTTATTGAATTTTTTTAGCCATTTTAGTTACTACATAAACACTTGCCAACGCGAGCTCTTGCAGTGCTGAATAACAGGTTATTTGTTTAAGTATTCTGAGTTTAGCGACTGCCCAGTTCTTGGTTTTATTCAGTAACCTAGCATGTTCCACTTGTACTGTAATTGAAGATTTTTCAAATTCCGGCTGAAATGCTTTCTCCGGACACATGTACAACAATATTCTCACTTCTAATACCCTAGATATTAGGAGACCCACCAAGGACATAACCTCTATAATAACTGAAGTCGAACCTATATATATATATATATATATATATATATATATATATATATATATATATATATATATATATATATATATATATATATATATGGATATACTATACATACGATTACTGAATAGAACAAATTTCTTTTTACTAAATGCTTTGATCATATATATTTTTCTTCTTCTTCATTGCCTAATATTTTATGATTCTTATTTCGGTCCTTTCTTATATGAGTGGTATTTTATGTTATTTATTATTTGTAAATTTTAAGGTTTAGTTACGTTTAGATTGTGTTAGCGTATTTTCTTATACGCCTGCTGTATGACTATTCTTTGTATATAACAATACTGTTTTATTTCAACTGTAAATAAATAAAGTATTACGATTTAGCGTTTTAAAGTGTTAGATATCCAATACAAAGTCTTTTTTTAATTAAACTGAAGGCAATCTTAGTTATTTTGTCAATAAATGTTTTTCAACATTTAAGATTGAGAGCAGGCCTACTGGTAATGGGTTAAAAAAATGTTTGTAAGTGAATTTTTAGATAAAACCGATAGTTGGAAAGTGTTAAGCAAATGAAATTATAACGTCTTGTATAATTATATAAATTTAAACTATAATGGGGCATTAAATTTTTATTAATCATTCGAACTAACGGAAATTGACTTATATTTTAAATTCAAATTGATACAATATAATTTTACTGGTGAAACCAACTTATATTGTAGTTCTTATACTTAACATATAGGCCACAAATTATTGCATAAATTATAGGTTGCTGACGCGCAGTTGGTATTATCCTGTATTTGACCTAACTGTTATCGTGTTTTTTTTTGTTATCTTAGTCGTAGATTGTTCAGGAGTCCTTCTCCTCTTCAGCCTTGCTCAATCCGTTCTTGTTGATGTTGCGATGTTTTGTGTTATTGTATAGTTTAAAATCATGAGATGTGGTTATTTTTGGTGAAAAAAAGAGAAAAAAAAGATTTAGATTTATTTGAATATTTGTGATAATTGGTTTAAGTGTGCGTGTTGTTTACTGGGGTGTAGAGTGCTTAGTGTGGTTAATCCAATTCGTTTGCCGCTAGGTCGTCATCGAATAGACGAGGGGATGCAGAGGACATATAGAACATTATCTAGGGATTCTTCTATCTCCTCAGGGAGGTCGTCCGGGAGTTGAGTTAGGATCGCGGGTGGGTGTGTGGATTTTAGTTGGGTTTTTTTCCGTGGGAATTTAGGAAAACGGTACTTACAAGGAGTGGTAATGATCCCTCGGTTTGGAATTGTGTCGCCAAAGATTCTTTTCTCAAAGTTTCTCTGTAGTGTTTTATTCTGTGTGTGTGAAGGGTGGTATGTTTGCGTGTGTATTGTGAGGTTGTTAGGGTACCCCCAAGGTAACCTGTTGAGTATTTGCCGTTTACAGGAAGCGATGGTGGAGAGGTAATTACGGTTTATGTTAGTGCCTATGGGTGCTCGGAAATCCATAACAGGGCTTGGGCATGTTTTGTAGGTGTGTTGTAGTGTTTTGCGGTGGCAACCACTGAGTCTACCCCTGAGGGCCCATAGTAGGCTTGCTCGGTTTGTTATTCTGTTTAGTATTCTTTGTACATCGGGGAGCCAATTGACGGTTCTGGTGAAGAGCTTTCCTACGTAGGTGACTTGTTGTTGGAGTGGAAGTGAGGGGAACATTGCTGTAGGCTAGGTTTTGGGAACATGTGCTATCGTGTTTTGGTCTTGGACGTTTATATTTTTGAAAAAGTTCACGCCTTACCCTGAACGTTAACCAATACCCTGTTCGCTCCAACGCAGATTTACGAGTCAGAAAGTGTTATTGTTCATCGGAGTAAGGTGATGTTGCTACAAGTATTATGCGTTAATATCGTGCTATCAACGCATCTTCGGCTTACGCAAAAATGACATTGATTTGAAGCAGTGACAAATAAAGGCATCCACTGCCACAAATACAATTTTCGTTGGAGAGTCTTTCAGTCTTTGATTATAGAAATTGGCCATCTTTGGAGAAAATATTATAATGAAAACGGAAACGCGAATCATCTTAACGGTAAAATGCTGACATAATATTTGTTAAGTAGAAGAATACTAAAACCATAAAATGAACAGACGTACGCAATAATGCTAGAACAATCCATATTTTTCTGAGATAATAGATGATAATTTTTATAATGTATCAAACCATCTGAGAACGAAAATCGTTACGCTAGTAACGGAAAGTGTATCAAATCTTAAGATATTAAAACTGAATTTTACCACAAAAATAAAATAAATAAGTAGCAGTTAACATAATTTGAAATATTTAGAATACCCCTGAAATTCTTTGCAATTACAGTCTTAGAAATTTCTAAAACTAATTTGACATTCTTAAAGCTTTCAGCCATGCTAATATAGAAGCATAAATAACTACGATTGTGATAATGCTGCTTGTATATTGCAAACTACGTTTTAGCGAATATTCTTTTTAATATTAAAATTTATGGTAACAAAAGTTGCACATTGGCGCACGTAACGGTATGAATTCTGTATAAGGACCTTAATAAGTTTGTTTATTATTTAAAAAGTTTTAAGAATCTTCTAAATTTAGGTAAAAATATTACAAACTTGGGTTTAAATATAACCAAGTATTTTTTTGCAGGTAGATTGCTTTTTGTTGTTGCGAGAGTATCGTTCATACAAGTGACGTTTATATAAAGCTTTTTGAAGTTGCACTAGTACGTAAGGAACGGCATGTTTATAAGATTCTATTACATTTGGACTTATGTGAATTCTAGAAATTCTTACGTGTATATCACGGCAAGTCATCTTGAGGAAGCTAAAGAACTAATAACTAAGTTTGCTGGTGAAAATGCTATGGTTTACTAGCTTTGATACGGACGAAATTGCTTTTAAGTAGAAAAACAAAATACTTGTACTCGTGTTAGCATGAAGTACCTATTACTTTTGCTGCAATTGATCCCGTTTCCATCAATACACAATAATTTTAATTACGAGGTTACTCAACAAGCACATTTTAAAGTTTAGTTACTTACATCTGAACTCTAAAAATTTAGCAAAATCACATTTTCTTATCCGGAAACACTCTACTATCGCTATTATTTAAGCTTCAGATAGACAACTAAAAATCTTTGACAATCAAATCGACCACCGTTCAACTTGGTAAACTTTATGGAAACAAATGGGGTAAGCAATACAGTGATTGGCCACTTAAGAGAATTTTCCTTTTGTTTTAAGTGAAATTAAGTGTCGATATTAGTTAAAATTATAAAAAAAATTAGGTATTATAAGGAATAGTGTAGGTTTTTGTTACTTTTAATTATAGTTTAGTTTGATGAACACAAAATTATTAATATCATTTTAATCCAAAGGATAAACAAAAATATAGTGATTGGCCAGGTAACTATAATGATTGGCCGCATTCAAATATAGTGATTGGCCTACCTATTCTTACCTGTTTTTATGTTATCAACACAACAGGTGTTAATTACTTAAATTAAAAACAACGAGTAACGATGTTTGGCAAATGTAAATAAAAATGCGGTTTATTTTAATCGAAGTTATAATAAAATTTACTAGTACCTATATGTACATTTCTTTACATACATTATTTTTTAAACAACAAAGGCAAGAAAACAGACGTGAGTTTGACTTATGGTTTTTAATACGAATTAAGTGGTAGGTTCGATTGCACGTAATACATTTAATACCAAAACTCAGAGCATTAAAACTGTATGTACAAGAATAACATATTCAAGTTGTAGATATAAAATTATTCTCTTATGAAAGGTCTACTTCAGCCATTGTCGTGCCGTCTGTTGACATCGAAAAGGTATTTGATTCACAATCCACATCGTCCTTAAATAAATTCCTTGTAGCCGTTTTAAGTGTTTCTCCTATATTTTCTTTTATTGTGTCCACTTTAGGTGGATCCTGTTTTTTTTTTATTGGTCGGTTTTTTATTTTCATTAACTACTTTTCTTTTTTTTATTTCATTAATCTTAGTTTTCTTTTTTACTTGTAATTCAATTTTTTTCTTCCTTTTCAACTTTTTTCTTTTCTTGAACTTCGATTCTCATTTTCTTTTTGTCCTCTTTTTCTATCTCTTTTTGCAGCTTTTCTTCTACCTGTCTTCTTTTCATGGCTCTCCATTCAGTACCTGTTGTAATAAATGAAGTTTTGTCAGTTTCCTTAATGCCTTTTCTAGTAGGGGTTTTGGCATGCTGCAATGTTTCTTCTGAAGGATATGGTGTAACGCTTTCCTTGTTTTTCAAATTAGAATTCTGTAAAACAACTTCTTCAATAATTATGGGTTTAGTTGCTATTTGAATGTGTTCAAATACTTATATCCTCTGTTTCACATTCCTGATGCAACATCATGTCTGTATGTTCTACTTCTCGTACCTCTTGTATTTCAGATTTTTTATTTAAATTTGTTTCGTCCTCTACTTCCATTACTACTGCTAGGACGTCTTTTTTTTGTAATGTTTCCTCATTGTCTTCTGCTGGCGTTAGCTCTATTGCTTCTGTATTGCAGGTAGTGTCCATTTCTAATAATACGTCTGAGCTGTTGTCTCCACAGCTTACTTTTTTTTTTGTGCGCCCGTTCAATATTTTTGGAAAATTCGTCCCAAACTCGGTATAGTAGAAGAGTATCCGGTGAAACATCAGCTGTAACATGCGTACCGTTTTGAAATTGTAAAATTTTGTCTGCGCCCACAATCGTTTTGAATGTTTGGTAATCTAGGGTTTTTTGTTCAACTTCATATTTTTTTTATTTTATGCTACCACCCAAGTACTTCTGAAAATCAATAGTATTTGGATTGAAAGGATACAATACCGTGGCTTTAAACCCATTCTTAATTGTTTTTTTTCTTTACTGAAGGTGTCAACTACTTTTTTTAATATATAATTTGTCTTTCGTCAAAGTTTCATTATGGTTTTCCCTTCGTCAAGCTACAAGAGCTTGTTTCCAGCCGGTATTGATTGGTTTGAAAGCCGAAACATCGGCAGGCTGTAATATACGAGTTGCATTGGGATAAAGACATATTAGAATTATTTCTAAGTCCTTACAAATATCACTTAACTGTAAGGTAACATGGAATGAATTCCCATCTATGAACAAAATTACAGGAAATATCGTACCATTGTTTTTTAAGAATGGATGTAAAACTTTTACAATATAATCGTGGAAGGCATCAGCTTTCATCCACCCGTTTTCAGTAATACCAATTCCTCATTCCGGTGGCACCGAATTCGCAATATCACTTCTGAGTCTTTTTCCAGGAAAAATTACCATAGGGGGCGTTAATAAACCAGATGCGGACATCGTAAACATAACCGTTATATTGTATTTGGACGACGCGTGGTCTACTTCGTAAACATTTTTGGATCCAACTGGGGCAAGGACTTTTGTATTTTTGGGACAAAAATTGAAACAAGTCTCGTCTCCGTTAAAAATTCTTGATGGATCTGACAAAATACTAAAATATCCCTTGGATGTCAGATATGTTTCAATACCACTGAACCATTTACTTATATCATTTTCTGTTACGTTGGAACTGGCTACTGTAACCCCTTCTGGAGTACGTAATGATACATCTGGATGGAGTTTTAAAAAGGCTTTATACCATCCATCGCTTGGGAGATTATTAAGAAATGGATTTTGTCTTGGGTTTCTGTCAAGGAAGTTTTTAACAGAGATTTGCAAATTTTCCTTTCTCCTCGGAAAACGCTTCCGGGCATTTTCTTTAAGCCATTTAACTAGTACCTTTCCTTCATCGCAAGTTAGAATGGGTGATGGCCCTAACGAAACTTTATTAAATTTTTCGCTTCTCCTGAACGGAAGAGTAGCTCTTGGAATGTTAAATAGCTTAGAGGCTTTTCTGATAGACAAAGATTCATCATCTACAGCTTCAATGGCCTTTTGAAGGTCAGTCTCGGAATACTTTTTCTCGTAACTGCGTCTGCTTAAAGGTTTGGGCATTGTTAAAGATTGTTTATTTTAGTTATTCTGCAAGAAAAGAAAAACCTCCTATAAGCATATCACTCTAACAATGCTAGTCTGTTAATAATATGAAAAAATATATAAATAAATTGGGTGTGAGTCAAGAAAATATGTGAGAACACTGCTCTGCTGAGCTGCGTAGATATTTTAAAATCGTTATATTGAAATTAAACTTATTTTTACAAGTAATTTTGCGCTTGAAAGATGCCTTATATGCGCCCTAAATTAAGTTAAAAATAATATTTGTATTTTATTTAAAGTTTAAAATATAGGTAGTCCCAGTCCTAAATTTATTAGAAAACAATTTTTCTATCCTGAAACGAGTGATTAACCCCCAGGCCAATAACTGTATATGATGGCAAAACTTATTTGGTACAGTCATTGACCACCCCTGCCAATCACTGTTTTTTATCAAAATTTAACTGACAGTGTTTGGCCTACCGCGAAATTAATAGATTTGTTAGGTTATACCGGTGAAAACGCTTTTAAACTGCACTTTAACACATTATAAATACAATAAAACTAATATAACAATGTTTGGTCACCATAGTATAAAACAAACACTTACCAAAAATTGGTTGATCCTTAACTTTTCCGTAAGAATCTGATCAGTTTTAGTCGAACAGATGCACCTGTCAGAGAACGAATAGCGCCATATTAATACACTGACTCCTTCTGGGCAAGTAAGTCACCCCGCGTAAACTAGAAGATTGAATCTGTTTAACCTAATTTCACAATTTCGAGTAATGCGGATAGGGCCGTTATTATTTTAATTTGAAATTTCTCCGGCCAATCACTATCCGGTGGCCAATGACTGTACTCTTTACCCTGGGAGCAAAGACATCGTCAAGTGTGAATTATAAAAAAAATTTAACAAAATCTCCTTACAAATGTTTTCTAATTAATGTCCCACAATCATCAAAATTTAACTTCACAGGCGTAAGCATATCATACCTTTTCCTTAATTGACATACCGTGATATGGTCTTTTTTTAATCGAACACGCTTCTTAGCCCAAACTAGAATTAGTGGAAGCAGGTTCTTAAACCCTAGGGTACTACAGTGTAGACTGTAACTACTAGACGTAAAAAGCATGAGATTTTGCAAATTGTGTCAACCAAATAAGCCTACAGTAGATGAATATATCTCAGGTCATAAAATCACTACTCAAACAGGCAAGGAGGGAACAGGAGAATAAGTTGCGGTATCTTGTATTATTAAAAAAGGGCAGAATACCGCCCTTAAGTTGATCAGTCAGTATGTCTAGGTTTCCTGTTGAGTGTTTCCTATACCTTCCAGTGAATGCTTTTCCATTAAATATTTTTAATCGTCACACCATAGCAATGATGTATAACTAAAAGTGAAATTATGTTTGGTGTATACATCTGTTTTAAGTGTATAATAACAATTACCTTTAAGTTGTAACGGAAAGTTATTAATTCTAAGTTGGGGTTTTGATTTTACAAGAGCATTAATTATTATGCCTGAGTTTTTAGCTGTGAATGCCTTTAATACTACCAATGCAAAGTTTTGCACAACTTTATACGTCACCAATAGTAACAGTTACAGACTAAACTAAGTATTAAATATTTCGGTATAATCGGCTATTGGTGAATCGTGACACTTTAGTACAAAATATATTAGTAACGCACATAATGCAATAAATTTTGAAAAGATCTGGCCCAAACACCTTAATTTACCAAGTTTTAAAATCCCCTCTATACGTATCTGACGTCAGGTAGCATTTACTACGGGATTGCTCCAAGGTGGTTTAAGTTTCTCTCTCTTGAAATATTTAAAGGAGTATTTCTTTCAATGTTACATTTCAATGTTACAAAGTTCTATAGAAATTCTTTATAGGTCAATAGCAATACAATCGATATTGTTAAAATTGCGTATTTAAGTTTGTTTTCACACTTACATTTACTTCACGTAGGATAATCTATTCCTGTAACAATAATTATAACAGAAAGATTTATTGTTTATAGGAGAAGTAATGCTAATAATTGGTTATCTTAACGGAATTAAATTGTTTAAACTTTGTAGAAGACGGATTGTTAACTCTTATTTATTTTTATTATAAAAAGGGTATTATTTATAATAGTAAAGCGAATAGAGCTACGCTTTATTATGAAGCATTTAGAAAGTTTTCTGGGTTACGGATACGATTTATTTGATGTCATTAGATGTTAGTGCCTCTGACCACTGGGTTTGTATTAATAGGAAGTAATTATAATGGGAATGTAAATTATTTGAGAGTTTTCTTTAACAAATCCGACCGAGATTAAATTTGACGAAATGTCGGATTACGGTAATGTACAGGACAGGTTCTTTAATAATCTTGTAAAGCAGGGTAAAAGATGTGCCTTATTACGAGTGTAGACATAAGTAATGGTTATTTGTACTTATATGTAATTAAATAAAGTTAACTTGAGTAAATTTTCAATACATTTCTTTTGCTTTTGAAATACATTCAGAACAATTGAGGTTTAGTTACGTTAAAATATGCAGATTATTTTTGTTACATTTTGGCTAATTTCACACACTAACTTCGAACACTTTTAATTTAAATTTTTTCATATATGTACCTTATAATTGATTCCTATTTGTTTCTTTATCCTTCAATGTACCTGGATACTTTTCGCATCTTCATACTCGTTTTTTAGTTACTTTACCTTGAGCTACACTATTGAAACTCCTACTTAGCCTAAATTACGTTGATTATCTAATGATAAATCATATGTCAATAACGAAATCAGGTTTAGCCCAAAACCTTAAACGCACAGTCAAGGTACCGTGATACCTATAAATATTTTCCATAAATACACATACATAGATATCCATAAATAAGGCAACAAAAAGTAAAACAAGGAAAAGAGTAGTATAAAAATGTATTACCTTATAAAAGAACAGTTTAGTACATATAAGACAACATTTTGGAATTTTCGTTACAAATCTGTTGTTTACAAACTACGCAACATTTTCAGGCCTTCCTTTGAAGTGAAGATGTTGATATACAAAGAAAACAGCTACGGATATGCTTCGTACACCTAAAAACGTCCTTTGGTGGTGGCTACGTTGAAGACTGTGGAGGAAAGGTCACTGGAAAAGCTGCTGATCTACCGTAACACAATCAGTTGGCACACATTTAGATGATAGATTTGCATTCAGTATCAACCTGGGATCCGCTAAGGCAGTCACCGTGCCCGATTTTGCTCGCTCACTTCTGGCATTCTCGGTAGCTTGATACAATGGATACAAATCCGTCCTCTAGAACACTGTGAGGTGCTGATTATTAGGATGTTGTTCACCAATCGTTATTATCAGAATACAAATATATGCACACAATTTCGGAGAATTCAAACGTCTCCACTTTTTACTAGGTTTGATTGCATTCGATGCGTTCCATTTCTGTCAGGCACGATCAGCTTTTGTGCTGATTTTCCGCACAGTAATCTCCACTATTTCTTCAGAATAAATTGATTTGAACGTATGATTCACTGATAAACCTTTAGTTGATGAGACGGGACCAGGTTTTTGAGGAACAATGTTGTGCTTCTGAATAAGGGTAATAGCAGCTGGCTCTTCCTTTCCATTTAGTCCCACCTTTAGCGACCAAATACGAGTTTTATCACTAGCGGCAGCGTTATTAGCATCAGCTTCCTCTTCCTCTTTCGAATAATTTTCCTTTAACTTTATTTTTTGACACGTACGTCAGCATCCAAATTTTTAACATCCAGAAACTCGGACAAATCTCCTGTCGTTGGTTGTGGTGGAATCCAATTGTCCTGGGAGTCCTCGCTCAAATATTCAGGATCTGTTGCTCAAATCTTCTTCATGTAGGGTTCATAAACGTAACTGTATATAAAGGTCAGTGTATAACTTATTACACCAATAAACTATCAAACGTATCTATTGAATTGTGCATCAGGTAATTCCCTCATTATAAAATATTAATTTTGATATTTGACTAAATGATATGCTGGATATAACACCTCACTGTAGAGAAGATAATTTATTTCAAATAATTTATGGTTTTTCGTATAAATACTGCAAAAGTACTGATCTATTACGCTAACGAACAGCATAAATTTTACTTTGATAAATACTTATTATCCTTAATGTAGATGACAATACAATTACCAGAAATATCTAAATAGTTATATAAACTTTGCTCAAACCAATTTCTTGGACATATTTATTTGGAATGAAAAAATAAACCATTAACAATAATTTGACAAATAGACTACTATTAGTCACATTATCAGCATTCTTCGCGGAAATCGGTAATTACGCGAAGCTTAATATGCAATTATCTATTAAGAAATCTATCTTGTAATGTAATCGACATGCAGCTTTACATATTTATAATCACAATTTTTCGAAACAATCGAGCAAATATTGCTTTTCCCATTAAAAACTTGTGTAGGGACCCTGACATCTGAACTGTGCACAATGGATACAAAAATCTACTGTGCACACAACGTGTATATACGATAACTGTTGAAATTTAATTTTGTGTACTCCTGTATAGAATCTTTGTCTAATTAATAACTAGCAAAGTACAGGTCGTAGGTTCAAATCCTACTCGAGGTAAACTTTTTATTTATGTATTTAATAAAATTAATGATAATTTTTAATAACTACCCAATTTAATTTTTTGCATTCATAAGTATTTGTTGTCATGGGTCATTATGCCAATAATCAGGTAGAATTCTCAATACAATTAACAGGAGGGAAAAGAACGTTAACGGGCATTAAACAGAACGAATTCTATCCAAAAGCTATAATAAATTATGAGTTGTTAAACAGTGATTACAAATTCTTCGAGCTATAATCATAAGATTTATTAATTACAGGATTGAACACTGAACTCGTAATCCAACGTTATGGTTGCACTACATACGCTTAATACTTTTATTTCTAGAGTACAACATATTAATGCCACAACACGTAATTATTGAAACAGTGATTAAGATTTGTTTTACGCTAGACACGAGAAGGATGCCTAATTCAGTTTTCTCTCATAATTTCCACTCTTGTCCAATAGGCAGTTGAGCTGGTCGGACTTGTGGTAACACAATCTACATAGCATTAGGGAGGTAATCGGTATGAGCCCCGTAAACGAATACCTTCTATGAGGTTTTCTCTGGGATTTTCCTCATGCACATGTAGCGGCATGACCACTGAGTGTACACACATCATATCCAGCTATTTAGGCAACTGCTGGGGTAATATCTTCCCGAACTTCAGTCCTTCCAACCCTATCCTGACTACAGCCTTTACTTGTAAACGTTTTAAAAATGGTATCCCCAACAATGCTGTTTCGCAGAAAACAACTAATCTTTAATTGCGGCATTGACTGACAAAATAAGATAGCACAGGCCGTTATGCCTTAAAAAAAAGTAATAAGTAATAAACTTTCGCTCGCGACCGCTCTCTCTCTCTCTCTAAGGATTCGCTAAGTACTACTCCCCTGTCACTATTTCATAGACGCTAATGCCCATCTTGCCAAAAATTTTAAATTTATTTCGCCACAATAAACCAGCCACTCATAAGCAGTTTCAATATCACATGCCTTTTCCCGCACTTAAGCTACAAAAAAGAAGGATATAAACGCAAAATTCGGCCATCCATCCACGCCATCAAACACTCAAATTCAATATCCTTATTAATTCACGCTACCTATTTATAGCAATTTTTAACCTGCATTCCTGAAAATACAGTACCCACATAAAGTGGCACATATTATCTTCTCAATAGGGGATATATTGAAACATTATTGCTCATTCAAATCCAATTCTTTCAACTCAAGCTTTTACACAACATCTAAATATGCTTTCACATACTACTACCAAAAAGATCACATCGTCACATTTAAATCAGTACTTAATAGTAGCAAGTATTTGCACCTTAACCACTTCTAACCACGTTGTAAAATCTTCACAGACACGCCATAAATTAAGGTTCCGCCATGTAATAGTCAGGCATGGGATACGCTCCTAACCCTATTATCCACTGTATGTTTATGTCCCAATCGTAATGTTTTCATCTAACTAAATGAGTTCCCACAAACGTTTACTGTAATTCAACCCAGATCTACAGTTTTCAATAGTGAACTACTGATGATATACCAAGAGTGTTATTACAAATTAAGACAATTTAAATAATCAAAACAATCATACGTTATCCACAATCCAAGTTTTGTACGATTATTTTCGTCCACATTTTTTAACCGTTACTCTAATTTGATGGACCAGGTGCTTCTTAGTATATAGAGCTTACTCATTTATTACTGACATCTTCTATTAACTGTTGATAAAGATTTTTCGGATTAACTCCACACTACTTTTAGATTATCAGCATCGAATACAGCTTGTATCAATAGATTTAACAAGCTAATCGTCTGATCCAATTAATAAGTTGTTTTAGTGCAACACATCTGTAGAAAACGTCCAATTTATGATCCATTTGCCCCACCTACAATTAGAATTCAGGGGCACAGCACTAATCGATATTCACCAAAGAGGGACTGGTTTAGAAATACTGTAATTGTGAGATCGGCTGCGAGGCTATTATTTTATTTATTAAAGTTTGAGAAACCACAGCAGGGTTACAGAGGGTTTGTGTGTAAATTTGCATATGTAATTAAGCCTTTAACTGAACACAGAATAAATTAGGTTTAATCATCTCACGTGAATAACCACTTTTTTTAAGCCAGTTGCCAGATAAATGGCACCTTCTTGAGTATTACCATAAATCGTAAGGTCCTGAGTGGTTATGTCAGGAGATTGGAAGATACATTTTTTAATGTTTCTGTGATGTGTGCAGTAATAATTGGCTATATTTCGGTGATTTCAACATCAAATGCCATATTTGAGGGGAGGTGTATTATTTGGTAGAGTATTAAACAATAATCTCCTAGTGGTCATTAATTTGTAATAGTTTGTGTTGGCGTGTGAAATGTTGCGGTGGAATTTTGGTTTAGTTTTTTGTATATTACCAGAGTGTACTATAAGGTCATTATAATCTTAAAATAAGGGTAATAAACTGATTTTGCGTGCGTATCCAGAAAGACACAGTATGTCCTTAATCTTAATTTTAGATAGTCAAACTATTTACAATTGTAATCTCTGGTGGCGGTTTAGGAAAAAGGTTACCGTTACGTAAACGTTCAACAGTATTTACATTCCATTTACCCCGTTCTTGCATAGTTTACCCTGTTGATCAAACTGCTCTTCGGCTTCCCTTGAATCTAACAAAATTATTTCTCAAGAGTCAAGACATTATACCTTTTACGTGCTTATTTTTAATGAGTTGCCTAATATTTTGTACATCAAAAACAGTGGTTTTTAGTCTTTCAAATGACAAGAAATGTAAAAATTCACTCCTATTTGGACAGAAACGCATAAACGAAATGCACCATAAGAACTAATTTTACATTCAAACGTGATTAAATAGCTCCCACACATCGTTTTGATTACCAGATTTAAGGCCAGGATCTGACTATCAATGTCTCTACACCTTTTCAGTACTTTTTCCGCAGTCCATGTTACAGACTAAAGACACACTAGAGCATCAACACTGTAAAGGCAGTTTGTGCCACGGCTTAGCTCAGTGGTGTGGGCGGGGTTCTCACTTACTGCTGTAAAAGGACACTCGTCACAACTCCAACAACGTTAAATTTGGGTAAAATGTCAAAAAGGCTCCTTTATAGCGGGAACACGTTATGAACAGATCTTAAATTGGCCTAACAGGAAACCAAAAAGTTCACTCAAAAATAAACTACCCTACTACTAAAAGTTCTACTCCAAAAATATTTACACTAAGTTTACCTAAACTGCAACAAAATCCTAAGCTTCATATAAAAGCCGCAAAACGCGATAATAAAACCCAAAACTCATTAAACATTTCCATAAATTTAGCGCCAAAATCATTGGCTCAAATATCCAAAAATAACTGATCAAAATGGAAATTAATAGTACAATTTCAAACAAAAAATATGTTCCAACAAAGCTAAACAACTCGATCAAATATCTATAAAACCCTAAAATTTATTAAACGTCGATATCGGGATGTAATACCTAACTTCGAAGAAAATACTCAGGTTCGCCATAACAAATAACAAACTGTTTACCTGTCATCATCAGTCCAATCAATGAGGTCTACAATCGATACGTTGATTCCTATGAAAGCCACTTCGAAATGTTGCGACTATTCGCAAAGCCCTCGTATGCACCAAACAAAACAAACAGCTTTTCGGTAAACAACCGACTCACTACATGATTACGTTACATTCTATTCTAAAATTTCTTTTGAAGTGACCAATTACCAAAAAAAAAAAAATAGAGGCTCAAATCGAGAAATTCTCACTAGACCTTACATTAAGGTTTTAATTACATAGTAAAGCAACAAAAAAAATGGTCATCGTAAAGTTATGTAAATCTACAATTTCTGTAAAACCAGTAAATCACTAAATAACTGAATGCCATCCAAAACATCTAAACTTTTAAATTCTGAATTACGTAGTAATGCGAACGTTGTGGGAAAAGATTAAGGATACAAATGTGTACAATAAAAAAGAAGATAACACCCACTTAACAAACACTATGCATATATTGAAATTTAATAAAAATTAAAGTAAACAATTGGTATTTTGTCCATTGAACATAATTTCTATCGTTATATTTCTAATAAAACTGATGCAAGCTCAGATAACCTAAATTTATCTACCTTAAACCTTTAAATAAATAACACCAAAAAAATAAATCGTAATGATCATAATAATTTCATTGAACACAAATTTTACAATCGGTAATATGCAATTTTAGCTAGCAAAATCAAAATCAAATACATACAGGTAAACACCATCTGAATTGATATCTAAACTTTATTTAAATACACAAAGAAAAGGCATATTACTCGTCTAAATGAGTACAAACAAGCATTGTATAAAAATCACCCACACATATAAATTCGGAAAGATATAGTTAACTCACAATGCACCAAAATAATCAATCGAACTTCTTTCTCTTTTGCACAATGACACGACAATGGACCTTTTGATATTTATTCGACGAAACCAATGACTCCTTTAATTGATTTTTACGCAAACTTCATTAACGGAGAGTTTTAAAAACCAAAAACCATGCTCTGCGATCACTTCTTCATGTGGTTGGCGATTATTATATATATATATATATATATATATATATATATATATATATATATATATATATATATATATATATACAAATAATAGAGGTTCGCACTATCAGTAAACTCGTAACCACATTCCTTGAACTCGAAACGGTCAATCACTGACATCAGTGTATGATACGACATTGTTTTACCGACATGGGTGGTTAACGGGGAAGCTACCCCAACGAAAGCCGTTTCACAACGGTACCGACGTAAGAACATTCCATTTACCACCAACACACCTATTTCGAATACGCGGCTGTGCCATGATAACGGGAGTCTACATCGATGCTTCTCTAATTCTAGACTGACCCTAAAAACCACCAATGTTCCCTTTCCCCTTACCTCATATCCCGAGTTTCACCCGCGATTATACAAAACCAAAAATGCAAGCTGTAAGTTTCACACGATGAAAACGTGCTACTTCCAAGAACTGATAATCCCGCAGCATAATAAAAACGGAAACTAGTTGAGCAACCAAACTTTACGAACTTGATAAAGAACGCAATTATTCAAAACGATTCGGTAAACTTTTAAAAAGAATTGCCACACCATCTTAACTACACGACTAAAACCTTATACTTCTCAAATTACGATAACAGATTGAAGAAAGAAATGAAATTACTAACTGTTTCTGATATACGTCTGATTTTAATTCAAGAAGCTATATTTAATCATACTTAGAATAGCCAGGAATATAATTCAAAAACTTCAATTTATTAAGGCAATGAAACCGAAAGAAAGTACCTATCTGATCTTATCAACATTAGAATACTACATGTTAATTTGCAATAAAAATTAGCTCTCCTCAAATACATAAGACTGTGACTTAATTAAAGTTGCCAGAATGTATACTCTTTTATGTTTTATTTAAAATACCTCATTTCAAATATCTTAACCATCGAAAAAAAAGCTTATAACCAATTTCACTCCTCAATACGAAACAAAATATTTTAAATTTTTAACTTCGAAATTCGAAAAAAAGCGAGTAGGGCCACACTATCTACCGAGTGTTGCTTAAAATTAATAAAAAAGAACGAGGGTACTTGAGATATTGACGTAGATGTGAAAGAAGAAAGCATGTCATGTCAAAGCTAAAGTAGATGAAGTGATTGTTGCAAAATTGTCATGTTTCTTAGGTGGTCATAATTAGACTGCATCTTTCAAATCTGCTCGGTACTGAACATATATTGAGATACCCTGTGATTAATTGATTAACAGTCATCATTCAGTTGAGTCGTGGGGTATTCTTTCCAGGGTTCTTTATTTTTGTTATATCACTGTTTGACATTTTGCAAAAGACACATTTTTAGACAGAGAGTTCACACCCGTCGTCAAATCTTCAGGCCTACCTTGAATTATTCAGCTTCGCTACTAACTAGAGCAAACAAGTTATACGCCGTCGTATCTCCTGAGATCGTTCTATACTAGAGCCTCGAGCAAGCGGCAGAAGAGATCTGTGGAGGAAGTGTTGAGTAACAACTCGAAAATTTAGTACGATCACAGTCGTCCTGGAACCATAATATATGGCTGATGTTAAGAAACACATTACGTAGGTAATCCAATAATACATCTTTAAACCAAAAAGTAGGCAACAGAGGCAGATGCAGATGTAGACGCAGACACAGACGCAGACGCAGACGCAGACGGAGACGGAGACGGAGACGGAGACGGAGACGGAGACGGAGACGGAGACGGAGACGGAGACGGAGACGGAGACGGAGACGGAGACGGAGACGGAGACGGAGGCGGAGACGGAGGCAGAGAGACGAGACAGAGACGGAGACGAGAGACGGAGACGGAGACGGAGACAGAGACGGAGACAGAGACGGAGACGGAGACGGAGACAGAGACAGAGACGAGAGGACAGAGACAGAGACGGAGACGAGAGACGGAGACAGAGACAGAGACAGAGACGGAGACGGAGACGGAGACAGAGACGAGACAGGAGACGAGACGGAGACGAGACAGAGACAGAGACGAGAGAGACAGGAGACGGAGACAGAGACAGAGACAGAGACGGTGACAGAGACGGAGAGGGAGACGGG
Organism: Vesta saturnalis; assembly: GCA_036346205.1. Lineage (NCBI taxonomy): Eukaryota > Metazoa > Arthropoda > Insecta > Coleoptera > Lampyridae > Vesta > Vesta saturnalis. The sequence continues at coordinate 1,833,267 of JARFJB010001308.1, forward strand.
ACGGAGACGGAGACGGAGATACCAGTGGGGTGCCACAGGAATCCAATTTGGATACTTTGTTGTTGGTAGAATGATATGCATTTAACCCTTTCTTTCCCAAAAGCTTGCCAGACTTTACAAAAAAATATTTTTCATGAAATATGTATTTTACGCTTATTTTTCAATTTTATTTTGATGCCAAATGGAGTCAATGGGAATTCAAGGTTTTGCACTTCAAAGAATGTATTGTCTCCATGTAAAATACAGAATTGTTTAAAATTATGGTCTGTGATGATATATTATGAAATAATTGCGATCCTTCGTCGCACATAGAGATATTTTACATTTTTCGCATGACATTCGGTTGTACGATTGACATGCTCTACCTCTTTGTTTCGGTTCAATATGATCTCAGCTATTTTGGGGAATCCCATCTGTTGGTTGTGGATTTACAGCTCTTCTCCTCGTGATAATTGACTTTCACTCGATACTTGTAAAACCGCTTCAAAAACAATGAGTTTTTTATAGTGCCTAATTCCTCTAAAATTACAATCACGGCAATGTGGAAGCGAAGAGTTCACAATGCAAATTTCCATCAGGTGGAATAATATTTTGAGATCATATCTTTTGACGCCCAATTTGGGTTGATACAATGGCATCAGATTGAAATCCACTCCACCCACGTTGGTATTATAGATTTTTGCTACGTTTGGACGGGAAACGACAATTTACTTTTCTCTTTTTGAGACCACATCTTCACTGCATGTATTGGTTCTAGACCAACATAAGTTGATAAACCTTTATGATCATACCATTTTACTGCTATAACTTCTTCTTCTTGTTCTTCGGTGTAATTAACCTACACCGTCTGCCTTCATTACATTGTCTTCTTTGAGGTTCAAGTCTGCCAATCGGTTTGTTTGAACTGTACCCGCGCAAAGTATACCCACTTGTTTTAGTCTGGTGGACAAATAAAAACTTGTGCAAAAATTGTCTGTGCAAACTTTGAAGCTCCTGTGTTTAGGCATACTATCATTTAGAACAATATTACCACTTATTCCCAGATCTGAGCGGGATTCTTCTGTGGTTCCCTTCCCTACACATACTTCCAAGCCGTAGACAATTCCTCTGCATCGGCTTGTGCAAACACCTTGATCCCCCATTTATTGGGTTTCCTTTTGATATATTGTTTCAGTGCTGTGTCATATTTACAAGTATTATAATTTCATCGACATTGTTATACTCCTTAGAGTCCATACTACTGACAAAACTCTACATCGGAGATTAAAGGAACGGACATACTGTGAACAGCTTTGTCGTAGTTGAGATCACTCCTGGCAATCATTTTCGAATTATCGTTTATATGGGAAGAAGAATGCAGATAATCAAATCGATTTCTGCTCATAACGTCAGCTATTGGGGAATACCCTACCTCTTGAGCCCAATGTATCCTGTAGCTTGGCTTGTGAATTATTGCAGCTATTATGTGTATTCCCAAGAACTGACATATTTCATTGTAATTCGTAGCAACACATACTCTAGTCCTTTGTAGTACAAGTTTGTTTGCTGAATTAAGTTGTTTATAAGTTCGCCAATGAAAAATTTCTGCAATTATTTCAATGGTGTGACAATTTGGATCGGATTAATGAAACTCACTTGGCAATCGCAGTTGGCATTAGGCAAGTCTTTTCTTTCAATCTAAAACTTTTTGAAGTGTCCTCTTTTCTGATTTGCTTTGACGAGGATATGAATACGCAAGAGGAATGTCATCGATTCTGTCATACCATACGCGATCATACTTCCCTTTCAAATGCAATATCTTCTGACGATGGGGCCGAGACATCTTCGACAGTGTTTATCTGTTCCGGTTCATCTAGATCATCTGCTTCCTTTTCTGAGATGTCCACTTCTAGCAGAAGCAGAATATGTCTCGCTTCTTCATCAATGAGCCCAACATACGACATCTACAGAAATTAAAAAATAATAAATAATCATAGTCATACATAAAAAAATAAATTTTCGATTTATTATGGAACTGTTCACAACTAATGTGTTATGGTTCTTATCAGAAAAACCTGCATAATTAGTAAACAACTTTTGTAGATGGACTTTTACATCAATACTTACCGTTTTTGTTGTTTGAAATTTGTCGAAATAGGTTATAAAAGTCGCATTTTTTGATATCACAATACAATAAACACCTGCTTGTCACTTTAAAAATAGAACATAAAGCGCCATCTATTAGCAGAAAATGATCATAGACAAAAATTAAGGATATGTGCAACCATTTTCCCAGTCCTGAATGGTTAATTTTTTGCAATTGAATTACAAAATTAATGGTTAAGTGTTTCAGCTGTTGGATATCGTTAAAAATATTGAAGCGCATTTTGACTCACAATTTACTTTGAATTATTACATAAATCAGATCGCGAGGTCGGCATATAGATATGGTCTTATTTTCAGAAGCTGCAGAAATTTCAGTAACATCGTTGCTCTCACGACTATTTATTTTAGATTTGTTAGTCGAAACTAGAGTATGCTTCTCTGGTTTGGAATCCCATACACATACAATATATCGATCCTGAAAAAAGGTATTACAGAATACTACTTCTTAGATTCGGTGTTACATCGTTAGAAAACCGTAGGAGTCGGGAACCAGTGCTATTTTTATATAAACTTACAAGAAAAGTTGACTGTCCCGATTTACTTTCCTTGATTGACATTTTCGTACCTGGGCAGCCATCATTATCTGTTTCTGTGCAAAAGAGTACAGAAAAATTTAACTTTTGGAAGCCAGTGAATCCGATTTGTAATTACAGCAACAAAATATCTCATCATTCTGACTTTTTTTAACCCTAGTATTAAATGAAATCAGAAGCGAAATTCGTACTTACATTTAAATTAAACCTTGACTGTTTTATTTGCATGTTTTTGATTAGTTATTATGGTAATATTTCTAAATGAAATCCAAATCTCAAATTTGGGCGAGAAATTAAACTTAGTAAAGAACTCAAAACCAAAGCAACCCAAAATGATAAAAAATCAATAAACATCATCATCAGGGATAGTTGCAAACGAGATGATATTAAAAGGTTACAATAAATACCATTAAAGATTTTATAATTAATTTTAAAACTAAAAATTACGGGAAATCCTAATATGCACGAACAAAGCATGCAGGGTGTCCCACGAAGTTCTCCCGAAACTCAAGGAGCATATTCTAGAGGTCATTTCAAGAAAAAAAAGTTGATGTGAACATGTATTGGAATCGCTGTATTTATTGCATAAAGTTTGAAAGTAAGTAGTTGTTAAAGTACTTAGCTTTTTGGCATTTTTTGATGGTGTGTATTTGTATTTATGTTATACCAGTCTAAACGTTTCGTAACACTTTTATCTTTGTCAGTAGGTAGTAATATAATCTTTCAGAATTGTTTGAGATGTTAACTGTTAGGTTAATTTTAATGTTTTGGCAATAAAATTACAAAATAAACGATTGCAAACCAAGAATTATTCATTGAAAACATCAAGATCATAGGAGATTGGCGAAAATTTCACTCCTACTTCAATCCATTTAGCCGCACGACTGTAAATCGATCGCGTTGCACTCCTTATTTTAGCATGACTCTCTTTTACTTTTGCAGCAGTATCAAAAACTCGTTATATTAAGGTCTCGCGTGTTTCCACTTTTACTTGGTAGACTAAGTCCACCCGGCCTCACGTATTGTAGTCGAGAAAGTTTAAGTCGGAAAACATGGCGGACATGTGTGGGCCACCTCGACCGACCCAACACTCAGGGTGATGGTCAATTAAATAACGACCTACTATTTGGGAAAAGTGTGGAGGGGCTCATGTTGCAGATACATACTTACTCGTACTGCCATAGCCATATTTCTCCTACAACTGCCGTAATCCTTCATCCAAAGAATGTAAATCACTTTCAAAAGTAAATGGTACCATAAGCTTATTGCTAAATCTGCGTTGAAAATTAGCTTCTGCAGTGGTATGGGGATTTATGTCCAACTACTCATGGATGTTATGTGTGTCGTTGATGCCATTTCGGGTAAGTTGCGCCTCATAGGTAATTAAAACGTGATGATATAACTGTCGATTGCTGTTTAACAGGCAGCCAAACTGCAATCGCATAGGTAAATCTTCTGGCTCCAAGTGTTCCACACGCTGCACATGATAAGGATACAACAGGTTTCTGTGCAATGCTTTGCATACTGTCGCTTTAGGGATACCTAAACCTGTGGATATTCTTCGCATTGTGTTACGGGGACTGCGCTCTACCTCTATCCTTCTCGTACTGAATGCGAACGTTAGGATGCGATCTAGCTTGTCTAAGACAGTGGAAACTGCTGCTAAAGGTTTTCGGAAACGGAGTGCGATGATTTGGGTACCGTCGTTGGTACGCAACTGAAGATGCTGCATTTCCGCGGTGATAACCAAAAACCAACACCATATCGGTATATTCGGCAGTCGTAAAGCATTTAAAACTATTGAAATTAGTTAATGTAGAAAACTTTCCGTATATTCATACCAGAAAAGGTATGTAATGACTGATTCCTGTAGATTTAACGAAGAAATCGCTCATGTTGTTTATAATCCTACAACGAAACCTTCAGAACATCATCATCTTATAATACCATTAATTAAAATAATGCAATGGCTGGATACAAAACTAGTACATTACTATTAGTCAAAACCAATACTAATCAATTTACAGGAAACTCGATTACTAAGCTTAAAATAAGGATAAATCGTTCGAAGATTGAACTAGAGTATAGATTCTTTTAAAACTTCGAAAATTGACAATGTTAAAGCAAACTATAGGTTTGCATGGAGTTAAAAGAAAAAAAAATTAAGAGTCTTGCAGACATAGAAAGGAATTAAAACATAGTACTTGCGAAATAATAAAAAGTACTCATACAATATATCACAATAAAATTACGATCGTTTTTAGGGTTTACAGTGCTTCTTAATTTATGATCTTGACGTAAGTAAAGGCTTATATTTTATTTTATGATAACGGTTATAGAGGTTAAATGGTTTGTATTTCTTTAAAGTTGTTACAACTTTCCCACTTTCGCACGTAACTAAGTTTAATAAACACATTATTTCTTTTCTACTTTCCTTAACTTTAATCTCTTCCAAATTGAATAAGTTGAAACCATCTTGTCGGTAATTAGTATATGCTATATATTGGTAGTATTCCATAATATTAAGTATATCGACTGTCTGAACGCATGAATCCGATGACAATTAATTGAGAATACTTTAAACCTTAGACAACTACTAACACGTATTGGTCTAACCCTGTCTATCGCATTAAGGTAGGGTCCGTTAAGTTGTGGGATCTGGTGATCTATTATGAAGTTTTTGGGACAAGCAGACCAAAGCTGATGAGATTAGAATTTTTGTTAAGTATAAAGTTTCGTTAAATTATTTACGGTATATTTAAGTATAACCTACTATTTTTCTTTTAATAATTAATTTCAGCGTAATATATAGACATATTTCGTTGGAATAAGTTTAAGCAATTTTTGTGTCTCTGTTTGAAGTGCAATTGTAGTTGAAGGAAATTATTTTTCGTTTTTCGCTTTTATTGAAGCGTCATTTCTCTTTTACATTCCATAAAATGAATACACCTTAGCATGTATCTCTGAAAAGATATTCAATTGTGCAATTGTCTCTTTTGTCCTATTTTCCCAATTAAAACTATTTTATCTAAATTAAATATCCACATCACCACCTTTTCATAAAAATTTAACATTAGCTCAATTTTCATTCCCTTCAAAGATCACAACGAAAATCTGGAATGGTCTACTACTTACAAACTAAAATGTGCATTTTGTTTAGTTTCTTATGTTGAACAAACCGGTAGAAAATTTAAAACTCTCATCTCTGAACATTTGCAAACAATTTTAACTCCAATTCTTCTTTTGCTCAACATATTCTTACCACCGGTCATCAACTCAATCCTAATGAGAATTATGAAATCTTACAAATATGAAAGGCATAAAATTGAACGTGCTTGAGATCAAGGACAAATTAGAAACCTACTATTTTTACATATAAGTTTATGTATTTTAACCCTTAACCACCGTCGTGCGGTCACAGTGACCGCTTTAGATTTTCATTGTTTAGTATTTTCCCCTCCTCTTACGATTGAGACTTTAGCGGCACAGTACCTTCAATCCACATTCTTCTCAGTGTGCTTCTAGACTTAGAAGGCGGTAAGTCCGTTCATAATCGAGCTACGTGAATTTGAATTTCATTACCGGTCACAGTGACCGCACGACGGCGTTATCGTAACATTTTTAACATTTAGTTTTTATGATGGATAATCAACCTGGACCATGAAAAAGGACAAAATATTGTAATGTTTTGGAGACAAATTTTGAGGAAACTTGTTTACAATGGCATGAGGAAAATGATAGTGAATGTAGTGATACGGAAAATCTTGACCAAGACATTTATGAATTTAGTGAGCATGACAGTGATTCAGAGGTTGAAGGAGAATATGATGAAGCAGAAGGTGGGGGTGAAGTAGAGGAAAAACACTCAAATGGTAAATCTGAAGACGAAATTGAAGTACAAAACAGGAAAAATTATTATGGTAAAAACAGATTAAAATGGTGTTCTGAACCACTTCAGTCTCGCACCAGAACTTTACAGCAGAATATTATAATGCAGTTGCCAGGTTTGCGTCCAAGTGCTAGGTTTTTAGATAAAGCAGAACCTCTTGAAACGTGGAGTGTGTTGTTTAATGAAGAAATGTTACTTATAATACTACGATGGACAAACTTAAAAATTGAAAAAGAAAGAAGTAAATTTTCACGAACTTCAAGATCAGAACTAAAACGTGTAGACTTAACTGAACTAAAAGCGTTCATCGGTCTACTATTTTATACAGCAGCATTTGTTTCGAATCATGAAAAAAATGTGTCCCGTCTCAGAAATGTTTAATCAGTTCATTACAAATTCTCAGGTTGCTTATTCTTTGAGTGCCAATACCTGTACTGACGAAATGCTTGTATCCTTTAGAGGTAAATGCAAGTTTAAAATTTACATGCCAGCAAAGCCATGCAAATACGGTCTGAAAATAATGTGCTCTTCCGACGCCAGAAATGGTTATTTTTATAATGGCTACATATACAGTGGCATAGATACTGACAGGATTGGTCTGGCAGAAGAGTTAAAAAAATTCAGTAAGTCTACACAAGCGATTCTAAGACTAGCACAACCGATTTTTAATACAAATAGAAACGTGACAGCCGATAATTGGTTTATGTCGATTGAAATGTCGGAGCAGTTAAAAAACAATGGCCTGACGTGTGTGGGCACACTCAAGAAAAACAAAAAAGAAATTCAACTCCAATTTCTTCCTACTCCAAGAAAAGAAGTGGGTTCATCAATTTTCGGATTTACAAAAAATATGACATTAGTTTCCTACGTCTCGAAAAAAAACAAAGCAGTACTTCTGCTTTCATCAACGCATCATACAAAATCTATTGATAGGGATAATAATAAACCAGAAATTATTTCCCTATACAACAGCACTAAAGGTGGAGTACACTCCCTCGACGAAAAGTGTGCTAAGCATTCCACGAGCCGTCGTACTCAACGCTGGCCAATGATCAACTTTTTCCGATTACTTGATATTAGTGGGGTCAATTCATTCCACTTCATCAATCTCACAAAGACAGGGTCGAGTTAGAAAAAGTCAATTTTATGAAATTACTAGCTGACCAATGAGTACGGCCTCATTTGGAAAGAAGAATGGTTCAACAACGTATACCATCTGAACTAAAATTAAATATCAGAAGAATATCAGGAAATCCTGAAATTCCAATTCCAGCTAATGAAGAAAAATTAGAAAAGCGTAAGACATGTTATATATGTCCTCCTAAAATCAAAAGAAAAACTTCTCATATGTGTTATGTGTGTCATAAAGCCGTATGCTTGCAGTGTAGCACGCAACTATGTAATAATTGCAAATATAAATTGTAAATTTTAAGGCTTTGCAGTTTTTACATTTTACTATATTTCTTTTAATTTTAGTATTTTTAATAAGTTGTTACATGTTTCATCTTCGAGAAAGCACTTTTAGTTTGTTCGATTCTTTTTTGGTTTTTTCATAAATATTTTTTTATTTGACTATAGTATAAATGACTACCATACGCACATACAGTTTTCTGTTTCAATAAAAATTTATATTCAGTGATGTATATTTATTTTTATATTTTTTTTTACTTAAAACACATCTACAGCAGACATCTTTTTCTTATAGAAAAAGAAAAAATGAAAAACATTGTCGATAAACAAAAAAAAAGTATCGGTCACTGACCGTACGACGGTGACTGAGTTCCAGATATCTGACGACGGTGGTTACGGGTTATTTATTTTGTGTCCGTTTTACACGGACACTGCAGTTCTCATCCGTCGTATTTGCCTTTTGTAAATTTCATATTTTCAATTTTCTCTTAATTGCCGCTGACGTTGATTAAAACACATGGCTTAACCTCTTAACTAAGGAAGTGAGGGTGGTCAAAATGATTTTCATTATGTCTTTATGGCAAATTATTAATTACTGGTAATTTTGTACAATTTATAATCCGTAAGTTTTTAATACTTTTTCGAATTCTATCAACCTGATCTTTTAGCTTCAGAATTTATAGAATACAACATAAATTTAAAAGTAAAACATGTTTTTCCTGTAAATACCAACACGTACTTAATTCGGATTTCTTAAACCTTATTGGCTTGTGCTCTAGTTGTTTAGCTTAATTTAAAGTAATTACTGTACTTATAGATCTTTATAACGTGGATTTATCACTATCTTCGACTTTAGATTCGACCAGCTTGATCATGACCTGATACGTCAACACATGTAGCACACATCTCAACTTAAACATAGCTTTATGTTCTACTTATTTATTAAAAAAATTGATTGGTAAGGTTTTGAAGTATTATTTCTTTCATTGATGAATTGCCACAACTCCATTTTGAGTAATTATGGATTTACACTCTAACCAAAAATGCCTATGAACGGATACCCTAATTTTTTTTAAATCGTAAGTGAAAGGGAAACAGGAACTAATAAGGTCACTTAACAGTTTAGACACCGTGTAGAAGAATGTGAATAGTGCTCGTGTGGTATGAAAAGTTAACATTTTTAGTGCATAATGATGATTTGAATGGGCCAACCGAGTATCCTTTGGATGGCCCCATATGGTATCAAAAAATATAATTCAGCACCACAATATCCGTTGTTATCAGTACTAGAAAGAAAAACTTAAAACTATTCTTCTATGCTCACGGGACTGTATGTCAGCACCCAGATGTGTTAACATTAAGTTTAACTAGATTATTTCTTCCCTATTCACGCATACGTGGAAAATCTTGTTAGAGAAATGAGATAATTTTTGTATAGGAGAAAAATGTAGGAGCTATTACTCATATGTGGCACGCACACGTTAATTACGTCTCTTGAAAAGAAGACATCAACTACGACACCTATTTGTCTTTTATCAGTAAGACTGGAAACCCAATTGGTAAGCGAATCAGTTAACCCAAATCAATCAAGTTTGGCATATTCCAAATTTTGTCAAATGCTTAATACTGTTTCGCCAAATTTTTTTAATGCATTGTTCCAAACTTGTACCACATACGAAAAAACATTACGGAATGACAATTGGAAAGTATTTAACACGTTGAGCCCCACGTGCCCACCGGCTGGCATTTTGTTTCTACGTCCTGAGACCAAAGTTTTATTTATGTTATGCTTTAACTTATTGATTTTATTTTTTAGGGTCGGAAATTTGGAATGTCGTATTTTATTTTTTTCTAAGAAATTTTTAGGTTTTTTTTTGTGACCACCGGTGGTCACGCGGTCCCAGGATGTAATTTTACATTCTGGGACCACATGACCACGGGTGGACATGCAATATTTTACCTCGGGTGGACATGCAATATTTTATCTTTTTTAGACTACAATGCTTTTGTTTGTTTCAGATCTAAATTAAAAATATCATAATGGCAAATAGGAGTTATTTAACACAAAAGGAGTTAGAGCAAATAATTGAAAATTCCTCTGATGACCAGGATAACTCTGCTGAGGATGAAGATTATCTGCCACAAGAGAGTGACGAAGAAGTAAACAACGGTCTATCTTCTGAAAGTGTCTTAGGAGAATCTTCAGAATCTGAAGGAGATCCAGATCATGATGTATCCCTTACCCAACTACAACAAGGAAGGAAACAGTGGGAGCTTGTTCGGGGAGATAGATTGTCTTTTAGCTTTGATCTTCAAAATGTAGGCTGCCCTTCCGAAATATTTGAAAAATTAAGAGATAAATCCCCTCTAGAGTTTTTCAACCATTTTATTGATGATGTTGTTATTGATCTCTTAGTAAAAGAAACAAACAGATTCGCTTCACAAAGAGTGGCAGAGTTTATTCGCAACTGAAAAACTTTAAAATGGAGTGATACAAATCGTACAGAAATGAGAAAATTTCTGGGCATTTTAATGTGGGTGGGACTCGCGCAAATGCCTCAGTTACGTGACTATTGGTCCAGAAACACATTATTTCAAAATTCAGTACCCAAATACATGAGCAGAAACAGGTTTGAGAGCCTGATGGGAATGTTCCATACATGCAATAATGAAGCTCCTCCTAAACCGGAAAACGATAGGTTATACAAAGTATTCGATGTTCTGAATTTATTGCTAGCTACATTTAAAACGTCATATGTTCCAGAAGATCTCATTTGTATTGAAGAGAGCAATGTCCCATTCCGAGGACGTCTATCTTTCCGCCAGTATATACCAAATAAGCGTCATCGTTATGGCATCAAAGTTTTTAGGTTATGCTTTGCTGGAGGTTACACGTGGTCATTTAAGGTATATACTGGCAGAGAAAGAACCGAGGATTCTTCTGTTTCAGAAAAAATCGTAATGGAACTCATGGATGGCTTACTAGGTAGCGGCCATACCTTCTACACAGACAACTGGTACACTAGTGTCTCCCTCTCTAAAAGATTAATCGACCAAAAGACCCACTTAGTTGGTACTTTACGGACGAATAGAAAAGAAACCCCAGAAGTTACAAAAGGAAATTGCAGAAAGGTAGCATTATAGCCAGACAAAACAAGGATAAAGTAGTTGTATTAAAATGGAAAGATAAGAGAGATGTTTTGATGCTAAGTACAAAACATAATGCTGCAATAACTACATTTATGAAGAAAGGGATAGAAGTTAGCAAACCAGATATGATCCTTGAGTATAATAAAGTAAAGGGTTCATAGACCTGTCAGACCAAATGGCGTCATATGCTCTATTCCTAAGAAGAATTCTGAAATGGTATAAAAGTTTGCTTTTCATATTATAACTTCTACAACAATTGTCAATTCCCTACATTTATATACAAGGTCAACAACAAAAAAATGAATATAAATGAATTTAGGGAATCAGTGGTTATGGGTCTTGTTGCAACTGAAGATTTGAAAGCTCATCCATCTACATCAAGAGAACCAAGTACTTCAGCCTGCAAGCTAATTGAAGTCCCAGGGCAAAAGAGAGTAACCAGAAAAATATGCAGTGTGTGTTACAAAAATATGAGCATTAGAGAATATAGTGCATTTGCGAGAAAAAATGCAAAAAAAGTGAATACCATCTGCGTATCTTGCAATGTTCCTATGTGCCTGACTTACTTTCAGAAACATGTAAAGTAGTTTTTAAGTTCCAGTTTATTTGTTTGTTAGAGTCATTTCGCTTTTTCAATTTGTAAACGTATTTTTTTTAAAGGAAACATGTAAAGTAGTTTTTAAGTCTAAGTTTATTTCGTTTTTTTCTGGCTCATTAAAGTATTTTTTTTCAAGAAAACTGTATAATTACTCTCAAAAGGAAAACCTCTTTCAAAATAAAAACCAGTATGTAAACATCTTGGTCCAAAATATTTTTTTTTACTTCCTGGGACCGCTGATTCGAAAGCGCTATTTAAAATAAGTGTATTTCGTTCCCACCGGTGGACACGCTGTCCTGAAATGTAAAATGCTGAGTGCCCACTGGTGGGCACATGGTCCCTAGAAGCAAAACAAAAAATGCCCACCGGTGGGCACGTAGGGCTGAACGTGTTAAAGAGGTCAGTCATGCCGTTTTTTTGGGAATAGGTTTAATATTTTCAAATTAGTAATGAAAGAAATTATCCAGAAGATAAAGAGGTTGGATCCAGTATAGAAAGGACTGTTCCTAGTTCAGGGAATATTTATTGAAAGCAGTAACTGGGATAGGGTCTGGACGAGGCGTCTTATTGGAAACAAGCCTACTGATGATCGGCCCTAGAAGCTTATATCGAAAATAAATTGATTTCATATTGAATTGGAAAGAGTTAACTAGTGGCACATCTTTTACAGATTAATATACGAGTTTGATGTAAATTTGTCCACAAAAAGGTTGACTTTATCAGCAAATTCAGCTACTACAAATCAGTCAAAAGATATTGCAGGGGAGGGGACATAAAGACGTACTAAGGCTTTTACGACCACTACCCAAGGGATATGTAGCTATTTTATTGCTTTTGGTGGTTCCAATAATGTTTTAGCTTTAGTGATAAAACTTTTGCAAGTATTTCTAGCACCAACATGACTCTTGACCGTCTTATTGGATTTTGATTTGGAATAATATTTATTATTCAACGCAAGCCCTATTGAACAAGGATTGGGAATGGCAATGACCTATTATTTGTGAGATTATTTATATTGTAGTATAAGAGAAGGTTTAAATTTTAAGTACTCATATCTGTAATGAATTTAAAAATTCCCAATTTGAATGAAGATTTTATTTGTGCGTAAAGCAAAGCATATTATGTTCTTGCTAAAGTTGAATTCAGGTCTTATTTGAAGGAAGATTATTTCCATATATGACCATTTTACAATTCGTTGACGTAGTTTAATGTAAAACAAGATTTTATGAATAGTAAAGTTATAGATTATATTTTGAAATTTTCATTTTTGTTGAAAAAATGCATTAAACTTGTCTACCCTAGTTTTACATATTTTCACTTATCGTACAATAAGCTTATGGACATGTTCTTCTTCAGATTTCAATGATGAGTTGTTTAAATAGTAGCTGTTGTAAATTACACTAGTTGCAAAGGCGCGTTGAAAGGCCTAATCGTACTAACTTTCGAAATTTCGAATTGCCGATACCTTCTTTGTAGATAGTTCTGCTAAAATGTCGTTTGACAAAAAATTGGCTTATGCTTTCAATTCATGGACGAATTTAGCAGACCATATTGTAAACCCCGTAAAATATATTGGGCGGTCTTTAGAACAACTTTTTTTCGGAACAAATGGAGCACAAGCAACTAGACTCAACTTAAATTCGTGAGTATGTGTTATAATTAACTAATCCTAAAGGTAGGAAATCAAAAACGGGAGGATTAACAGGGTCATTGTCGTTATTTATTATTACCCTTCAATTAAATAAAGTGAAGCTTAAAAATTAGTTATCACAATTCACGACAATAATAAAACAGATCTGATTAGTTTAAAATGACAATAATATGCAAGCTGAAACCTAAATTATAAACCAGAATGAACAAATTATTTTAATCTTAATGTTGTCAACAGCCACGAAACTGATCATACAGATTGGGGTACTACATAACCTATGAACGATTTTTTTGTTTAGTAGGTTAATCAATATTCAGTCTTGTTTTTAATGCAGTTACTTTATAATACTATAAGTCCACTTTCTATAACAATACGCAGACATAACCATGGTCATAAGAATTTGTTTTATTAGCTGTAATGATAATGATAAAAATAAATAACTAGACCAAATCCGTAAAAAAAATAAGTAAATATTAAATTAAATAAACAAATAACTAACTCTTAACTCGGAAAACTAAATTAAAAGTAATTAAATTACTGGGTGGCAAATAAATAACAAGCCCGCTAAGTAGCACGAGAAGAAAGAATCGCGCAGGAGACTATAATTGAAACATAATCTGATAGAAAAAAGAAATATATGTATATGTATATATATATATATATATATATATATATATATATATTATTCTTACTTCCTTACGTGTCGGGGCAGCAGACAAATAACTGTGAGTTAGTAGGACGATACTGTTAGTAGGAAATGATACATCGTCCTGGGCACGGTTTGGCTAGTAACCGGTCTGCCCTCTATAGTATTGCTCAAGAGAACAATACAACTGTCTTGGATCGACCTGGTTACAAGGGACGACCAAGGTCGAAACAGACAGGTCCCGTTGCTGACGACTGTGCAAGGAATGAATGGCGAGTCGGTACGTGGAATGCCAGCGATATGCATGGTAAAGAATTTGAAATTGCGAATGTAATGTACGAAAGGAAGCTTGGTATTCTGTGTGTATCGGAGACAAAGCGCAAAGGAAAGGATGCTGGGGAGATGGTGGATATCAGCCTAGCACTATGGTCAGGAGTTGAGACTGAAGTCCATGGCCAAAAAGGAGTTGGCGTTATGGTAAGTGGAAGAGCGAATGTGTTAAACAATAGGAGTTGGTATCTTCCTGGATAATGTGGCTTAGAATGAAAGTGGAGTTTCGAAGAATTTTTCTTATTGCATGCTATGTACCGGTGAATGGAGAAAGATACTAAGAGTGTGAAAGCCTCTGGGATTATGTAGAGAACGTGTTTAATGTATGTAAGCCAAACGAAACAGTCGTGGTATTGGAAGATATGAACGGATGGGTGTGTGTATAGAAAGAACATACTGAACGCGTTCTAGGAATGTTCGGAGACCAAAGAGTCAATGAGAATGGTGAACGCCTGGTGAACATCTGTGTGGACAAAAGCCTGTTTGTATCTAGTACGTGGCTTAAACATAAAAATGTGCATATGTATACATGACAAAGAGGGGAATATAAAGGTATGATTGATTTGATAGTATATGATGAACGACTTAGAAGCCTTGTGAGACACAAAGGTAATGAGTGGATCGGAGTGTGGATCGGACCACTTTTATGTTGTATCGAGACCGTGTTTAGAGCACAAGTGGGTTTGGAGAAGGAAAGCAAACGTAGGGCGCACATCCAGAATTAGGGTAAACAAACTAGTAGATAATGGTGCGTGAATGAAATACGCAGATGATGTAAGTTAAGGGTCGAATGTGAATGAAACAGTGTGGAACGAACAAATAAAAGACACTGTCGTTGAAAGTGCATTGTAAATGTGTTTGTTGGAATGAATAGATAAAGAAGGCGGTATGTAAGAAAAAAGATGCTTATATGGTAATGCATGCTGAAAAAATGAGACTGAGAAAAAGCGATTGTGTACGGTATACAGATTAAGAAACAAAGCAGCGAAGGAGGCATTGAGAATAAGTAGAAGAACTGATGGCTGTGGAAGGAGAGAAAATGTAGAATGATTTTTAGGGAAACAAAAACCTCTTCTGGAAATGGGTCACAAATACAAAACGTGGCCCAAAACGGAACGCTGCAGGAGTGATGAATACGAGCAACGAAACAGTATGGGACGACTGTGAAGTGATGACATGCTGGATAGAATATTTCGAAAACATGTAAAGTAGTGAGGAAGGTAAGACTGAAGAGTTAGATAAAGAGAATGTAGACCGAATAGTGAATTAAACTAAAGAAGCATATTTGTCTAAATTAGGTAGAGAAAACGGTAGGAAGGATGAAAAGCGGTAATGGAGCAGGGGTACATAAAATCACTGGTAAAATGCTAAAGTATGGAGGTGCAAAGCTTATACGAAGATTGTGTGAATTAGTCAATCTATGCCTTAAGTGTGGAATAGAGCCGAGAGATTGTCAGAGCGCGATCATTGTACCAGAGGTACAGAGGAATAAGTTTTCTCAGTGTACCTGGTAAAGTATTTGGAAAAATACTGATTGATAGAGTTCGAGAAACTACTAAAACTAAGATTTGGGATGTGTATGGTGGATTCTTGCCAAGAAGAGGATGTGTTGAGTAGATGGTTGCTCTCTAGCAGGTGATCGCAAGTGTTTAAGTGTAAAAAGGAAACTATATTGTGAGTTTGTAGATCTGGAGAAATCATACGACAGAGTTAATAGGGAGAAGCTGTGGGGAATATTAAATGAATATGGCGTAAATAAAGGTCTAATAAACGGAATAAGGGCAATATACAACGGTAGCCGGGCATGTGTTCGGGTGAGAGGATGTGTGACTGAATACTTTAATATTGAGCAAGGAGTGTGATAAGGCTGCGTGATGGCACTGTGGTTATTCAATGTATACTTAGATAAATGTGTTAGTCAAGCATGTACCGATACAAATGGTGTAATGGTAAATTTACGAGTGCTGCTGTATGCAGATGATACAGTTTTATTAAGTGACATTGCGGATGAGCTACAAACTGCTCTGAGGAAGTTTGATACAGTCTGTAAGAGTATGGACCTAAAGTTGAACGTGAACAAAACTAAGATTGTGGTGTTCAATCGGTAAGGTGGAACGGAGAGTAGAGTATTTATCTCTGCTACATGAAATTTTGGAACAAGTGGACGAGTTGGTATCTCTGGGTAGAATGTATACTGCAGATGGTACAATGGATGGCGAGATTGGACGAAAGGTCAATGCTGGAAGGAAAGTGGTTGGAAGTATGTAGACGATCATAATTAGAAACGAAAGCATGAGTCTAGCTGCGCAACGAACAATCTATAATGGCATGTTTGTCCCGTCAGTACTGTATCGAATTGAGACATGGGTATGTCAAAAAAGGCACGAAAGGAAAATAAATGCCGTGGGTATGAGATTACTAAGGACTGCATGTGGTAAAACGAAAAGGGATAAGATAAAGAAGGAGTGTATAATGACGGAATGTGGGTAGGAAAAGACGATGATGGATAGATATCAAAGTAGTACATTACATTGGTTTGGTTACATTGAGAGAATGAACAACTAACCAAGCAAATAATATGTGCGGGTGAGGTTAGAGGTAAGGCAGGGCCTGGTCTTCGTGAAACTTGGCTGAATGTAGTAGAATGTATGATGAAAGAAGGAAAGATAAGGAGTTTTAGAAACGAAAGGGCATATCAGACACAAAGTATGAACTTTGCGGAAGCTAGAGAAGTATGCAGAGATAGAAAAGCATGAACAAGGATTGTTAATGATAAAATAAGTAAGAGGCAGGGATTGTTTTGCCTGCCCCGCAAGGGAATGGCGTGAAGGTCATGTTATTTTACGTTATGTTATGTAGTTTTATTCGATGTCTACAAAAGCATCACAAACAATTCAATTTAAATTTTCCATTTGTGCTTTTATTAGATACGCGAAGTTCATCATATTGAAATACTTGTAATATGTTTAAGGGTGGTTTTTCCAACAAACTTTTCTCGATAAAAACGGAACGCGGACAATTCAACTTAAATTCGATAACTGTACTGTCTTGTTATGCACGCTGCTAGATTTTTTTTCGGTACAACCCATCCGGAAGAATTTTATTAAAAAGTGGTTTACGCCTTTATTAACATGCTTGCTTTACGGACTTACTAAAATTAAGGTAGCTATAATTATGACCCGTATGATTCTGAATGCAAAATAGGATTTTAGTATCATTCTTTTCAACTTGTCGGGAAGATAATGGGTATTTAACGCCAGCGATGTTTAATTTTTATTTGTTTAACGGATAGGAACTTTCCCTTCGATTTTGTTTATGTACAGAAACTATTTTTCGTCTAGCCAGAAACTGCAAATTTTGCTTTAAAAGTAGAAGACCTATCTCAAACTATATCTCTAGCCACTCCAAATTAATAACAGCTTTGAAATGTAATAATTTGTTTATTTTTATTCAATATCATTTTCTTATTACAGCAATACAAGGTGTCTTCAGATTTTGACAAAGTGGTAAAATATTTGTAACGTGCACAAAACAGCGATATTCGTCGCCAAATTTAAAGAGCGCCGGTAGTTCAGCTTAGTAGATGTATTGTCCAACACTTGGGTGGGTGGATTGGGCTGCAAGAAATGTAAGCGAGCTTGGGCGCCACGTCTTCTGTAATTAATAACAACGAGTCCGAAGTCAAAGTTTTGAATTTAATAAATCAAACATTTAGCAGATATAAAATAAATTTAACAAGTACTGACGGATAACCCCCAAAGTTGCGGTCTCCATAAAATCAGACTGTTAGCAAAAATTAATTCTAACGATAGCAAGTTACTTTACAAAAGTTACCAAATATTACTGCACAAAAGAAAATAAGCAGAGACAAAGGTCTAGCAGTTCGAACCAAGTAATATAAAAGTATACGGTATTAATAACCAGCTTATAGAACAAACTCTAACCTTGGTAGAGCAAATTTTAACTAGACGTTTAAGCACTTTTCGAAACATTTAGTATCTAGTAAAACGTGTACAGGTCCTAAAGTATGGCTGTAATAAATCAAAACATATTTTAATGGGTAATTACAGTAGAAAAAATATTCTCATAGTAAATTTGGTTGACGAAAACATAAATGCGTCTCAAACCCCATTACTAAAAAAAGTACATACATGTATGGAAAAATATTATCGCGGGTCTGACTTATAATAAGTAAAACAAAGACATTACCATCAATCCACGTACTAAGTGAGAGAATACACAACAAACTAAAAGCGCTGATACCATACATGCGTCTTTTGAGTAAGCTAGTATCAATGACACATTTAATTGCTACTGTCAACGAGAATTGAAAATCAGTGTTTTGCAAGTCCGACATAACACTCATTTATTTCACTAAAGAAAAAATACAGATTATGAAGTTGTGTTATTCAGGAAGCACTGCACAAGAAATAATGGGCAGGTTTGTTTTTTCCTTTGAAAACAGGCCAATTCCATGAGAAAGTACGATTATGCGTACTGTTTGTAAATTTGAAAGATGTCGATGTTTAAATAATTGTAGAAAATGCAGTAGCATTGATGGTAATGATGGTGAGCATCCTGGTCGTAATTTAAACGAAGAGCGCGAACTCTAAGAAATTGCAGTGTGTAGTTTAGCAGAAACTAATTTCCCGTGCAATAGTACAAACATTGCTGAAGAAATGAATATTGAACCATGAACAGTTCGCAATATTCGAAAAGGAATAAATACCGTTGCTATAAGTTGCAAGCTACACAAGAAATTTTTCCAGAAAATCATCAAAAGCGTATGGAATTTTGTGGAGATATGATGAATTGGGCTAATGAAAACGAAAGATTTATTGAAAATATTTTGTTTAACGACGAGTGTTCTTTTAACTTACATGGCCATCACAATCCGTCTGTCGCTGTACTCTCGAGAAAACAAACACATTAGTATTCCTTACCAGATACAATACCCCCAAAAAGTTAATGTGTAGGCATGAATTTTAGGCAGTTGCATTTTTTATCACCGGAATGAATGCGGACAAATATTTAGAACTGTTGAGAAACCAGACAGTTCCAGCTGTTCAACGCCTCAATATAAATTTTGATGACATTTGATATCGAGAAGATGGCTTCCCTGCTCATACTGCAATAAGAGTTCAACAGTTTTTGGAAACTACGTTCCCTAACCGTATTATTAGTGGAAAAGGTACTATTAAATATCCTATTAAATATCCTCCTCGCTCACCTAATATCGCACCGAACGACTTTTTGTTTAGGCATACGTATCCCAGTAAATGTATGGGCACAGGCATGAACGTGCTAACAATTTGGACCAACTTCGTGTCAAAATTACAGGCTCTCTAAACAGCATCACCCAAGAAATGTTAGAAAACACCCGAACTGAATTTTATCACAGATCGGGTTACTTCCTTGCGCAAGGTGGAGGTATTTTCGAAAATCTTATAAAGTAGAGTTTTGAAAAAAGTGTTTTCTGTTCATTTTTAAAAATAGTTTTCAATAAGAATTATAATGCCAAAGTTAAACCTTAAACGTAAGTTATACTATCAATGCAAATGTTAATGTTCTTGTTTCTAGCTCTCGTAAGTTGCTTCTTGGTTCTTCTTACGAGTAATAATCGAAGCAAGTCATAAATTCGCAATTACAATAAACTTCGATGTTTGAGGTATTATCATTTAATGTTTAAGTGTAAAGTATTTACTTAATAGTTTCAAAGAACACGCGACTTTTCGACATCATTTTAATTGCTCTGGTTCGTTAGAAATGTTGAAGCTAGATTGAAGGAGACTTAAGTAGTTCATATTTTGTGCCTACATGCAAATATGTACAAGTGGCAACATCGGTAAAGTTGTCTCTCTCACACTCATATAATGCTTATTGGGTTTCTTTCTAGCTTATTATAAGTCAGACCCGCAAAAATGTTTTTCCATACATCTATAACTGACAAATAACATGATCAGTTGATACATACAAGCCTAAAATGTGAAGCAAGTGGCTCTAAAATGCATTGGGTGTATGTAAAGAATTGTAATATTACAGTGAAAACTAGAATTATAGCATATCAGATAAATCACATAAAGACTCACTTAATATTTAAACCGTAACTACGAGAAATGTTGAATCCTGAATTATACAAGCAAAAGATGTGTAAAATGGAACGTTTGCGATATTAAACTCGGTAATACGTGAGAACGTTAAAGTGTGAAACCGTAATGCAATCAGAGGATTGCATTGACTTTCACTCGGAAAGTACGGAAATTGATAAAAGATTTAAAAGGAATAAGTTTGAAGGAACATCAATACTAACATTGAAAGTAAAACATCACATAAAGATATTAATGTACACCAGTAGGAAATATGTCGTTTAATAAAATTGTACATTCAAACATACTCAAAAATATATATGTTGCATATAATTTGAATTTACTTGCAATAATTCAATTTGCATAACCTTACCAATCATTATATCGAACCCAGAATGTAATTGGTAATACATTATACTAATAAAAACAATATGCCTGCTTAACCCACGCGAGGGCGACCCCCTGTAAATTACTGCACATTCCATATTTGAAGAGTAATCGCCCAAAACCACCCGATAAATTCACTTTTGAAGAAAAATAAATTACACATCGATTGTTACGAACATAAAGGCCTATTATCGATTTACATAACCACATTCGAGCAAAAGCCGATATTTTCTATATAAAATCGCATAGGAAATTACCTATTTCGTGCAAAAACAATAAATCCAATATTTTGAGCAGAACCCGATAAATCGTTAATGTTGTATTGTATTGCATTGCTACCTGGTTAAATTAATAAAACCATCAAAATAAACTTTCCCTTTCTTACAACAGAGAACTACATAGCCGATGTTAGGAATATAATATGAGTTTCCGTTTTATTCCTGTCAAACACTTTTAACCTCTAAAGTGAACAAAATCGAATTATTTCTATTTAACTGGCTAATAGAATGGCTAATAGTATGGAACATGACGGAGAAGCTCATGTTTTGGTGCGAAAAGGCAATCAGGGCCGAAAAATGAAACAAACCGCAAAGGTTATATTATTTTTTATTATAAAGACCTAACACTATGGTTCAACCAAATATGGGCTCGTTCGATAAAGATAAAGTGAGAGTGTTTCACAATAGTTTAGAGGGAAGGGAAAGCCATTATAGCAGGGCAAAGTATAGGAGAATTTACTTGAGTGTTAACCTCAACATGAAAAAACTCCCCGAACTCTATTAAAATCAGAGTGGTGAAGAGAACAAGGTGCACTTCAAGATGTTTCGTAAAATTTTTATAAACATGTTCAATACTGGATTGTCTAGCTCAGCGTCGGATTGCTGTGTAAATTGTATGAATTTTAAATTTTAGATTGAAACATTAAAAGAAGATGACAAAAGAAAAAAAAAAGTTTATAAAAGTAGGTCAATGCTTTTTATTAATTGTTGAGAGAAAAACCACCACATTCTATAACTGTTTGTTTCGACAACAGGTGCAACGTCTTGCTAGAACACCTACTAATTTCGCGTTTTATGCGTGTCAAGTAAGGTTTTACTCGTTCTGCTGCACTTATGTCCAATATAAACATCCTACGTTTTTTTAAGAGGTCGGTGAATCAATTACGCGGAGGATTAACGGGTTCGGCTCGCTTAAACTACATAGATTTTTTGGGGTTTGACAGCGTGACAAAGCTGAGACTCTTCTGTGGTCGCTGCGGGGTTAGAACAGATTATACATATTATACATGCGTTACATTTTTGGCTTAGTTTTAAATCACCAGTTACCGTCTCCGAAATTCAAATAGTGCTCTCTGTCCGTGGGCACTTCTTTTCTCTAGCGGAGAGGGTTTTGGAAGAGTAGAAAAAGTAATAAAACACGATCTTAGTTTCCTGCGGAGAGTACGAACAAATATATGAGAAAATTGTAAATCAAAAACCTGGAGAGATTCCTCAAAAAGGCCAAACGAATAGCAGATCATTTTGATGAAATTTTAAAATAGTTCTGTGAAGTTTTAGGGGTACCCAAATTTTAGTTTCACCCCAGGTACAGAAAAATTCGAAAAACAAAAAAAAAAAAATAAAGTTGATGACGCATTATAGGAAATGAGTTTAGACCGTGGTATTCCCGAAAAAAGACACCTTTTGAAGCAACAACTTTGTTCTACTTGAGAAGAGTTGGAATTGCCAGAAATTATATGGTACAAGAATTTATTACACTTATTGATGACAAAAAAGGAAATGGAGATTAACAACTTTGTGATTGCTTTGAAGAGGAAACCGGAGTGCAAGTTTATCTTTTTCAGTAAATTAATGTTAAATTTTCGGAAAATAAAATTTATTTAAAGTATTTGAATTGTTACTATTTTTTTTTTGAGGAGGGGAAATCCTTTATGGACATCACCGACTGATTGCGGTGATAGTGTGGGAGTCTCCAAACTGGCGTACCACTAAAACCCCTCCTCAATGCATCAGCTGCTGAGGATATTAGCACTATACCCTGTACTTATGTGAACTGAGCATTTTACGAAACTAGATGTACAAGTGAGTAGCAATAATCCCTAACTATAACAATGCACAGGTAGGTATATTAACGCTTATAGCATTATGCATAAAAACAAGCTACACCTCTACAGTTTCTCAAACAGATGGGTCGCCTTTCAGAAGTTTAGCGTTTTGCTCATTTTTTCTTTTGTCAAAGATTTTCAGCATACCTGTTTTGAAGATCCCACATCCTTCTCTGTCCGGAATACTTTGGACATTCGCATACTAGGTGAGTAGTGCTTAGCGGAGTTTGACACTCGTCACAGATTGGTGGCTGTTCCCCACTTAACAGGTGTATATGTGTGAGCGCCGTATGTCCTATTCGTAGCCTATGCACTATAATTGCCTCTCATCTTGTTAGGCCCGCTACCTCGCATCCTACCTTTACTTCTGGTTTTATGGATCGAAGTACAGTGTTATCTTGATCCCAGGATTGCTGCCATTGCGACATGATCATTTTCTTTATGGCAACCTTTGTTGGGAATTCATTTCCCTCCTGTCCCACTACTACCCCTTCATAATTTACCGTTTCTAAATATTCTTGTACCCTTATGGCAAACTGTCGAGTAAGTCTGCTTTTGTATAGGTTATCGGCCTCTGCAAGTAACTGGTTGTTGGGGTTACTTGTTGTAGATTTTAGTCTCGTTACGTATGTCAACATCAGCATACTCCTAATGAGATCTAAGGGAATCATGCCTGATTCGCAGTGGAGGCTGCTGACAGGGTTGGTTGGAAAAGAACTTATTCCCTATCTGATGCCTAAGATTCCACATTTAGTTTTCGTAGACTGCTCTTCCGAGCCGATGAGTATTAATCAATTTTCTAGTCTCCACAAGATCAAGATTTTCTCTAACACTCGACCATATTTCTAGAATTACAAGACATAACTTAATGAAAAGGATTCATAAATGTTTAGAAGTAGATGGTGCTAATTTTCAACACTTATTATAAAACCTTATTTGTTTAATATTACATTTAGTTAGTTTTGTTTGTAAGTTATCTAATTAAAATAATACAAAATACCTAGTCAACGTTTTTAATGATATTAATAATCCTTTCAGGCTATTGGTTACTTTTCAGAATTAATAACTTATGAAAAAATAACAAAATATCACCTTAAATAATGGAAATCATGGCCTACCCTTTACTAATGTTGAAATAATGAAATAAATAATGAAATATCTCAAATGTGGTTGGATTTTGGTATAGGGAATACTGATACCAAACGAATTGGCTTAAAAAATTCCAGCGGAAAAGGTAACAAAATACAGGGCGTTCTATTTAAAGTAAGCAACATGTAAATGATTTAAATTGTGCATGTTGGCGGCTAAGTTTAAAACACCCTATATGAAATATTAATGAGATGGATATATGTAGTTAACGGACAAGCGCTTGTTGTTTGTTGGTTACAATTTCACGTCACTAGCTTTGTTATTAATATCTCGAAAATACTTCATTTTTGGTATAGGACATTGTGCACAAATTTTATTTAGAATTTCATGTAGAATTCGAAAATAAAATAAAACATATTAGGTTCCATTTAAAATAACAAAGTTGGAGTCTACTTCCGGTATAACCGGAAATGCCACATTCAGGACAATATTATATTTGAACTCAGCGTCATCCAAAACCTAGAGCTTCGTAATTTCAGATTTTTAACATAACTATATCCGCCATTACTTTTAATCAAAGCTCTTCGCGCCACACCCTGTATACCGACCACAAAGCCTTAACTTTTTTGCAAACTTGCAAATCTTTAAATTATCGTTTACAAAGATGGCCAGTTATCATTCAAAGGTATAACCCTTAAAAAAAAGTTAATGTAGCATCATGTTGACATATGCCAGAGGTCGAAACTACTAAACCAAAAACATGAAGGATTAATGATAAATATAGTGGCAAATAGACTGATGGAAATAGCAGCGGTAGATCTTTTTGATCATGCACCGAGAAGAAAAGGAGGGGGTTGCACATTTGTTTGTTATGAATTACATATTCACAAAGTACGCAAGAACATATCCGAATTAGAAAAGCAAATAGGCGCACCCTATTGAAGAAAGTTAAGGAAGGTTTTGTACCACTCGTTGGTAAACCGAACGTGATTTTAGCAGACCATGGAAGCCATTTATTATCAGCAAGATGCGGAGAAGAATTGGAGGAAATGGATATTCAAGCAAAGATAACCTCAGTCTCCCACCCCGCGACCAATCCACTATAAAGGGTTATGAGGGAGTTATGGAGATTATTTAGAACATACTGCAATCAAGATTATACGAGTTGGACAAAATGGGTACCGCACTCACTTAATTTTTCATATCATAAGTGAGAGGAAAACAGGAACTACGGAGATCATTCCAGAGTTTAGGAACCGTGCAGATGAATGTTTGGTATGTCAGGTGGAGATTTGTACCGCATACTGATGATGTGAATGAGCGAACCGAGTATTCCTAGCAAAGCTAGCCCGACATGCTATCAAAGAATGTAATTCAGCAGCACAATAGCCATTGCAATATCGATAATACAAAGAAAGAACTGAAACGGTGGATTACCATTATGAGTAGATTGAGATGAACTGCTGTCGTGAATCGGAGCTTTCAGAGGAGACTTGTATTTCAGATAGGAACAAAATGTCAGGTTGTAATTGTTCAAGATGTTGGTGAGCAGTATTAAGATTAGACTTGATACCGCGGATGTTGAGGTAGCGGTTCATAAAGTTAGTACTTTGGATGACTGAGGTCGCTTGGGCCCTGCCCTTCCGGCAATCCGAATGGGCAGGATTTTACGTTCGGCATTTATTACCCTAGCCATCTTTCTTTAATTTTTAATTTGGGACTTTCAATTCAATAGGAAGACAGCGAGGGCGAGAAGGAAGGGTAAGGATGAGAATAGATCAAGGATGAAGAAAAAGAAGTGCCCGGCAGCCCTTACCAAGCTCAGAGAGTTAGATACCCAATATTAAGGTGTATTTTACAATTTCCACAGAGAGAACACCTGTTGGTTGAAACGAGATCGTACTATATACAGATAGGTTGAAAACCAAGGCAGAGAAAAGAGAAACAAGAGTTGATGAAAAAACCTGTGAAATATGTTAAATACAATAAGCATACTGTCCTTAAGTAAAAGGTTAACATAAATAAGAGTACTAAGATCGTTAAAATCGGTGACGCAATGCTTTAAAATCACGTGTTTCTTCATATTGGAGGTCAACAACGCTTATCTTTAAATAGTGAACCAACGATATAAAATACGATAATAGAACCAGTGTAGTAAATTAGTAAATGAACGATAACCATAATAATTAATGGTTAGTTTAGGTCAAGCATTTTAACATAAAGATTGTGTAGCCGAGCGGTCCACGTGTAAAAACTGCCTTTGTTATTGCGTAAATTTTGTAGTGAAAATTAAAACTTATAAGTATAACCAAAATATTTGTAATCGCGTGAACTTTGCGAGCAATGGAATGAATGAATGTGCAGGATCAGCGATGGAATTCCAAAGAATAGATTTGGTAAACAAAGAAATACAGCACCAGACTGCTGAATCTATGTAAAAAGAAAGCGTGTATGTGTTTTATTTTTCATTAAATTGTATATTAATTATCAGCACTGAATGAACCAGTCTTCATTCATTGCTTGATGTGCATGTTAGATGATAAGAAATATGAAAAATCATAATAATCAGTAGGGGGTTGATATAAGGGATTGTTGTTTTGTTATTGAAAACAAAGCATTAGTGCATTTTTGAGTTTGTTTGAATTAAATAAGCGTACCGTTTGATTTATTTTTATTATTGACTAGTATGAACATTAAAGGCTTTGAAGTAATCTCAAGAAAAGTTAAAAATTCCACATACATTTAAGAAAATCAGCTTTGAGGGTATTTTTGATAATTGATAAACAATAACCATTTCGTTTAATAAGTAAGCTAGTCGGCGCAAACAGTTGAGAAAAACATTATTAAGCAACTATTATGTTTCATTTATGCAGACTGAAACTGTATAGCAAGCTATTTAAAAATAAATTACTGAATGTTATTTTCGCGAGTTGAAACTACCCAGAATAAATCGAAAGGTAGACATTTTGAGTTCTTATGATAACTACATGAATATTAATTAAAATATTTGGAATTATTAAAAATGGTAAGGGAACCCTATATTCCATTTTTTGTGGCGAGTGTAAACAAACAAAAGGAAGCGGTCCATGTTTACGCCCGTTGCATCCGATAACTATAAACACAATTCTATAAACTTTTGAACAACTCCCAATTTTTACAATCTGCTACATTAACTGAAAACCGCATCACGTTGATACCTACTTATATCATTGTGGATAGCCCGAAGATCTATAACGAAATCAGACGACTGGAAGATTGAAAGCTAAGTCAAACATTATCTTTACGCTTTTATGAATAAATACTTTTAACGCTTCACCCGTTTGTGATTGCAAACACACATGAATCTATATTCATGTGATTTATGGTAACCTTTAAGTAATGATCTGTAATTTTTGTTTTACATGCTGGATTTTAAAGTTTAATCAGTTTATCTGTGTCAATTCTACAGTGATTCATTTAATCTGAATAATTTTTGTAAATGTAGAACAAAAGCTGTACAGGAAAATGCATTCATCACGGCTGCATATGTATATTACTGCTATATGTGCTTGTTAACCCTCTAATAGATAAATATTTGTCTATCTATGAAGATATGTACTATTGACTATGGGCTGCTTAATTGTTGATTAATTTTATTATTGATGAAACGCTTTGCAGATTGTACCATATGTATAGAGATCTTGTGGGTGGCCTATAAAGTAACATAGACTTGCAATTTTATTTGATTCCATACTGCTTCAAGCTGATTTTACTAAATTAAAAAAAAAAATTATTTAGCTTTGGGTTATCCGAGTAGAAAGATTAAATTCCTCACTTTATTCTTTTTACTCTATTCAATAATTTAAAGTTTCAGATTTCATTTGTTAATTTAATATATCGAAGTAGGTCATTAATACACCGAATTTTTCATTTCTTTATGCTACGTTTTTATTTAAACAAACCGTAATTTAAACATTTAGTTTTCGTTGGGAGTTGCTTTAGCGTTTAGAAGAGGGTTAATAATCAGATATAGCAGTAATACATACATGCAGCCGTAAGGATTGTACAGCTTTTTTCTACGTTTACAAAAATAATTAAAATTAATTAAAGCACTGTAAAATTGACACAGATAACCGGAATTAAATTTTAAAATCGAGCATTTAAAACAAAAATTACAGATAATAGAGAGATTTTAAGCCACCTAATTTATAACGTACCTTTAACGCTAAACGTTATAGTACCCATGCGCACTACTGAAAAAATAATGTTTATACCGTACATCTTTTTAGGTTTTCGAAACTATAAAATTGACGGTAATAACGTTAAAAACATAACCACACTTTTGTTATTAAATACTAACATACAAAATAGTGAGTATTTTGTGCACACAAGTTCATTACGGCGGGATTGCAACAAAATATTGAACGTGCAATAATAATGCGAAATTTAAGATGTGAAATAGACCATAATTTGATTAGGGGCGTAATTTTGCATTATATTTTTGAACCGGTTGTGTAGTGGGTAATCCGAGACCCCTTTTTAATCTAAATGAAATGGACAATAAGGAAGCACAGTTAAATTTTCGATTTAAAAAGGATGATATTCCATTCTTAATTCAAGGCTTACGTATTCTAAATGTAATTAGAACTAGATCAGGACATCTTGCAAGTGGTAAGTTTCATGCTAAAAAATTTACTTTGTAATATTCCTTATGTGCAGACTTCTAGGGAATGTGTATATTATTACGTCGTTTGGCATATCCGAATCGCTGGTGTGAGTTGCAATATATTTTTGACAGGTCGACATCAGCTCTTTAAGAATTTGAATTGTTTTATGAATAAACATATATACGACAACTTTAGATATCTTTTGGAAGACCTAGATAATTTACATTGGTTAAATCGGGATCGTTTACAAGAATATTCTGCCGTAAGTTGGTTGTTCTTGCATTGTAATTTCGATGATCATATTTTGTTTAATAGGCTGTAGTTGCGAAAGGTACAGCTGTAGGAAATTGTTGGGGGTTTATAGATGGGACAGCAAAAGCAATATGTCGACCTTCTGAAGACCAAGAGGAATACTATTCAGGACATAAACACTTGCATTGTGTGAAGTCAGTAGTTTTTCCTGATGGCATTACTGTTAGCACAATTGGAGCTTTTACAGGGAGGCGGCATGATGCTGGAATATTTAGAGAATCGAGTATACATAACCAATTGTAAAACAAAAGACAGTATGAAGGTGGAACCTCTTTTGTTCTTTTTGAATATCAGGCGTATGGAATAAGGGAGTTGTTTTTATGTTCATTTCCAGGACATGGTGTTAATCAGGCACAACGAAATTTCTGTCTCCATGTCTGTTGTAAGACAGGCTGTTGAATGGAGTTTTCAAAAAATTATAGTGTTATTTGCATTTTTGGAATTAAAAAAATTAAAAAGTAATGTTACAGGATGTTCAAGAAATGTATAAAACCGCAACCATTTTATCAAACTGTCATAGTTGTTTATATGGTAATCAAATTGCCCAATTTTTAATGTAAATCCAGTACCGCAGTACCTTCAGAATTATTAGTATAGGTATTGATGTATGTAATATAGTATTAAAAAATGAAGATTACTGAAATATTTAGTATTGTAGAGCCTCAATTATGATAGTTTATTCATATCTTGTTTTTCAATCATATTGTTTAAATTTTTTCTTTCTTCTATTTCAGAATTAATTTTTCTTCATTCCAAATTCTTCTAAATTGAAATGTTTCTCCATTAGTTTGATTTTCTTTTTCTCTATATTTAATTTGCGTTTTTCGTGTTCATGTCGTTTTTATTTTAATTGCAATTGTTGGGCCTCATACTGCTCAAGATAAGACAATCCTTATCTCTGTGTATTAATTTTTCGTTTTCTGGATCTAACTGTCCCTACAACAGAATGAATATGTCAGTTTATACTTTCCTAGAACATTAAATTGTTTAAAGTTACAGATACGTAATTATTACAATAACATTTAATGACAACTTACGATTATCAAGTAAAATAAATTTATACATACCCAACACTGTAGAAGATTTACATGCTGATCCAACACCTTTGATTAGTTTAGGTGCATTTCTTCTGCCATTAAAATTGGAACATGTGAACGATGGTCCTGGTGCATCAATTCTGGTTCCTCCAGTGTTCACGTCTTAAATATAATTCAGTTTTAGAAATGATTTTGTAGTTGCAATAAACTATCGAATAACAAATTTATTGGTGGCATACAATAGTCTACGATATGTTTTACAGAAATGTATAGCAGACAAAAACGAAGAATGGAAAGTAACAAACTGGCAGGATGCACAATTATTTTACCAAATCTTCAATGAGGACTTCCCAAAATGTTTATCTGCCTATTCTAATTTTTAGTTACATTTATAATTTATGCCTTACCTAAATTTTCTTCGTGTGATCCTGTATTCAAATCAATGCACTCTTCATTTTCGTTATTAACAGGAACATTTATTTCTAACGGAGCTGGTATCACACCTTAAACCCAACTGTTATTAGTTATGCAATTAAATATTATATCTTTCATAGTACAAGCATACGTACTTAGCTAAGTTCCAACTGTGCTTAAATAAATGACAAAATACTTACTCCCATAATCATAAGGAATTAAGCCTTCTTCAACCAAGTTTGTCTCATTTGTCAAGGTCTTTGATGGTTCCTCTGCTGACCGATTCCGTGCCTCAATACCCCTTATTTTCGTATTCTTGTTAGTAGATTTTTTCCTTTTATTTCCACTAAATTCATGCATCATGTCATAAATATTTTGACACAATTGGTGTTTTTCGGTTCTTATCACCTCTATTGCTGATTTATAATTACCATGTATAAATTTTAATCCAGAATAATAACTACGGAACGTGTTATACTTACTTATCTTTTAAAATCTTAAATTGTTCCTGCCAAAGCATAATAAGACGTTCTAAATCATCTTTCAACGTTCTGGTACTGAATTATTTTCCAGTTATACAGCAATGATTTTCTTGAATTACTTCCCTTAAAGAAGCATTCTCAAAAGGGTTCTGCCCTAACACCTCCCGAAAAAGTGCTAGATCATCGTGGTCGGTGAATATTTGCCTTTTTGATACAATTTCCATCATAAAACAACACAAACATAACCAACGGTTATACCTTCCTAAGGGTTAGATCAATTGAATTGTGGGTTAGATGTAAGTAGATACCGTCGAAAGTCAGCGTTTCCAAGTTGTAATTAATATTTTGAGCATATTTATAATGTTAGAACGTAATCAACTAGGCACATTATTCTGCAGAAGCATTAAAACATATTATAGTAATTTTTTTTATTAGTCGGGAGGGGTTTTTTTACTTTTAACCCTTCAGTTCTCGTGATCTTGCTTGTCGCGCAAGTGCTCCCATGGATTACAATCGTAATCCAAGTCAATATCAGGTAGACCGTGATTGAAAACTTTATTTTTATATAGTTAAACAACCTTAAACTATATGGAACACTTTTTGAACAGAAAAAAAACTGAAAAAAACGTAAACTCTCACACAACAGTTTGAACAAAATAGAAACTTCTAACGTAATTAATTTTCACTACAATCGGACTCGATCTCTTCATTTACTTCATTCGTCCACGGTATGCAACCTTCTTGAAGATGAACTGGACAAACCCATTTACCACAAATGTTACATGATTTTCTGGTGCTTTTATTTCTACTCCTGCTCAAACTTGACAACGACCCACAGACGAAAGCAACCTTCTCAAAATCGGAATCGAATACATCTATTTTTGTCCGGCGGAACATTTGTATAGCTATAATAGAAAAGAAGTTGTTGCCATATAGCACGCGAAATATACAAATACATGCGTAGAGGAGCTACATAACTATATTTTTACAACTGTATTTCCAGTTACAATACACATAATCGATTGCATCTCGAAATGTGGGGTTTAGACACGAAATTTCGATTTGCAACACAAAATCAAAATTGTGTTTCTCTTCTATGCGTTCGTAAAAATGTGCTTTGATACATTTATTTCAATGAAAATTGTACTTACTGTTTATAAACAAACGTGTGTAAAACTATTATTGCACTTATGTCCACAAAAAATATACTCGCGTGAATACTCGCATGGATTACACTTCTAACAGAAGATAAATTGTGTAGCACTCCTACCTCTAACGAAGCTAAATACCAACTGATCTACACTGGAGAATCATAAAGTAAACGTACATAAAGTTCACCTCTGACCAAGTTACTGCCTAAAGAATATTGCTAGATTGCATATGTAATCCACGCGAGTGCCCGAGGGTTAAACACATACCTATACGTGCAATTTGACTATTCTATTAAAATATTTTCCCCTATTAGTGTTTACGCTATTTCAATCTAAATAAAGTACAACGTTATCGGTTAATAACGTATTCTCTTATTTTCTTCTTATTTCGTAACCGCAGTATAACGGATAACGTTTAGCATTGCTAAATTAAGTGACTTAAAATCTCTCTATTTACTTAAAGGTTACCATAAAGTAAAGTACGGTAGGAAGGGCTGTACATTAATACAGATTCAGGTGTTTTTGAAATCACAAACAGGTGAAGCGTTAATAGTATTTATGCACAAAGGCGTAAAGATAATGTTTGACGTAGCTTTGAGTCTTCCAGTCGTCTGATTTGATTATAGGTCTTCGGGCTATCGAGAATGTTATCAGTAGGTATCAACGTGATGCGGTTTCCAGTTAATGCAGCAGATTGCAAAAGTAGGACGTAGTTCAAAAGTTTATAGAATTAAGTGTATAGTTATCGAACCCTCAGAGTAGAAACCTCTTAATAATAATTATAATTATCGGACCCCCAGAGTAGAAACCACTCAACCAGGTATACAGGGCTGTACATTAATATAGATTCAGGTGTATTTGAAATCACAAACAGGTGAAGCGTTAAAAGTATTTATGCACAAAGGCGTAAAGATAATGTTTGACGTAGCTTTGAATCTTCCAGTCGTCTGATTTGCTTATAGGTCTTCGGGCTATCCAGAATGTTATCAGTAGGTATCAACGTGATGCGGTTTCCAGTTAATGCAGCAGATTGCAAAAGTAGGAAGTAGTTCAAAAGTTTATAGAATTAAGTGTATAATTATCGAACCCTCAGAGTAGAAACCTCTTAATAATAATTATAATTATCGAACCCCCAGAGTAGAAACCACTCAACCAGGTATACAATAAGACCAATTCAAACAAAAGGGAATTTCGAAAGAAACGGTTATGTTCATAAACCAAATTGATTAGAATTTTCTAGCCGGAACATGTATGTATTTTCCTTAAGGTTACTATATTTATAATGAGACAACTGTTGTGTTGATGGTTGACATTTTAACCTTAAATTCGCAGGAGTGCAAGAAATAACTAATAATAATTAATCATTCCGAATAATGAGGAATATATAATATATACATACATATATATATATATATATATATATATATATATATATATATATATATATATATATATATATATATATATATATATATATATATATATATCAGTATACGCACGGAGTTTCTATAGAGCCTATTGGAATTTTTTAATTCTTGTTTCTTAGAGAATATACAGGGTGTCTAGGAGCACAATTTAAAGATAATTTCAACTATATAGGGTATTCACAAAAAGGGATCCATACCAAAGTTGTATATTTCTTAATGGAACACCCTGTATATTATATGTTTTTTGTAATCTACGAATAAAATAAAGGCAAGTTGCAATAGAATTCCCTATACCTAAAGCATACTGTTTAAATGAAATTTAATGATTTTTGAAATTACAGGCTTGAATTGAAATATATTTTTGCTACGCTTATTATTATTGAAACAGCGTAGCCTCTGTCAGTACTTTGCAAAAGGGTTGTTGTGTAAAACGGCACAAATTTTTTGTTAAGAAGATATATAGTGCACTCAAAAATCAAATGTCAACTGTAGGTACCTAATATTGCAAATAGCTGCCTTATTTTAAATAGCACACCCTGTATTTAATAAAAAAATTTGTTGTAAAATTTTATAACCATTCAGATTATACTAGGGCTCCCTATACCTAACTCTAACAGTTTTTGAGTTATTTTGAAATTTTTAGTTAAGTTATACTAATTCCGATACTCTTAGGTTTACTTGAAGTTGCAAGGCGGCATTGACAATATTTAATTATTATTTGACATTTGTTAAATAATATAACGTCATAATATTGTATTTCTAAGGTATTCACTTTGTAATAATAAGCGAATTTGTCCTACAAAAATTATGTAAAAATTAATACATACTCTGACAAAAGCCTGTCACTGGAAATAATGAGTTTGAGGTAATTGTCGCCCTTCTTGAGAATTCCCACACAAATCAGGGTGAAATAAGTCGAGAAGTAGCTTTCAGCAAACGTAGCGTTGGTAGAATAATTAAAAGACGCAAATTTCATCCATACCGCATTCAGTTACATCAGGATCTGCTTGATAATGATTTCATTTGAAGACTTGATTTTTGCCTATGGGTTCTGAACACAGTGGGTGAAAATGATAATTTTTGCTACTCTGTACTATTTTCAGACGAATCCGCGTTCCATAATAACGGATTGGTCAACAGACACAATTTCCATTACTACAGTGATAAAAATTACCATTTAGTTCGCACCCCTGATCATCAGCACCGATGGTCTGTTAACGTGTGGGACGGAATTTTGGGATCGCACATAATAGTCTCGCTTTTTTAATGGACATTTAAACGGTAAAAGGTTTCGCAGATTTTTGCAATATAGTTTGCGTGATCTTTTGGAAGATATTCTAATAGATATCAGAAGACGGATGTGGCTTCATTTAGATGGTGCCCCGGCACATTTCACAAGTTCGAGAATATTTCAATAGAACTTTCACTAATAAATGGATACGACGGAGAGGACCACAAAATTGGCCCGCAAGATCCCCAGATATGACTATTTTTTTTATGGGGCTACATAAAAGGTACTGTTTATAACGTACCTCCGACTACACCTGATGATATGAAGGCAAGAATACGCAATGACTTTGAAGCAATAACACCTCAAACGTTATTAATGTAAAGAGGTCTTTCCAAGACAGAATACGCCTTTGTATTGATCAAAATGCACGCCACTTCGGAAATTTATTAAAGTAGAAGCGTGTGTTTGTAGTTGTAATTATTTTTTAAATTCTAACTGTGATTAAATTATTTCCATGTTTTGTAAATATACCGTATTTTTTTTTCAATTAGTACCAAGTTTCATTTACCCTACAAAATAAAAAAAAGATGTCATCTTGTATTTCAAGGCCATCTTAATATTGAAAAATTAGATGTAATATTTAAAATAAAAAGAAATCAAAATAACTCAAAAAATGTTAGAGTTAGGTATAGGGAACCCTAATATAATTTGAAATGTTATAAAATTTTACAACAGATTTTTTTATTAAATACAGTGCTATTTAAAATAAGGCAGTTATTTGCAATATTAGGTACATGAAGTTGACATATGATTTTTGAGTTAACTGTATATGTTCTTAATAAAAATTTCATGCTGTCTTACTCAACAACCCTTTTTCAAAGTACTGACAGAGGCTACGCTGATTCAATAACAATAAACGTAACAAAAATAAATTTTGAATGCAAGCATGTAATTTCAAAGATCAATAAATATCTTTGAAACGGTAGGTTTTAGGTATATGGAATTCTATTGCAACTTGCCTTTATTTTATTCATAGATTCCAAAAAAATATATAATATACAGGGTGTTCTATTAAAAAATATAACTTTGATATGTATATCTTTTATTTTACCCTGTATAGTTGAAATTACTTTTAAATTGTGCTTCTAAGAAAAAATAATTAAAAAATTTGATTTAACGTAATACTCGACCTCATTCTAATACTAGTTTATGCAATTGATATTTTATTGTACATTTTAACGTCTAGTTAATTGTGTATTAAATTCGTAAGTTTTATTTACCTTTTTAATTATTGACAATTTGCACTTGTAGTGTTCATCCCTGATGATGGTCTAATTATTTAATAGACCGAAACTATATACATATATATATATATATATATATATATATATATATATATATATATATATATATATATATATATATATATATATATATATATATATACGGATCACTTTCCGGCTGCCATTTTTATTTATCTATCGATTTAAATGAAACTTGGCAGGGTTGTTACTCTAACCAAACGTCATTTTAGGAATTTTTGACAAGCATTTCCGGCTTCCGGTTTTACCGGAAATGACCTTAACTTTTGATTTTTAAATGACACCCCCTGTAAATTTTTGTTTTTTTCGGATTCTGGAGGTCATTTTACGGCCGATTGCGTAATGTTTAAATCGATTTTTTTCCAAATGTAATTTTATTTTCTCATCCAGAGTGCCATGACCATCTTAAAATCATTCTACATACTTAGCTCACTTCCAGAAAAATACAAACTCACTCTTATCTATGTTAACTTTTTACTAGAACGTTCTAAACTTTATTTTTTCCGTAGCTCAAAAAAATTAAATGGAAGCATACCACTTTCATAAATCTACTAAATGCAGTATTTTGAAACGAATTTATTGACGTATAACACGTTTTGTCATTTTTACCCATTTTCGATTTAAAGCATTTTTATTTTTATATTTACGTCTTACTCATTAATAAAATACACTTCCTATGTCACAGCACATCAGAGTTGCCATGAAAACAATAGGTGGCTAGGTTGCCATGGAAACACTATGGTAAATTAAAAAGTTTGACAGGTAATAATAAAGGTTGTTGTTTATTAACATAAATCTAATATTTTACTTAAAAATTAAATTAAAGTTTGTACTTAGTTTAATTATAAAATTAACAAAAATGTTTACCAAGAGTGAACAGGTTGATATACTTATTATGTATGGACATTGTACCAAAAATGAAGCGGAAACGAGTTTATCGGCAAGAATATCCTGAGCGTCTTCATCATCCTACAAGACAATACATTATCTACCTTATAAGAAAAATGCGCAAAGAATCAGATAATTTGCAACAACATTTTATTAATAAACAAACGGAAGAAAATGTAATAGCATATGTCATTCAAAACCCCACAGCATCCACAAGGGAAATTGCCTTTAAATTAGACATTAGCGCAGAATCGGCAAGAAAGATCTTGAAGAAACGTGGATATAATTCATTTAAGTACCAGCTTCACCAACATTCGTACGAGGGAGATTTTGTTAGAAGACTGGAATATTGCAACTGGTTCTTGGAACATAACGATGCCGATAATAGCCTAGCCAATTCTATTTTGTATTCTGACGAGTCGAGATTTACCAATAATGGAATGTTCAACAGGCAAAATACAAAATATTGGTCAACGATAAATGAACACCGAATGATGGAAGGTAATTTTCAAGAGATATTTGGAGTAAATGTATGGCTGGAATAATTGGTACTCGTATTGTGGGACCGATTCTTTTCCAAGAGCATTTAAATGCAGAACGATATTTGGGTTTTTTACAATGTGAAATTGAAAATTTTTTGGAGGAATTACCGTTGGAAATAAATAATCAACACCTTTATTATCAACAAGATGGTGCGCCGGCTCACAACGCTATTGTTGTGAGAAATTACTTAGAAGAACGATTTGGAGAACATGTTATCTCTACCCGTGGACCGATCCTCCTCGTTCGCCTGACCTTACACCTCTTGACTTTTTTTTGTGGGGCCATATTAAGGAGATTGTTTACCAAACACCGCCAACAACACTTAACATCTTAGAAAACCGTATACGAGCGGCATTTGCTAGCATTACCCCCGACATGCTTAGGAATGTCGTAGAAAACAACGTTTTTCTTGTTAGGAAATGTCAAGAGGTGGAAGGGCAGCACTTTGAAAATTTAATTGGTGGTTAAAAGGTCCAAAAGTTACAATCTAATACCTATTGTTATATTATTGTTAATGTTATTAATTTTTTTAAATTATTTTTAATACTGTTTAAAATTATTACACTCTGTTTGTTTTAAAATAAATTTTGTTCAATCGTTGTCTGAAAAAACTGGGAAAATACTCAAAGCAATGCATTAAAATTGTGTTGCTTTAAAAACAACTGTCAGACCCGCCCATAATGCGGCAAAAATAAAGTTTAGAACGTTCTAGTAAAAAAGTTAACAAAGATAAAAGTGAGTTTGCATTTTTCTGGAAGTGAGTTAAGTATGTAGAATGATTTTAAGATGGTCATGACACTCTGGATGAGAAAATAAAATCAAAAGTTAAGGTCATTTCCGGTGAAACCGGAAGTCTGAAATGCTTGTCAAAAATTCCTAAAAATGACGTTTGGTTAGAGTAACAACCCTGCCAAGATTCATTTAAATCGATAGATAATTAAAAAAATTGCAGCCGGAAAGTGATATATATATATATATATATATATATATATATATATATATATATATATATATATATATATATATATATATATCCGACCGTAGTCGATCCATCAATTACATCCAGAAATGTTTGATATTCCTCCTGGGATTAAAACGTGGCCTTCAATACTTTTGAAGGAAAAAAGGAAGACAAAGTGTTCGTATTGAACTTAGTAGCTTGATATTACCAACCGTAATGCCAGTGGTTCTGAAAGTACATGTGAAGTATGAGTGGCCATGAACCATTTTAATAAAAATAAATATAATTTAGGAAAATAATATATTTAAGAAAACGCTAAATGAGGAAATGATAGAAGCAGTAATAACCAAAAGATTTTAAGAACTATCTACTCAAATAATACAGTGCGTTCAATATAATCGGACGCACTCAATAACTCTTTTGTATTGCGTTTCACAAGAAAGTGTTTAAATAGTTTTTTATTTATTTACAAATACTCTATTAAGTGCTTGGTTTAGATAATTTTTTAAGCTTCCGGTTTGACCGGAAGCGCACATAATTTTATTTTTTTCAATCACACTGTATATATATTTTTGCATTTTTGCATTGCCTATTTTTTTCTCAATACATACGTATAAAATTCTTATAGGGTTTTATAAAAAAAATTAGAGAAAAATGCCATCGAAGATTTTTCAATTTTATTATATGATTATAAAAATTAAACAAAATCAGTTACAATTAGCGAATAAATTGTTCAAAGTTGCCACCATTCTGTTCTAGACATGCGTCTAATCGTCCCCTGAGTTCATGGTTAGTTGCTTTTTTGATTTGCTGTGTAGTTAAATTAACACATGCAGTTGTAATTCTATTCTTTAAGTCTATAACATTTAAAGTTGGATCGGCATACACCACTGTTTTTAAATGACCCCACAAGAAAAAGTCTAAAGCAGGCCATTCTACCGGGCCGTTAGTTCCTATCCATCGTTCATTGAACGTTTGGTTAAGATATTCTTTTACTATCAACGCGTTGTGTGCTAGAGCTCCATCTTGCTGGAAATACAATTGTCGCAGAAGCAGAGGAAACTCATCGAACATTGTTGGTAGCACGTTATCTAAAAATTCAAGATACTTATTGGCGTTTAGATCACCATCATAGAAATAAGGCCCTAGTAATTGGTTTCTAATTAAACCGCACCAAACATTAGTACCCCATACGGTTTGATGGTTAGTTTCCATTGACCAATGAGGATTTTCGTCAGACCAATAACTATTGTTTTGTTTATTAATAACTCCATTATTTGTAAACTTGGATACATCTGTCCATAAAATATGATCTAAAAATAATGGATTGTGATCACATTGCTCAACTATCCGTGCAATTAAAGTTAATCTCCGATCAGAGTCTTGAGGCCGCAAGTGTTGAACCAAATCGACTTTATACGGCAGCATTTTGAATTTTTTTAATGTCCTGTGAATTGAGCCAACTGATACACCTACTTCTTGCGCTACATGTCTAATAGGATGACCGTGGATTTACTCTAAAATAACCCAATATTTGTACTTCAATATCTTCGGTCAAAACATTTCTTTATTCTGATAATTTACTCCTGGTAATGTTCCACGCATTGTAAGCGATTGTTCAATTTTTCGTATGTAACTTTCGGAAGGATGGTATCTATTGGGATATCTTTGTGCGTATAATTCTACCGCTCGTCGAGAATTACGTTTACATTCACCGAAAATTAACAACAGGTCAACTTTTTCACTGTTATTCATTTTAAACAATTATTTCGATTGAAATCAAATTAAACTTTTATCTGATTGTCAATTGCAGTAAACGAAAAAACATTTGCGATGCGATTTTGTTGATGTACGCTGCCTACGGTTTTGTTTGATTCTTCTAATCGTATAATAAAATTGAAAAACTTTCGATGGCATTTTTCTCTAATTTTTTTTATAAAACCCTATAAGAATTTTATACGTATGTATTGAGAAAAAAATAAGCAATGCAAAAATATATATACAGTGTGATTTAAAAAATAAAATTATGTGCGCTTCCGGTCAAACCGGAAGCTTAAAAAATAATCTAAACCAAGCACTTAATAGAGTATTTGCAAATGAATAAAAAAATGTTTACACACTTTCTTGTGAAACGCAATACAAAAGAGTTAGTGAGTGCGTCCGATTATATTGAACGCACTGTATATCATCAGAAATAATGGATGTTACACACTTAACCTCATCCATCCTATCTCATTCAATTAACAGAGCGTAGCATAACACTAGGCCGCCTGTTTTGAGTTTTACGAGTAATTCAATATTAGTTTTTAATGTTTTATTGCGAAGAAAATCAATGCGACGCTGACTAAGGGAAGCATTATTGTCAGTAAAGTCAGCACTAAATTAGTTATTTTTTTTTATTTGCATCATTGCCAATAAATTCAATATTATGCTCATAAAGATATTATAGTCTTTTAATAATTGACAGTAATTCCGAATTATACTTTTAAGGATAGGGTACCTTGGGACACTACAATATTATAATCTCCAATCAGTAATACCGTCCCTGGATGTGAGAAAATTGAATATTAAAATGAGCGAATAAGGAAGAAAATTCAAATATAGTGTATTACAGTTTTAACGATCCAAATCTTGATTTTCTCAAATTCACTATTTTTCTGAGCGTAGAGTTAGTTAATAATAATGTTACGACTTTAAATGCGTGGATTAGGTCTAGCTCTAATAGTAATTATAATAAAAAGCATGTTATTCACATTAAAAGTTAAGGTTTAGATTAATAGTAGTAATTTCGTTAATTGATATTACTCGTAATTCTGAACAATAGGGACTTGATTTTTTTCTTTAAATTGATAAAACGGAAAATATATTGCTCGTTATATATTTTAATCTTGTTTTGACCTGTATGGGTTTAAAATAGTATAATTAATTACTGCTTTCAAGCAATGCTTAGAAATATATACAAGAAAAGGATAATCGTGTATTAGATGTAGATTAGATAGCAATTTTTTAACTTACATGGAATAGAAGACGAGTTTCTGAGGGCTTTAGTTTCACGAGTATATTGATTTCTGGAGATAGTTTGTGCAATTTTGTAAGTTCGTATCGTCGGAAGTTTTTTATATAACCGAGAAAAGCTTGACATGAAAAGAAAATTAATTGTACCTACTAATGTTCCTATAGATTATATTTGAAAACGATTTCCAATACTTTATTCATTTCTTTGGGCCTAATATTTACACTTTTCCACGCGCCTTATTTTTTTTTTAATTAGTATGCATAACTCTATATAGTATTAAGCAAAATGAATTGACATGTTTAGTTAGTAAGTTAACCTTTCATAAAATGTTGCTGAAAACTGATGCCGTGTCCATTCTCTCACGTCAGTTAATATCAATGAGTCTCTGTCTGCTAGCGTTGAAAGTTACAAGAACAAATGTTTGCCATACTATTGGGAATTTTGTTTACCACCTAACAAAATGACTCTTCACACAAGTTAAAACTTACCACAATTGAGCAGGTTGATTTCTCGCTAACTTTTCTGTCACTTTGCAAATTCACTTTTATTTATACGTTCAAAAAAGAACCGTATCTCTAAAAATAGATTTATTATGGATATTTACTTTAAATCATTTATATTTCAGACATTTTTAAGTTTAGAAAAGATTAATGATCGGTTTGTTAACTATATTTAAAGAGAAAAACCATTAGTTATTTACGCCAAACATTACTTGCCTGCATATATTTTTTTGTAATTGTTATTAAACAAAACACGTTTGTTACAGGGAGTATTATGATTTCTGCAGGCGTAATTAGAATACGAGCGTTTATGGAGAACTGTAAATATAATACTAATGGTAGTAATTAAATGGAAAATAATTATTAAATGCTGGTTATCCACTATTTCATTATTAAAACATACCCTAGATTTTAAAGCGAATATATCATATAGATACGATCGCGTAATAAATTGTCGAAAGTTTTATTGAGGGTTTGTGGCTAAAATGTCATAAAAATAAATCCCCGTAAAGCTTCCGGCTAAAATAATAAAATTCAATTTTCTTATACCAGAATTAAAAACAGAAGTGAGATTCACTTGTTTTACTATCAATTATAGGTTATGATTTTAATGATATTTGTACAAAGGTCACAAATTAGCAATATCATAAATTGGACAATTCAATACGTATTGTAGGGCCGTATATGGATAGTTTTATCAACCAATCTGCATCAAAAATGGAACCTGGGTTCCATACAGTATCAGGAATTTTGAGGAAGCAGATAACCCCATCACATTGATGATTGTAAAAATTACAATTTTATAATTTCTTATTGTGGATTTTTTAAGAGAGAGCCTTTCCGTGCTACTACCTAATGATTAGTCCTGGTCGCTGTTGTACTCAAACGGAGTCTTTCTGGTTCATGACTGATTGTTCAAATTTGAAGATTCATTCCTTATCGAAGATGTAATTAAAGTAATCTTGCTTAATTTCACCCACAAAAATATGTGCTTTGCTTACTAACATTTATTAGTGGATTTTTCCGTGAAGTAATTAAGGTAAAGTATCCTAATAACAAGAAAATCTACAAAGTGAAGCGGCATCTTAAAGCGTACCTATATGGGTAGTAGAGGTGAACTGCTCGCTGCCGTATTCCTACTGATAAAGTTGTTACAAGTAGAAATTTGAATAATAGGTTCTTCCCATATTACGCGTACCCATGGGTAATATGGCAACATAATACTTTATAGTTTAATAATTGTGACTAACAATTAAAAAAAAAAGGTCGGAACACTGCAAAAATAAGCTTTTATGTCCAAAATAAAAACTTAATACATAATAGTTTCTTCAACGGGATGCAGTCGTCGCAGTGCAGATTTCATGGGCCAATTTCAAACATCTTACCTCTGTTTCGGTGTCTAATGAACTGGAGTTTGTTTGCTTCTTTTAGACGTTTGCGTTTCTTTCAGTTTTTTTCTTTGAAAGTGTTAACTTATTTTTTTATTACTTTGAACACTTTTTTTAGACGTTCTGGATTTTTCTTCTTTTTCTTCTAATTTCTTTATTTTTCCTTCCTTCTTTGCTTTTCTGACGGTAATTGTTTCCGTTAGAACCAGCACTTCTGCATGTTGCTTTCGGTGACCTCTATTGTTACTTGGACCCGGTAGAATTTCTTCGAATGGACTTCTGCCTTGAAGGTCATCGTTAGCTCCAATACCACTTGTCTGTTTGTTAGCTGCAATAACACTTGTCTGTGGACATCTCGAAAGTTATGTTTCTGTTTTCACGACCATCGTTAGCTGCAATAACATCTTGTCTCTGGACATCTGGAAAGCTGCTATTCTCATTTATGTCTTCCCGATCATCGTGTCAGATGCAATAACATATTGTCTGTGAACAGCTGGAAAGTTGCCATTTTCTTTTTGACCCTCGATGGAATTTTCTTCTGGATTAAGATTTTCTTGAACCTGTACTACTTGATCAAGGACAAATGTGTAATTAGGTAAGTTCCAGCGGTTGGAGCCAATGGGCGCTGTGACTGGGAAAACAAAGTGAGATCACATAATTCGCTACAGTATAACGTAATAGCTCGACATTCGAGCAATGTGAAGAATGGCCATCCATAACCACTAAAACCTTACCGAGTCCTTTTCTCGGAACAACTAATTCTCGGAAGCATTGAAACAAAATATCAGATGTAATGTAGGCCGACCTTTCGCCCATAATAACTTTACCACTGAGTGGTA
Organism: Vesta saturnalis; assembly: GCA_036346205.1. Classification (NCBI taxonomy): domain Eukaryota; kingdom Metazoa; phylum Arthropoda; class Insecta; order Coleoptera; family Lampyridae; genus Vesta; species Vesta saturnalis. The sequence goes on from JARFJB010001308.1 coordinate 1,877,442, forward strand.
GACTATCTTCAAATTCTATTTTTTTTATATTTATTCTCTTGAATATGCAACAAGGTGGCAGAAAACTGCCCTTTTCGTTTACCCAGGTTATAACAAAAATGGTTTCCCCCTTTTTAGCACTCGTAATACAATTTACCTTCTTCGCGTTAGTTCTATATGTGCAACTTCTTAATTGTTGCAGTCGATATAAATTTATAAGGTCACCCTCGTCATTAATTTAACCTCATGACATAATTTGATGCATTTGTAGTTTCTGATTCTGTAGACACAGCCATTCTTAGTGGATATATTTGCAACAAACTCGTGTCTTAATGATTTTGGAAAATATGTGTCCTTAGTCAGTCTACTTCATACGCTGTGAAACCAATCCATTTTCGGTACATGATCCTAGAGTTGGTCAGCTGTAAGTTTGATTAAGGCGACTGGCCCAGCCGGTATCCCAGCTTTTGTCTAAAAGAAATGTTTCCCCCAACTAGTACCAGTGCAATCTAAGCTGCATTGGATTTATATGTCTTCATTATGGAAGTTAGCAAACGTTTAACCTATTTCCAAAAACGACGTCCATTCTAACTACTCACCAATTGTCATCACATCCATTTTGTCTAATGTCATGTATAAAGCCGTCAATAAGCAAGCTACTACTCTCCTTACTTGTGCCTTGCTTGTGTTATGTTTTATCTGCAACTTTACAAATTAAAACTCAGTATAGGTTTACGAATCATAAACTTTACACTTACTAAATGTGCGTGGATATAAATTCTGTTACATATTTACTATTTAGTTTGCATTGTTATTGTCATTAGAAATATATTGATAGCAGTAAACTGTCAAAGTTGAGTTCCACTATATAATAATAATGTTCTTTATTGTCCAACAGTACAACAAACTGGACATCCAAATTGACATTAAAATTAGCTTAAATAGCTAATAATCGAACCACATGCAGTAGAAATAGTATTAAAGTTTGTGCACATAATATAAGTCAGAGATTTGCAAATCAAATTTGTGTTTGCTCTAGAGTTAAAGAAATTAATTGGCTGACGTGTAATGTTTGGCACTAGAAACTTACTTTGCGATAGCTATGCAGTAATTTATATAAGAAGGTGACAGAAATAATCACTCTACGTTTGGAGAGTGAGTGTAGGCTAAATTTTTTCATCAAAGGTATTAGATCTGCTCCCTGTTGTGGATATATACCAGTTAATTTGTAACATACATATTTTAAAAATCTGCGCTAAACAGATTCAGTACTATTTATGTGGTTGTTGTATATTGGATACCAAATAATCTCACCATATTCAAACTTAGAGCGAACAAAGCTAATATATAAAGTTATTGACGTTGCAGATGTTATTCTAGAACTACGAACGGTTTCAGTAGGTCGTATCACTCATATCGGGTGATGCACACTTTAATACATTGTACGCTAGGTTTTCTATATTTCCTTTAAGTTATATAATTTGTGCATACCGCGTTACGTACAAGAGTTTATTATATAGGTTGATCTTTATTATAAAAAACGATTGGAAATTGTTTCTCTCAGAAAAACTGCATTTCAGCTTTTGCGTAAGTTAAATACCTTCTCGGCTGCTGTATGTTTGCACAGAGCGTTGTGTTTTTTACTTTACTAATTTAACAACTACTATGCGGGTCATCTGGCTAGGACAGGTGGCACAGATTGACGTTTCGTTTTGTTAATGGTTAACTGTAATGAACGCAAGGTTTTTTTATGCATAAATGTTTTAAGGAGCTCTTCCTGAATCCAGGTACGCCTCACTCTGAAGGACTTATGCTTTTGCTTGTCGCTCGTGTTTGTCGCATGTTTCTTTTGCTTAGCCGTGTCTTAGGTAAACCACTGCGCTGCTGTCACCTTCTAGACGCTTCATTTTGATTATCTATATTTTATAGTTATACCGGGTGTCCAAAGCGTCACGCGACGGAAGATTGTGGCTTCGCTTTTGATTTTTCATTAAAATCCTTCATACAAAAGTTATATGATTCCAATACGTGCACAACTTAAAAATATTTTAGCACCTACAGGGTGATTCGTAAAAGCAGGGGGGTATCAACTTTTTTATTTTAAATGGAACACCCTGTATATTATTACAATTTTGGATAGCTTAATGCATAAGATTTTCAACAAAATGTAAAATTTGTACATATAAAATGCAACGTTGCCAAGTTATTTAACAAAAATGATTTTTTTCCTGAATGTAAGGTTAGCAATAAAAATGAATTCTTGGTTTATTATCTCAGTTGAGACAAATTAGTTCAGAGATATAATTAAGCTAGATATAGGCTTAGAAAAGATGTAAACATTTTATTGATATATTGAATAGGGGAGAGAAGGCTCCGTGTGAAACTAGCATGTTCAACGTACATCAATTCTATTATTTCAAATGGTACACCCTGTATATTTTGATATGGGCCAATAGTACTCTTAAAGACCTAATTTTTATCTAAATACATTGATAGCGCTAAAATTTATAGTTTCTAAAATATTAAAATTTTTTTAATTTTTCCATAATTATTTTATAACGTAACGATTTAATAGAGTGCCATGATTTCAAGTCACAATACCAGATTAGTAATAGTAATAATTAATTTTAATAAATATTTTTAACAATAAAGTAAACAATGTAATATTGAAATAATAAACAAACAATTAACAAGAACAAGAAGTAGGTAAGTCCAACATATGCAAATGTGCACTTAAAAAAATTATAAATAAGGATCAAGCAAGCCTCCTCTTATCTCAATGCACTGATTCAATCGTTGTCTGTAAGAACGTTGTAAATTATGAAACATTTGTTGGGTTACATTACGAAACGCTTATTGAATTCTTTCCCTCATATTTTCTGCTGTAGTCGGCGATATTCATTTTTAATGTAGCCCCATAAAAAATAGTCCATGAAAGTCTGATCTGGCTGGCCACCTGATAGGCACATAACGACCTATCCAACGATCAGGAAATTGCTGATTTAAAAACTCCGTCACAGCACGAGCCGAATGTGCAGGAGCGCCATCTTGTTGGAACCATATTTCCTCATTAGCGAATGGGATGTTCTCTTCAATCAATGGTAGCACGTTGGTTCGCAATAAACTTAAATAATTCACTGCATTTAAATTGTTTTCCAAAACATAGGGTCCTAATAATCTGTTGCCAATAATACCAGCCCAAACATTGAGACTCCATCGATGCTGACTGTTTCTGTATCTAATTATATGTGGATTTTCCATGGCGTAATAATGACAATTATGTCTATTTACAAAACAATTGTTATGAAAAGTAGATTCGTCTGCATCATAACTGTATTAAAAAAATTATCTGGTTGTTGCAATCCCCAACGACAGTAATTTAATCTATTTTCAAAGTCATGTTCATACAATGCCTGGTGGAGTTGGGTCTTGTATGGATGATATTTATACTCATTAATTATATTCTGTATTGTTTATTTCTGTAAACTATTGTCAACTGCAATTTTTCTAATACCTATTTGAGGGTTTTCTTGTATAGCTTGAAGCACCACTAGTTGAGTTTCCTCGTTGTTTACAGGTTTTGGATAATTGTTGTTTTTATATGCAATCGATACTGTTTCCACAAATCTACTTTTTAAATTTTCAAGAACTCGTTCATCTGGACAACGGGCATCGGGAAATTTTTGTTTATTAATTCTAGAAGCAAGTAAACAATTACCTTGGGCTCCTCGTATATTTCATTTTAAAATTTAGAGTTATCTTCTCTTAATTCAAGTTTTCTTCTCAAATACAAATGTAGTGAAAAAGTAGTTTTGAAAGAAAAAAAGGTAAAATACACCTAATTGACACATTAAAATTTTGTTTTATTCGTTACGTTATAAAATAATTATAGAAACATTTAAAGAACGGAAATATTTTAAAAACTATAAATTGTAGCGGTTTACAATGTATTTAGACAAAAGTTAGGTATTTAAGAGTACTATTCGCCCATATCAATATATAAAGGGTGTTCCATTTGAAATAAGAGAATTGATGTACGTTGAACATGCTAAAGTTTCACACAAAGCCTTCTCTCCCCTATTCAATATATCTACAAAACGTTTACATCTTTCCAAAGCCTGTACCTAGCTTAATTATATCCCTGAACTAATTTGTGTCAACTTAGATAATAAACCAAGAATTAATTTTTATTTCTAACGTTACATTCAGGAAAAAAATACATTTCTGTTAAATAACTTGGCAACGTTGCATTTTATATATACATATGTATACATCGTTGAAAAGACTATCTATTAGGCTATACAATAATGTAATGGTATACAGGGTGTTCCATTTAAAATAAAAAAGTTGATACCCCCTACTTTTGCAAATCACCCTGTAGGTGCGAAAATATTTTTAGGTTGTGCACGTATTGGAAGCATATAACTTTTGTACAAAGGTTTTAATGAAAATCAACAGCGAAGCCACAATCTTCCGTCGCCTGACGCTTTGGACACCGTATACATATACAATTTTAAATATATATATATATATATATATATATATATATATATATATATATATATTGCACGTAGTGTCCTTTTAATGGTGAGTTTCGAACCACACGCCCGCGGACCCCAGTATTCTCTTTCACAGCTGAGCCGCTGGTTTTCTTAAAATTGCGTTGTCATTATCCCTTTTTAGGGCACCGTCTCTTTGTGGACGTAACAAAACGATCTAGCCTACTGAGCTATTAGATGGTAAGTTTTAGCAAAGCCTTGTTGTTTTCATTTGATACTGTCTATTCTGTTTGTGACGAATATACTAATACTGCTAAGTCAAGGAATACTGAAGCACAATTAAGGGCAATTAAATGGATACATATCAGTAAACTCGCAATACGTACAAAAAAAGCCTTTAATATATTAGTTTCAGTGATTCCTATTGGTATATTATGCATGTCTTCAGAGGTAAAATTTCTTGGTTGGAACATACATTCGAAATCATTTTGGTAGCAACATGGTGAAATTGCTGTTAAGTAAATTAACTCTGCATAGTGCTGATCACAGAAAGTTTTGAGAACAGCGTATGTACGAGGCGTATTTTTAAAATAAGTCTTTGAAATGCTTCCACTGCAGCGCTACAGTCGGTATTTTCCGCACACGCACTGTGTATCGCCATCTATTGGTAAGCCACAGCCACCATTATAGAATCATTCGACCGTGTTTACGTTTTTACTAAGTGTTTGAAATATCTCCTCCGATTGAGAATCCCGCCGACTGTGAAATACGCGCTGTGATCCGTTTTATTAGTGATAAAGGTGAAAGCGGCTTAAATTATCGAAAGTTATGCTCACACTGGGTACCGCAAATGCTTACTAAAGTCCACAAAAGCAAACGTTTAGCCAGCTTCTTGACCTTATTAGATCGGTACAGTGAGGAAGATGGCAAGTTTCTAAGCCAAATTGACACAGGTGACGCAACATGGGTCGCAAGCAAGCAATTTTAGACCGGAAAATCATGTGTACTGTTTTTTGAGACAGGAAGGGGTATTGCTTGTGGTTTTTTTTTGCCTGGTGGTGACACAATAAATTCTACGACTTATTGTGAGACCTTATGAAAACTACACCGTGCAATTCAAAACAAACTCATCGAATCATTTGGTTGGAAACTACTGATCACCCTTCGTACAGCCTTGATCTAGCGTCCTGTGACTACCCTGTGTACCTGCATTTGAAAATTCTTCAAGATGGTCAGCGCCACGACAACGATGAAGATGTCAAAACAACCATGTTTGCAGTGGTTGTTTAATCAGGTGGCACATTTTTACGAGGATGGTATTCAAAAACTAGTTTTATGATACAATAAGTGCCTTAATATTGGTGAGAATTATGTAGAAAAGTAGATTAAAATACAGGCTTTCATGTAAAGGTGAAACTATTAAGAAAAGTGTCCTTGTTTTCTTTTTATTTCAAAACGGTACTTACTTCAAACATACTTCTCGTATCATTAATTCAAACTTTAATTAATTACGGCACGCCCGGCTTGGGGACACCCTAACAAAAGTAAAAGAGTCGTCTGTAGAGACAAAAAAATAATATGTAATTGAGCAATCTAAAGATGGATTTAATTCGCTCAGTATATGAACTTACCCTAATCTTCATATACCGAAATGTTTACTATACACGAAACGAAATGTAAACCTTTCTAGAACATATCAGATTACCCACACATATAATACACCTAACAGGTAGAATTTTTGACAAAGATACATTGTACCGAACCGAACGTCAGTCTGAAATTGATTTTATATTAATCCCTTCAATACGTTACCTTAGAATTGTGGAAGGAGTATTTATTAACTAAGCTTCCTGCAGCGCAGATGTTTTTTTGCTATGATATTAATTTTCGCCGTTAATAAATAATTTTCGTTGTTTGTTGCTCATTAGTATGTGTTTCTTTAATTATTATATGTATTGACTAGGGCGGGGCAAAAATATTGATTGATCGATTATGTGACTACGATTAATCAAGAAGACCGATTATTTTTAGTACTTGACTATCGATTGCTTATAATTTTCCGCCTTTATTCCACATTATATTTTCGGCCCAGGTAGCCCTTTTTTTATATTATGTTTCACTGCGTTCTATGTGCTATTTGCAGTAAATACTTAAATAAATAAACATATTTAACGTTTACCCGATTATATTTTTACTTTATACACTATGTTAACTATCGTTCGATTAATCGATTGTTTGATTATACGATTAACCGATTATTTGATTCATCTATTATATGACTAATCAATTATTCGTTAATAGATTATTGGATTAATCGACTATTTGGTTAATAGATTATTTGATTATAAATTAATCAAAAGAATTGGTTGTTTTCAGTAAACGACTATCGATTGTTCAAACCTGTAATTGCCCACCCCTAGTATTGACGACAGGAAAAATATGTAACTTATTAATACGAATAAAACTATTACTACAATTATATGGGGAAGAAGGTCGATCACCACCAAGTATTACTGGGTACTAGACGCTTAAATTTTATTTAATTTTGTGAAATTCGAAAACAATCAGGAAAGTTTCACCCCTTTTATTCATTACACCGTCTTACCACTAGTTCTAGAAATGAAGCTAAGTGTTTAAGTTTAAGTTTAAATGCAACAGATTTTTGACTTTTGATTTACTGCACTCAAAGGATTCGTTACATGCAAATCCACTTGCACACGTGAGAATATAAATTTTATCTAGCTTTGTTGTTATGTCTGTTTTTTTGGTAAACCATTATTCTGGGCTGTTTCGTTGAAACCGCTCTATCCAACACTATTGGAAAGTAACACAAACTGAAAGATCGCTTACTGAATTTGAGTTACTAGCGAGTTGCTTATACGATAATAATGCCAAAAAGATTGACAAAGGAAGTCTGTCACTGTCCCAAGACAATCAATCCAAGTTAGAAATAATAAGCTGGTAATAAAATTAGGTCAAATGAAATTTTCACTCGTTCACAGAGAGGCCTTGTTTGCTCAAAACGTAATTTAGAATATGGCTACAAATTTAATATTTTTTACAAAGAAGTAATTACCAGCTTTGGAATAGAATAATAAATTTAACATTAAAAAGATGTAAATCCTTCAACCCAATTATTCTGGTATAATCGGAAAAAAAATGAGGTTCCATGATTTCAAATTTTTATCTAATTAATTATTGTAAAAAAGGGAATGACAATAATTGCACACGTCTCAAACAAGTATTGCGATGAACGTTAATTGGCCCATATCAATTCACTGTTTTTTTTTGTATAATAAATGGTGTTTTAATGTTAATTATGGGGTTCATTCTATAAATTTCATGTCAATATCGGTTTTATTACAAAACAAATATGTGTCACCCTTTAATTAATTATTTTGCTAATAAATATGAAACCTTTGTTGTGGTTTTTATGAGTAATTACTAAAACGTTTCTAATTCCTAAAACAGGAGTTTAGTACTAAACCGACAAAGAATTTCGCGACCTTAACTTTCCTTTATCCTGAAACAAGCTTAAATGCATTTAAGACGCTTTTAGCTAAATTGATAATTATTATATTTATAATCTTAATTCACTTGAAGGTAATTTTACTTGTAGGTAGTAATTAAGATTACTCCAGACAAGAAATAGATATCATATACTTGTATTAACGATGTTGAACCATTCAAAGTAACTGTCATTATTGTCGCTTAAAATATTATTTTTTATTTGTCATTAGCTGAAACGTAGTTTTATATCCAAAAAGATAAAGCACGTTTAAACAGATTTGGTGTAATTAATATAAAGCGTTTATCCAAGCATAGTATGCACAGTTGGTTTTACAAAATGCGTTATCATACAGGCTTTAATATAAAATCGTTCAATGAATGTCAGCTTTGCTAACTTTTTAACAACTACTTAAGTCGTTGCCAATGAAAAATGTTTAATGTAAGTGGAATAGAAATATTTATTCCGCGTTATACCTATGGTAAAGGGTTAGTTTAGATCGTTGGTAGAGAACCGAACCTAAAGCCATTGAAGTTAGTTGAACGGAACCGCTAGCACTCCCAAGTGACTGAACGAATTAAATTAGTTTTGCTTCGAATGTTACTGTACCAAAAACTTTTGTGAACGCAAATATTTTTAATTATCACTATTAGTATATTATTTAAATTTCGTGCCACTTAAAAGTTTACATTGAGTTTGATTTATTGCTAGTAACTTCTCAGAATATTTTCCCAACAGGGAATCAAATTTTTATAACGAAATCGAGAAAGTTTTGAAATATTGAAATATGAACTAATATATGATAGGCAGAAAATATTACAGTTCCTGTGTTTCATTTTAAGCTTATCGATAAGAAAAAGAAAATTTGCATTTAAATTAGAAATTGTTATGTAAACTTAATTACTTTAAATTACAATATTGAGCATTAAACACCCCTTTTAAAAATAATTATCACCCTTACAATACACCAAGAAGTACATATGCCAGATTTTTATCCGAAACATCAAAAATATTAATCAAACTTTGTCGTTCATTCTTATTATTATTGCTTGTATTAGATATTTGATAACGCCGTAATCAACATTACTGTTACCTTTAGCGTGTGCGTGTACAGAAATATACAACATGCAGTAAGTAACCTGTAATTATTTGCAACATAAAAGTCCGTGAGAAACATGAAATTCTTTACTACTTCATGTCATAGTAAAGTATTGTTCACATAAAAAAATTGATGTTGATATTTCAACACACGTTTGTGTGTGTGTGTGTGTGTGTGTGTGTGTGTGTGTGTGTGTGTGTGTGTGTGTGTGTGTGTGTGTGTGTGTGTTTGTCTGCGATTGATTGTGGGGACTTGCACATACCAGGAACCAGGGCTGTGGGGACATTTAAAATTGTGGGGACATACACACGTCCCCACAATTTCTTTTTGAGTTTTTACGCTTATCTGGTATTCCATCATCATCCTAATTGGATCAACGCCTTTCTCAAGCCTCCAGTGTTACTGTAATTTTTTTTTGTCAAGCAGGGATTAAAGACTACGTAGCAAAAGTAGAAAAACCGAGGTCCTCTTAGTTAATGTAAAGTGCACGAGTTGGACATACATTAATTGTGGGGACTTCGTATTTGTGTATAATTGGACTGATTCGTACGCCCTCTGGCGGCCGTTCTATTTTTAGCAAACCTTACTCATAATGAGGTGGGGGCGGACGGAGGAAGTATTTGTTGACATTCCTATACGCTTTCGCAATAACATAAACAGCTACATGGATTATAATGCATTGTTGCCAGCGCACTCCCATTTCATCCGGTCATTTGCGTTCAAATGGAAACTGTTTTTTTTTGTTGCAAGTACAATTCATCACTCATTAGTAGGATTTCACTCATCATCATGTGAGGCAAAACGTTTACTCGACTTCTATTTGTAATATTTATATGAATCTATCGATATGCAATTAACTTAATTAGACTGCAGGCCTCGCATTCGGTCACTATTTTATGTATTAATATGTATTTTTTTACAGTGGTACATAAAACTAGGTATTTCGTCCTTTTATACATAAAAGTACGTATTTCACCAGGAACATGTCTTCAAAAAAATTAGCCCACCTACGTAAAATTCTGTATTGTCAATGATCCACTCTGCGAAACAAGGTGAAAGAAAATACACCATAAAATATGCTTGAATCGCATTTCCTTGAAATATGGGTAGCCTTACTTTCCATTTTATCTTTACTACCTTTCCATCGTATAACTTCCTAGGTAACTAAAATGTTGAACTTCTTCGAGTCTCTCATTGTCGACTTGTGTTTTCTCCTAATTCTATGTTCACGCACTCAGTAAAGTAGAATTTCGATTGTAAATATTTAGATATAAAATTTTCGAGAACTGATGATATTTAAAGTGTATAATTTTTTAAAATGATACTTGCATTATGTGCTCATATATTAGGTATGTACATATGTACTGACCATCAAAAATTCCGCATTAAAGGAGAAAAGTTTTCAATACGAAGGTTTTCAAAATTTAAAATTAGTCAATTAGAAGGGGCTGAAAAGAAAATACAAATGGACTAAACAAAAGTTGTCACATGATTTACCGTATATGTCAAATTTTGATTTTTTTAAATAATCGCGAAAAAGGTATTTATTAGCCAAGATAGAAAAAACTTGAAAAGTTGTTTAAAATGTAATTCTCTTAGTGCAAAAATCTGGTTCAAAGCTTTAAAGATAAATATACTAAAAATTATTAATAATTTATTAAATACATAAATAAAAGTTCACCTCGAGTAGGATTTGAACCCACGACTTCCACTTTGCTAGGGTGGCGCTCTAACCAACTGAGCTATCGAGATACAAGTCCCAATCGATGTAAATTTTGTCTTTATGTATGTAGAACTAATGTAAATTCTAAATATAATGAGATTTCAGTTAAATTGCTTACATTAATGGAATGTGAGCCTGCAATACTGCAAGGATTCATACATACCAAAGCAACTTGACTAATGTTAAATTATTTTAAGTTTTTAATAATAAATATACTACATTAAGCCTACCAAGTTTCTTTTTAGCTAGTGTCCTCTCTTAGACAACTATAAAAGAATTTCTACAAAGTGAAAGTAATTTACTAAAAGGGATAGATTATAGTCTTTAAAAGCTATATAGATACAATTATCAATGAAAAATATTTCTCCTTGGAAGCACCTCAAATCAAAACGTAGCATTTATGCAAAAATTGAAGTTACTTTTGGTAAATAATAAAAATCTAAATTACCAAACAACTTTATCTATTATTTCGTCCATTGATAAGTCTTTATAGTTTCCACACAAGAAGAAGCTTTAAAATGTTGGTTTTGAAAAGATTAAAACTCACTGCAAGTTATGCTGAATAAATTACTATACTATACTATACCGTAGTATACATACTACTCCGCGGACAACTTCCGACTTTTACCTCATAGATTGACAACGGTACCAAAAAACTACAAACATTAAATTTTAGGAGAAAATCACGTTGGTTTTTGGCAGATGGGTCCCAGACTCCCAGTATGAAAATCGGACAATCTCGAAGGTTTAAGTTTTCTAAGATGTGAAGTTGGGGAATAAGGTAGGAAGGACTAAGCATGAATTTAGGTAAAATTAGATCAATATTTACTCCATATTTAGGTTGTGGATGTATTTATAAACTTCACCGTTTGTTGCGATTACATTTTGTTATATGATTCTTTACGCAGAATTTAATATCTAGCCACGTTCTGTTATCGAGGACACTGGAGGCGTTCTTCAGCTCCTCAATTTGTTTCTTTCCAGGGACGGTTTCGTTTTTATTTCTGTCCTGAAGAAACTTGTCACTGCCTTGACTTCTTCACAACTCCATGGTTTTTTAATACATTTTTGCGTCTTCTAACAGGGACTGCGATATCTGAAAGTGTTCGATTCACATTGGAAAAAATCACTCACAAGAAGTTTGAAAACGTTTTACCTGACTCATCTCCTGATATGCTGCTACTTCCTTTTGGTACTTTTCGTTTGGTCCTTTTGGTTTTTTTATCCATTTTTGGTTTATGGTATGAGATGCTCTAAAAAGACGCAAAAAGGAAGTATATTTACCGATACTAAATTAAAGAAACTTACAGGATTCAGCTGTTCTAAATTCCTTTCTCTTTCTTCGATAAAATTCTCCAAGTCATCACTACTTGAGTCAGAAACAGGTCACAAGAGAATTATTATTTCTGAATTTGTGAATACCTTTTGATGGCAACAAGCATAACTTCCTAAGTTTTCTTTGAAGTACTGGCTATTGCAAGGAACGTCGCGACGCATCTTTAGGAAAATTTCTATGCAGAAATCCGTTTTAGCCTCCCTGATTCCAAATCTAACTTCCGTTCAAATATGTATATACGTATATATATATATATATATATATATATATATATATATATATATATATATATATAGGAAAGTTGTTTCGTTTCATCTCAAATAAGGAGTTTTTGTTAACGATAAATCAATGAGTTGTGAACTTCAATGGCCCTTGAAAATGTTTATTTCGACCGACAGCTGTTTCGACATGTTCATGTCATTTTCAAGGTATACAATTACTAGGTGGCTAAAATGTACAGATGTCAAAATATGCTTACAGATGGGAAACTCATCTTACAATGGAAAACATTATCCATAAATAATTGTTGAATTGTTAAAGAGAATAAAATAGTGAAGGATAATAAATAATTGAAAAGGTACACATTGTTAGGCCAAGTGCGCCGTGCATTTACAATTAAAGATTAAAAATCAAGCGATGTTGTTAAGCGACCTCGCGCCGTGGACGCTACAAGAAACGCATCTGGGGTAAAACGCATCTGAGGTTTTACTTCAGAAGCATTTTTGGAGCGTCAACGGCGCGAGGTCGCTTACCGACTTCGTTTCCTTTTAATTTTTAATTGTAAACGCACGGTACACATCGCCTAACGATGTGTAGATTTTCAATTCTTTAGTGTTATCCTTCACTATTTTAACCTGTAAACAATCCAGCAATTATTTAGGGTGAGTTTCCATCAGTAAGCATATTTTTGACATCTGTACATTTTGCCACCTAGCAATTGTATACCTTGAAAATGACATAAACTGTTAACATGTTGAAACAGCTGTCGGTCGAAACAAACATTTATTTAAGGAAGAGTGGAGTTCACAACTCATTGATTTATAGTTAAAGATAGTTAGGACTAATAGCCGGTTAAAAGTTTGCAAACAAATTTACTAGGTCACTATTTTGGAATTTTGGTGTCAAATGGAGGATCGGAGAAAAGAAAATAAATTGAAAATAAACTGAAAATAAATTAAAATAAGAAACCATAATTTTCATCTTAGGACAATCCTAACAAAATTAATTCCGTTGGAGATAGATCTTGGTGCTTTAATTACATAGTAATTCACAGATAAGTCCCTTCAACACCAAACAGTCTAAAGAGCAAAGCTCGATACGTGTTTCGCTAGTAGAGCTAGCATTATCTGAATTTTAAACACATGAAATCTATCTCTCTTTGTGGCTAATGCTCACTTACCATCAAATTCGTCTTCGAGTTCCTGCGGAATTTGCGGTAAATCTGTAACAATTTCAAGAGTATTATCTGACCTATAATCTTTCATGTGAAATAGTCTTACCGTCAAGACTTATTTCGTCTAAGCTCTTTCCGTAAAATTTTCCAACTTTTCCTTCATCAATTGTCATAAGTAGACGGCTGATTTTGTCAGTTCCACAGCAGACTCATGCATGCGGTAGAATTCTCGATGAACTCGTATGTCATGGCCTAAATGTCGGGCCAACCAGTCCAGTTCATGTTCTTTGAAATTGAAAATCTGGCACACAGTTGCCACATATTTCCGCAGTTTAGTACCAGTGATACTGTTTGGTGCTTCCAAATCTGCGTTCTGTACAATTATCCTAATCGCATCAGGACCACGAATATGTCCTACAGAGTTGTTGTGCAGTCTTGAAAAACATATGGATTTTCTTCCGCAATGTATACTTCTTTCCTCGTGTCAATTAGGAGATCAATTGATTGGCACATTTCTTGGGTTAAAAGGACCGGTACGGTTCTGCCACGCTTTCCGTCTATCTGGACAAGTTTTAAGCTATCTGCCAATTTTTTTCCACTTCGCTTAAAGAGCTTTGGAATTCCTGAGAATTTTCTGCTTTCCAGTTGGTATGACTATTATATTGGCATAATAGCATCCTAGACGCTTCTCCACTTCTGCGCTTATTAAAAGAATGAGCCGAGCCAGTGTTGCTTGCGCAAGTTTGTACCAAGTATTTTTTTCATTTCTGTTATTCGTCAAGACATTTTGCAAGATATTAATTTCTGTCGAAATAAATTTATTTAACTTAAGTAAATCCGTGGTTAGCGGTATCAGATTAGCGGTATTCATTTTCGTTTGTTCATGGTGGATATTGCATTTGATGAAATGCGTACTCCATTCGAGATCTAAAATATCTAAGAACGCCTTTAGTCTCCCTTCATATGTTATGTCACATTTCCTTAATGCCTCACCACGTAAAATTCCAACACATTTCTTTAAGCTGTATCCTATCTTTAAAGCTAGTGATGGAATTCCATATTCGGTTTTTGTATTTTATTTTCAAAAATGCATTGCACATTATTTTAACGGTTTCTACTATATTGTCAAAGTGTTCTGGAATAATGAAAGCTTTGAGGTCAAACAAATTTGGGTTGTTTTTATCAGTTCCATTTTTAAACGACCAAGCTGTCGCATTCCTTGCCTTATGAGTTCTTTCTGACTATTACCATGTCGTTCAAATAACATTCTTCCGAATTTCAAAATTAAAATGTCATTTTTGCAATTCCTGCTCACCTCATCGCCCCTCATGCAATCAATAATGTTCGTCCTATATGCCTGGTTGTTTTCAGGAAGCGTGACAGAATTAACAAGTGCGTCACTTTGCAATCGAATTGATTTTTCTTAGTTTCATCCTCTACGACTGTTCGCTTATTAGCCGTGCAAGCTCTGACATGCAACCATAAATGTTTCTTAAGAATAAAACCTAAACAATATGGGCAAGGTCCGAAAGAATTAATTTTGAATTTTCGACATCGCATGACCTAGGACGTCTCATTAAGATCAATTCACCCTCAGCAGATGCTAGTACTTCTGTATTATGGTAGAAGTCACCTATTCTTGTCAAGTGAAGGAAGGCAGTTTTCCTTTCTTTGCTGTTCTTAGGTTTGGCTAATATTTTTGCCACTTCTATTTCTTGCCAATGTTTCAATTCCAAGTGCCTCGCTATTTTGATAAAGTGTTCGTGACAGAAGTAGCATGAATGTCGTTTGTCGTAAATTCTTTTATTTTCTTCACTCTTTGTTGTTGTTCTGTAAAAGATCTTTTCGGCTTGCAATAAAGGCCCACCATGCACTTTCTCTTCTGACATTTTCTTCCTTTTCTGATATTCATGTAAACATTTTTTAGGTCTCCTCTCAGCTGACTTTGAAGTAAGTCGATTTGTCGAATTACGCGATGTATCATTTAAAAGACTTATATTAACTTTCTTTTCAAGATTGCTTTTAAGCGACGTTGATTGAGGTTTATTTTTAGAGTTATGTGGAGTACCTTTCAGAAGATTTCTAAAATGGGGTTTTGCAATTTCGTCATCTGATGGTCGATAGTCACTTCCACTGTCAACGTAAGGTTCAGAAGAACTATCTTCTGCATAGCTTCCTATCTTTTGCAAAGCTCTTTTTGCCTTTTATTAGAACTTGCAGATGTGGAAAGAACTTCTGATGAATTTCCTAGTGGTAAAGTGTGTACTTCATCGCCAGATTTTTACCATCACCGTTATTTCCTGCATACAATTGTATCGAGTTAGTGCCGGAGTCGTCACCGCTGTTTTCTATTACATTCACTTCAGGTTTTGCTTTTCGATGAAGTCAACTCTGTTAGCAATTACGTTTTCTTGAATCGGAATTATGCATTCTGTGCTGTCTTCATTTAGACCGACTTGCGGTGGACGTAAAAGAATATTTTGCAGAATTTTGATTTTGTTTACCTTTCTTCCCGATTCCTTTACAAATTCAAGGGAATTTCCTTCTACCGTTAAATTATCTTCTGTAATAGAAATCTCTTCACGTGCATTCATGTCAAGTTTCTTCAGTTGTATATCAGTATTTCCCGTATATTCTGGAACCAATTTCTCATTAGCAGACGTGTCAGTTTCCTCATTATTATTTGAGTGTTCAATCATAGATTTCGGTGACTTCATATTTTTGTCATAACTAAAGAACCAGATTTGTCAAATCTGTATCTCAGAGATGCGTTAGTGCCGAGATTATTTAATGAGTCAACTTTTTCAGTGGACGTTCTTGTATTGCCCGTATTTAAGAAATCAGCTTCTTGGGCATATTTTGGCGCCGTGTCGGTACTGTCTTTATTTAAAGAATTTTCAGTTACGTGTTTCGATGGTGTACCAGTATGATCATTACTCGTGGTTGTCGCTTTCTTAGTTAAAGGTTTTGTAGCATCATTATTGTCACAATTCGATAACTCAGTTTGTTCGAATATAGACTTAAGCTCTTTTCTATAAATTTAAGTCCAGAAGTAGGAAGTCTGTACGCAAATCGTGACAGTTTTTTAAATAAACTTCACAAATTATGGTGTCAGAAGAAATTTTATCCGACCTCCCAATAAGTAAACAAATTTGTTATTTGCCTTTTCTAAGCAAGTGATATCATAACATTTGCCTTCTTCGATTTTGATAGTTGAATTCACTTGGCATAGGCAAAATGAATCTGAAAAATATATTATATTTATATTATTTATAAAATGGAAAATATAATTCACAAAAAAAATAATTTTTAGAAATTATAAATGTAATTTTAGAGATTTTATAGATTCTCTGGAGATTAATTTTATTATTCGATAATAAAATTAATTATATTATTTTATGACGATTTAGAACAGACAAGGTTTGTTGAAATTGAAGGGGAACGTAATGAAGTTTGTATTAGAGAGCGAATAAAACAAAGATGCACATTGTCACCGTTAATTTTCATCTTCATATAGAGGAGGCAATTAACACAAAGGAAAAGAGACTTCAGGGTTAACATTCCAGACCAAATAATCAGTGTGTTAAGATTCACGGATGACAGCAGTATTAGCGTCCAACAGGGAGGAGTTACAAGGGGCTCTTGACGAAATGGTAGGGTTCTATCAGAAGATTATGACATGCAAATTAATAAAAATAAAACGAAAATGTTTATTTGCAAAGAACGCGAAAACAGAATTGGGACTAAATCTAAAATGGAAGACTGGAAGAAGTTGATCATTTTGTCATCGGAGCAGTCAAATAACTAAGGATGGTACAAGCAGTAGAAAAATTCTGGCATTATCCGCACGAGACAGGTAGAGTTGGGTTGGACATGGGCTTTTTAAATTACAAACAATACAATCGTCATCCATTTGCGCAATGCATCTTGTAAGTCTGCCTATCAATGCATTAGATTAAAGTGAATAAAGTGTTATAACTGTTAAAGTGAATAAATAAAATTTCTTTTTAAGTGCAACCACAGTTAAAAAAATGCTTCTAATATTATAATCGGGCCATTATAAGCAACAAAATGTTTCAGAAAAAATGAGTGTTCTCATTGTAAGTAAATTTAATGGAAATACTTCCTATTGCAAATACCCTCAAGCACAACTGCAGAAAAATACATTCAATTACAGTAAACAAATATTAATCCGAAAATCTACCTGTATCTTACGACCAATGCCGGTCGGATTTTTTATAAGGAGCCTCCAGTAAACCATTTATATGGTAATTTTAAACTGCATGTACAAATTAAAAAGAATCTGTAACCAAATCGCATATAGAAAAATAAGTGTATATAACTATTTTGTTTCTGGCATCATTTTTCTTGAATACATGCATAAATTCATTCAGTGAATTTAGTTATAAATCGTGTTAGACAGTTCAAAACAATGGAAAAAATCTGGAAGCAACTTCTTCTAAATAAATTAAAGTAAACATCTTATCAGAGACAACATTAAGTGATAAGAACTCACCGTCAGGACTTCTAACGGCCAAAAAGGCACCAGCTTTGACCACTTCGTCGCCCTCATCCATAGTGATTGAATGAATTCCTGTAACCATTACCAATATTAACAAACAAAATACACCCACGTACCACAAATTAAAAACAACGAACGCGTTTCAATAGCTAAGCTTCATCATCAGGGTCGACTGGAACGAACTAACGAAAATTTCTAATATATATATATATATATATATATATATATATATATATATATATATACAATCAGCGATAACGATTCGTTGCTTATCTGGTGATAGTGAAAGTGAAAGTTTAATGAGTTCTAAGTAGCCTAAAGGTCCTTGATCGTCATTATTCATTAGAATTTGTTTGTTTTGAAGATCTCTAAACTTTCATAACAATCAAGTTCGTGTTTATTACTAACATGTATGATTAAGGATACCTTATCTAC
The DNA here is from genome assembly GCA_036346205.1 of Vesta saturnalis. NCBI lineage: Eukaryota > Metazoa > Arthropoda > Insecta > Coleoptera > Lampyridae > Vesta > Vesta saturnalis. The sequence goes on from JARFJB010001308.1 coordinate 1,895,936, forward strand.
CACATGATTTTTATCAAACATATGTAGGGCTACGGTAGACTTATCCCAACGTTTATATTTTATATGAGCTAAATGTTTTTTAAAGCGAATTTTGATAGGTCGTTTAGTCTGCCCACTTATATTTGTTCAATTTACCTTTAAGATAGAGGCAAATGATAGTCTCCCGTTCCTTGATACTCTGGTAACAAGAAACGGTAGGAAACTAGATATAGATATTTATCGTAAGGAAACTTGTACTAAAAGATTCATAACCAATGACTCAAATCATTGTAGACAGTTTAAACTCGCGGCTTTTAATTTCTTGATTCATAGATTGTTTAATTTTCCTCTATCAGTTCAAAATTATAAAAAGAATTGTGCACTATCAAGGAAATTGCTGCATACAATGGGTTTTCAGATTAAGTGGTTATGATCATAATTAGGAAACAAAACATAGGATGAAGGTTAAGAATGTAACTACATTAGGTAACATTAGAGAACAAATAGAAACAAAGTCTGTAAAATTACCAAACTATCCTGCTTATAGGTCTATCTAAAACCTTTTCCAAAATTAATTTGAAAACAGTCACTACTTCGGATAATAGTTTGCAAACTCTTTTAGGCAATCCAAAAGATCAAGTGGATAAGCCGGATAGGTTGGAAATTTATAAAATTAATTGTAAAAATTGTGAACAAATATATGTGGGGCAGACTAAACGACCTATCAAAATTCGCTTTAAAGAACATTTAGCTCATATAAAATATAAACGTTGGTATAAGTCTGCCGTAGCCCTACATATGTTTGATAAAAATCATGTGGTAGATAAGGTAACCTTAATCAAACATGTTAGTAATAAGCACGAACTTGATTGTTACGAAAGTTTAGAGATCTTCAAAACAAACAAATTCTAATGAGTAATGACGATCAAGTACCTTTAGGCTACTCAGAACTCATTAAACTTTCATAACTTTCACTTTCACTATCACCAGATAAGCAACGAAGCGTTACTCGCTGACGGTATATATATAAAAATTTTCTTTAGTTCGTTCCAGTCGCCCGCTGATGATGATAGCTTAGCTATTGAAACGCGTTCGGTGTTTTTAATTTGTGTGGTACGTGGTGTATTTTGTTTGTTACAGATCCTGCCACAGTTCCAGTGTTTTTCATTACCAATATTAATATTAAAATCCCTTCCGGCATGAGCCGCAAGTTACAGGTAGACTATGTTTGTTATTTACAGCCTTGATTAATTAATTGAATCTTCAGAATGACTGGGTTAGGACTAGTTAAAAGATGCCGTTGTTATATTTTTTCAATTTGTTGTATTTATTTACTACCACCGCTGGTTCAATTCCACAGTTCGTATATGGGGAAATCGAACGGGAAAAAGGGGTAAAAATTAAACAAAATAGAAAAATCATAGCAGAAAAACCGCTTAATTGATCTAAACTAAACTTTGCCGAAAATATTGTTGCGTCAATATCTTGGTACGGTTTATAAATAGGGGACTCGGATAAGGGGTGGGACGTAAAAAAATGAAAACGTTTGTTTAAACAAATCTGAAATAAACTTTGCACAAAAATCTGTTGGGACAATATCTTGCACAAGCTCGTATATGGGAGGAACGCGGGAGGAAAGGGCAGGAAAAAAAACAAAATAAAAAATGTAGCGGAAAAACCGCATACTTGATCTCAACCAAACTGTGCTACAAAATTTGCTCAGTCAATGTCTTCGTATGGCCTTGAAATGGGGCGATTAAATGAGGAGGTTGGGTGAAAACATTGTAATGGGGTAGGGGTGAACAAGTTGTAAGGGGTAGTGGATATCTCTTAGTGCATCTTAAAAGCTTTGCAAGAAAACTTGCAGATCAGAAGGAAATAGAACGTAATCAAACTCCGTACAAAAATTCGTTGGGTCAATACATTGTAAAGTTCGTTGATGGAGATCAGTCCAGTGGGTGAGGGTAAATTAACGTAACAAACAATAAAAACACGATGGCGGCATCTCTTATTCTAACCAAAACATCTATTAAAAATTAACCTCGTAAATTTTTTGACACGTGAAATCTACCTGTAACTTGCGGCTCATGCCGGAAGGGTTTTTATTCTGGACTCAAAGTAAGTAATGATTTTACTAGTAATGACTGAAATAGGGCAGAAAGCAGTCAAGAATAATTACACGTTAGTAGTTTAATCCTAGGTTACTGCTCAATTTATTCCTACGTTCTAATAATCCAAATTTTTAATAAATATGTATCCAAATTCCTGCTTATAATTTCTAATTGAATATTGTCATTTATTATTCTGCAATAAACAACCGATCTCTTAATGAAAGATGCCTTTATTTTTGAAAAATACAAAATGTCCTGATACGTTTCCGTTAATTCTTTTATATTTTACTATTGTTCAATCTTATACTTTTTACATATTTAAAATTTGCTTTTAACTTTTCTTCTGGTTTGTCATTTGCAAAATATTTCGAAAAAGTCTTAATGTAATTAAGGAGACTGTGCACTCTAAGGAAAATGTCAAATGAATAAATACGAGTTTGAGATTAGTGTTATTTTATATATATAAGATACCGTAAAACAACATTTATTTTCTACATTAGCAAATTGTGTTTGATTTTGCGTGTATATTTTTCATAAAAAAGCTTGGGTTTTTAAAAGTTTTAAAAGCTCCTTAACGCATTAAGTTTTATTTATAAAATACGGTGAACTAAGTTTATGCCACTGAATAATACCTTCAACGAACATGGAATGTTATGCACAACACACATTTTGTGGCGGTAAGCTGCTCGTGACCTTCGCGTTGATACAATGCCAATCGCAAACCAAAAGTGTTAATTATGTTATCATTATATTTTTATGTTTAGAGCTATACTTACCCGTTCATATAGATTGTAGGTTCACTTCACTTTATAACTTCACAGCTATTCAATCGACTGAATGCGAAATAATAATGCAATTTTGCACTTATACAGAGGGGATATAATAGATAAGGTATATTACTTTACCGTACTGTATCTTATACTATACACTATGACTCATCGCGTTCTTTCATAGTCTTTGATATTTATTAAACAAACTGATACTGTTTGCCACGTATACAAATACAGGACCAGTTTGTGCCCAAATTAATAAAGAAACGGCATTACTCCATTCGATTTGTCACTAACCGAATGTACTGATTTCATGTTTACATTTTGTACTTAATAAAATACTGAAAAAATAGAGCAGGATTCATACGTATATTTCCTGTTAAGAACCGACCTTGCCATATGCAGAATATATTTTAGGTATAGAAATACTACCTATTGCAACCACTCTCATGTCGCCAACTTCCAAAAATTTCTATACACAATTTTGGGTGCCAATGTAGTATGCGCTCTACCTCAAGCGGTGATCTACTTGAATTGTATTGTACTGTTCTGTGCCCTACCTGCCCATATAAATTCTATCTATTAATTCTGATACGTATACATTAAGATATCATTAAGTTATCAATTTTTAGGAAAACAAATGAAGTAAAAGCAGTTTGTAAATTGCCCATTATTAATAATCCTGGATAGGTATAGGTTATTCAGAAAAACCGATGTACATCATTAATTTAAGTAAGTAGTTCCAACGTGCTAAATTGTTTCTATCTCTTTTAACTTATGTTGACATACGAAATAGTAACATGAATAATTAGTTGGAACTAACTAAATAAATTTATGACGTGCATCGAAAATTTCGTTGATAAGCTATATATATATATATATATATATATATATATATATATATATATATATATATATATATATATATACATATAGGTGTAATAGAAATATTAAGTTAGTTCTTTAATATCTGTACTTTTCAGTTCCAAAATGTTGCTAAAAGAGTTTTACGCTATAGTTGCAAATTCAGAAGAAAGTACCGTGAATTTTCTGCAGCAACATCATCTTTTAAATGACGATGTTCAAAACAACCCTTGTCACAAATGTGGTTCTGTAATGCAACGGAAGACATGGAAATTAAGAAATGGAGAAGCTACTCCAGTGTTTCGCTGCCCGAGAAAAGGATGTCAAACGACAAGAAGCATCCGAGTAGGAAACGAATTTTTCCATTACACAAGTTTAAATAATAGAGTAAATTGCAACCTGACGTATCAAATCTTAGAATTGGTCTATATGTTTATTATGGAAGTGCATTTAGCAACAGCCGCTAGTTTGACTGGCAAGACAGAACATACCATAAATGATTGGTACAATATGTGTCGCGAAGTGTGCACCGAGATTGTATCAGTAAACCGACGAGGACCCTTCCAGATAGACGAAGCATATTTTTCTGGTAGAAGAAAATACTAGCGAGGGCGAATGTTACAAGGTGATAGAGCTTCTGAATCTGAGGACAGTGACGCCGAAATACAGAGTAATCGAAATCATGGAGCAAGAGTTGATGAAAAATGGGTGTTTGGTTTGGCTACCAAAACCGAAGCGCGGTATTTTCTTTTACTTCGGTGAGATCGAGCAACATTGCTACCAGTTATTACAAGAGAAGTACAACCTGGATCGACGATACATTCGGACGAATGGCCCGCATATAGCATTTTAAATCAAAGGGGTTTTATTCATCACACCGTGAACCATCAAGTGAGTTATGTGGACCCAGACACTCTGGCTAACACCCAACTTATAGAAAGATTATGGCTTGATATAAAAATTTATATTTTAAAAAAGATCATCAAACATTGGATTGTCTTTTTATTTCCTTTTTTTTCAAGGCATATACGAAAATATTGCCGGTGGAGCACACTGCAGTAAAATATGGGGGTAGAGCGCACACTGCAGTAGGGTTATGAAGTTAGAGCGCATACTACAGTGGCACCCAATTTTGTTTCATGTCCCCCTGACCCCAAAACCATTACGACCGCATTTCACAACAGATTTTCTTCGAATTTTTCACAAAAAGAGTTTGGGCCAATTGCTCGTCTAAGTTTGCAGATGGAATGTGTCAAAAAAATTAACACAATTTAAAAAATGCGCAACGGCGGCACATTTTATCCAAGCTTTGCAGGTCACTATCTTGGATGTATCCGAAAATGGGGGGTTCGGAGGGGTGCTGGAGTAAAAATTTTTTAAAGTATAAAAAAATCATAACGAATTTGAACCAAACTTTAGAAAAAGATTCGTTTGGTCAATACTTTGCACTAGTTAGCAAGTCGGGACATCGAAACAGGAAGCGGGGGGTAAAATCATTAAACAAAACTTAAAAACTTGCACTTCTTAACGGATATCAATGAAACTTAATCAATATTTCTGGATTAATATCCTGGACGGGTTCGTAAGTAATAAGGGGAAGGGTACGGCGGTAGTGGGCGTTTTCAAACAAGTCTTATCCAAACTTTGCAGTAAAATGTCATTTGTTGAGGACACGGTTACGGCCGCAATTCCCAACGGATCTTCTTCTAATTTTCTACAAAAATACTTTGGGCCAATAGCTCGGCTAAGTTCGTAGATGGAGTGGCAAGGAAGGGGAAAAAATTAAGTAAATTGAAAAAAAGGTTCATTAAAAATAAAAAATTCAAAACTTTATATCTTGGGTCAAATTTAACAAACATTGCAAATTAAATGGAAAAATTTTATTTGTCTAGCCCCAACTTGATTTTTTAAACATATGAAATAGATCTGTCTTGTGCGGCTGATGCCGGAGGGATTTTTTATAGTTACAGGCAATTTTTTTACAGGTTTTTCTCCTGAAAAGTTTCAGGGAGTTTTCAAAGTTATGCTTTTTATTGTCAATTCTGTTTTAAGCTATATAAATTACTTAGCTGGTATACTTAGCAGCTGGTATGGAAATGTCGTAGGTTCACGTTTTAATGAAATGGGAGGTAGGATTTGAAAGATGTTCTAAACTTTATTATTCCAGTTTTTGAGTCTACCTGAGCGACTGTAAAAAACAGCTATGAAGAAATTGAAATATCCACAATTTTGTGACATTGTGGATAATCAGTTACCGCCACAAAATATGGATCCTATTCTATACTCCTTAATGTAATATCGTGCGAAAAGTATGGAAAGCATGGAATAAAATTCGCCATTTTTATGTCGTTAAATTTAAGAAAGAATTTTCGGACAGGTCAAGTTTTTATTCTTAAATTGACACCTTTCGCTCAAAATTACACGTTTTTGTTTAGTTAATTGGCGGCACATGAGGGACCAACTTGAAAATTCTAAATGGCAAGAGGAGTCAAATTTTATACTTTTTTTAGGGTCTCTTTAAACCCAAACCAATAATGTGTTCCTTTTTCAATTCAGATTAATGAAATAAAAACTATGTGGATTTTGGTATTTTCATCAAGACAGTTGTTTTCTATTTATGAAATTATCAAATAATTTTCTACTTACAACCGCAAATAAACAATGTAAATAAAACATATCATCTAACGAAATGTTCAAAATGAGCTCCACCAACTCCCAAAAACAGCCAAAGGGTATTCAAATTCGTTCAGACCATTAGGAATAACGTCTGGTATAATTTGCCAAATGTTTTGCTTAATCCTTACCTTTAAGTCATAAGCGTTACAAGTATTTCGCTATTTATGTGGAATCTTTATTTAAGGTTTTAAGCAAACAATTATTTGATAATTTGACAAAATACAGAAAACCAATATTTTGCATTTACTTTTTTTGTGTACTACCATATACTAGAAATTATGATCTCTTGGAGTAAAAAATTACGTAGTTAAAATGTTTGTCCCTTCGGATCTCCGGAAACGAACAACTTGAGGGGGTGCTATATCAAAATCTAGAAAGAGGTCTAAAATTTAAAAAAAAATTAAATTTTTAAAGATTGATCGGTGATTTGAGAAGTATGATTTTCAAAAATCGGTGATTTCGGAAGCGGCGACCTCCCCGTAATACATATAGGGTCGGAGGTAACATACTATTTGAGCCGGCACGCAACAAAGTTACGTGAAAGTCGGTTTCCGATAACGTCTCTCCCCCTCGCTCTCCCCCAGCACCAGGACGACTTTATTGATAGTTACTAGTAGCCTTAAGACGTTGAGCCCCTTGAGACCGACTTTCACGTCACTTTGTTGCGTGGCGCCTAAAGTAGTCCTTCACAAACGGTACAACTTTCGTACAGGAGCTTGGTAAATAAAGGCAAAATATGTGAGATCTATGTCTTTAGTAACTCTGGCAACACTGGAGCGAACTACATGCTCATTTCAGATAACAGACGAAAGAAAACAAAATATCATATTACTCTTACTATAAATAGATTTAACGACCGTGTAAAATGTATTACTTGTGGGGACTGTGTATGGCTTTACACACGGTTGGAAACAAATTGATTATGAGGACTGTGTGAAAGTTGGTATGTACTGCATTAGGAGTGGGAACATTTGTTATACACAAACTCGATCTGCATTTCTTGTGGGGACAGTGTATAATAAAAGTACGGTTTGCATTATTTCTGGAGACTCACTTATACACCTAGTAGAAAATGCATTAAAAGTGGGGACTGTGTATTTCTGGGTATGGAATGAATTAACTGTGGGGATGTCCCCACAACAGAAAATTGGAGTGTATTTGCTTAAAAGCGAGTGTATCGAAAAACGGAATATATTGCCGTGATCAGCGCGATCTAGCGGTCAATCCTACCGGTGCAGATTCAAAGTCCCCACAAAGCGGGTAAAGTTCCGGGTCCCCACAATTCATAGGGAAACATGTATGTGTGTGTGTGTGTGTGTGTGTGTGTGTCCGTGTCCGTGTCCGTGTTCGTGTCCATGTCCGTGTTCGTATCCGTGTCCGTGTCTTTATCCGTGTCCAGGTCCGTGCCGTGTCCGTGTCCGTGTCCGTGTCCGTGTCCGTGTCCGTGTCCGTGTCCGTGTCCGTGTCCGTGTCCGTGTCCGTGTCCGTGTCCGTGTCCGTGTCCGTGTCCGTGTCCGTGTCCGTGTCCGTGTCCGTGTCCGTGTCCGTATCCGTGTCCATGCGTGTGCGTGTGCGTGTGCGTGTGCGTGTACGTGTGAGTGTGCGTGTGGGTGTGCGTGTGTGTGCGTGTGGGCGTGTGTGTGTGTGTGTGTGTGTGTGTGGGTGGGTGGTTGCGTGCGTGCGTGCGTATGCGTGTGTGTGTTTTTATATAAAATCTATTACGACTAGTTGTTTACATTCTACATATTACACTAAATATCTAATACTATCTACATTATGTGTTATAATTTAAAATGTATATCATTCTTGTCTATGTTGCACAACCCTTCTTCGGCGCACCATACTTCTTCAAATTTTGTAAAAATCACCTTTCCCTTTATGTTCTATGTATTCTTGTATAATACGCTTTTTTAAGCCCCTAACCAATAAGCTTTTTCTCCGTTTATTATTTTATTTTTCTTTCTTTTTTGCTACATAAATGCGATATATTGCGGCCTTGGGGGTATTTAGTAAAAAATTGCTATCTTGCTATTTTTTGCGTTACGCGGTATTCCTGCCAATATGTCGTTTTCTCTTGGGCTGTTCCCAGTAAGTCTTAAATGTAACTTTTTTGCTTCTCTCCGTACGGGGGACGCATGCTCGCACTCTAGCATTACATGCATAATGTTAGCAATTACTTCGCATTTTGTACACATTGGGCTTTCCACATATCCACATTTCTTCAAAAAGTACCGTCAGCTAGGCGGCCCTTGGCCAGTCTCCACGCGATTGAACTTTCTTTTCCTAATGTTGAAATAATTGTAAAAGCTTCCCAGTTTACTTCGCTGTCTGTAATTTCGTTCCGTAGCGGTTGGTAGGTTTCGTAGATGTCGTGTAAGAAAAGGTCCAATATTGTCTTTTTGTGTCTTTTCAAATCCTCCAGCGGTACTTTTTGGTTGGCACAGGTCATGTTGTACGCTACTGGTTTATAGTGGGGTCCTTAGTTCGACATCTGGTTGGCGTATATGGTGTTCACTTATTCTATCACTATGTTGCTGTTGCTCTCTAACGTGTTCCTTTTCTTGACAGGCAAGTGTCGCAATTTCTCTATATTCATGAGCTCTCCTGGGCTCCGACAGCCGATTTCTCTCCAGAGAGGCGAAATATTTATATCCCTAGGTAGCGTTGTAGGAATTAGAGGTAGTGCAAGTACATCTTGCGCTGTTATGGGATAATTATCCACTTCTAAGTTCAGCAATCCGCATGTTTGCAGTACTTGCTTTGGAAACTTTCCTACGTATCTACATGTTAAGGTTTCTCTCAGTAGAACAAAGCTTTTCCATGTGAATTTGCATCGTCTGTTCTTCATTAGTTCGTAGCTAAATAGAAGCTGTCAAACGACTCCTTTTGGTCCCGTTAAGTATTGTTTTGCGGTGACCGCTCTAAATGTTTTTATTTTTGCCTCTAGATTAATTAAGACTAGCCCTCCAATTGTTTTCGGTAAGCACAAATGCCTAGCGGTTGTCCAGTGGTTTTTTCCGGCCCAGAAGACTTTCACTAAGCTTTGTTGCAAGGTGTTGCTGAAGGGGAGCGCTTGTAGCGAATAGCATAGTTGTGGTGCTATAAATCGGTTGATTGGGGCTACTCTTCCGTGGTATGAAAGATGCACCAACATGGGTTTCCATTTATCGCTTGATCTTATTATTTTGTTTTGCATTTGATTGACCTCCTCAGTACTGACTGTTTCGTTTACGTGGGTGAAGGTAACTCCCAGTAGATTTATTTCCTTATTTGACAATTTTATTGGCGTAGTTTGATCTTTGCGATGTTTCCATTTGCTGGTCCAAAATCCACGAGACTTGTTTTCGTTTAAGATAGCCCCTGAGAACTTGTCATAGTTATTAAATATTTTGTTTATTTTGGACAATTTTTCTACGTTCTCTGTGAAGATGGTCACATCATCTGCATAAGCCGAAAGAACTAGCTTTTTTTTCTGTCAAAGGTATTTTTATGCATTTTAATCCATGTCGTAAGTTCACTAGGAGTGGCTCGATAGAAAGTAAGAATAATAATCCAGATACTGGCCTCACTCCACACCGTATCGGAATATTTCGGGGTTAATTGTTTTTTTACACAGGTCACGGCATTGGCGTCCTTATATATGATAATTTTATGTGCTGAATAAAAATTTTGCCTAATCCGAAAGCGTTAAGAACACGAAACAGGTAACGATGGTTGACTTTGTCAAAAGATTTTCCCTGGTCCAGAGAGACCACGGCCATTTGTCTGTTTTCCGCATTGACGAAATCTAATAAGCTACGGTACAAGTGTAAATTGTCTAATATCGATCGTGTAGGTATACCGTTGGTTAGATCGGGCTTCTGCTGGTGTTTTTGCGTATATCTTGTAGTCGACAGTCAATAAGGATATGGATCTCCAATTATTAAAATCTTTTCTGTCGCCTTTTTTGTGTATAAACGTTAATACTGATTTTTTCATCTGTTCAGGTAGGAGGTCGCGTTTTCATGCTTCTTCGATCATTGCTGTGTAAGTCATCAATTCCAGGTGACTTTTCTTTATTTAGCGAGAATAGTGCTTTCGTGAAATCATCAGCCGAATTTTTTTTCAAGAAAAGTTTTCTTATCGTTGTCTAGCGTTGGAAGTGCTGGAAGATCAGCGGGCTCTAAAAGCTTTTCATTGTATGTATTGTGTAGCTTTTCGTGGATGTATTCTTTAAGCCCTTTTATCCCTTTGACGGTACCTTGCTCTGTGGTAAGTGAGTTAGGTGGCTCGTGCAAGAAGTAATTTTTGATTCCTTTACTGTTATAGATGCTTTTCAATTCATCTAGGGTAAGTGTGTATTCGGAGTTCCCTGTGTCGCAAATTTTGGGATTGCTGAAACGTTCTTTGTTTTTCCATCTTTCTCTTTTTCTTTGTATGGTGTACAGTATTGATACTTCCTTAATAGCGGATTTAATGTTTATCTAGTGTATAATTGGGTCTTCATGGTTGGTTTATTGCTGTTGTAATTGAATAAACGCGCTTACAGTTTCGTTAAAATCCTTATCTTCTAATAAATTATTTTTGAAGTGCCAGTACGGTCGATGTCTTTTTTCCTGCTCCTGGGCGATTGTTGCTGTTAATAACATGTGGTCCGGAAAGGTGTTGCACTTTACTGGGGACGTCTGTTGTTGAATAAAAACGATCTATTCTCGAAGAGGAGTCTCTATCGTGGAAGGTGTGCCCAGGTGTTGACCCGTGCATTGTTCTATATAAGTCGTGGAAATAGTGCTTGTCAATGATTCTTCGAAGTTGCACAATGGTGTATTGGCCCTTTTTTCAAGGTTATTTTGTGTAAATATCTATCATACAGTATTTCCTGTTTTGTAAGGGTGAACAGAGCGGCTTTGTAGGCAGAGATAGTTCCGGAATAAGGAGTCGTGGGAGGGTTGAAGGGGAAAGTGAAAGCTTGTGGTTGTAAGGGTGTTGGGTTCTGGTCAATGTTTGTTTCTTGCAGGAATAGACTGTCGATCGATTGATGATACTCCAGCAAGGCCAGTAGAGTGGACCACTTACGAATGCTACGGACACTTTTAGTGTTTAATGTAGCCATTGTGAATGTGAGCCTTCTAAAGTAGTCGCTTCACTGTCTGTATCCGACGTTTGTATATCTTTACCTAAATCTTTTAATAAACGGTTCCTTAACCTTCTGCATCGTTCTGCTATTGCCCTCTGTCTTATCGATGGTGCCACTTCTCTAATAAAATTGGCGAGGCCTAGGGCATCCATAGTGAAGTGTTGGCGATGGTTAGTGGGTTATCTTTTCCTTTACATTCTGCTTAAAATTCTTTAAATTTGTCAAATGGTAGTGGCGGAACCTTATTTTCCGCGAAGAAAAAGCTTCTGATGCAGTTTAAGGCTTCTGGAGGGTCAGGTTCATATGATTTTATCTTTATGTCGATCAGTATTTTTGTTATTGCTAGAAGTCGCCAAGTCGTTAGGGGGTTCTTTCTGAGGTGAACGCTGCATACTATCCTGTTCAGGTTGGCTATTTTTCATTTATATTATGGTTCTCCTGTACGTCTTCTTTTTCCTGTTCATTTTACCTGAAACATCGGGCGCGCGCGTGTGTGTGTGCGTGCTTGTGTGGTGGGTGCGTGCGTGCGTGGGTGGGTGCGTGCGTGCGTGCGTGGGAGTAGGTGTAGGTGTGCGAGTGGGTGTGGGTGTGGGTGTGAGTGCGTGCGCGCGGACGTGGACATGGGCGTGGGCGTGGACGTGCGCGTGCGCACATGCACGTGCGTGTGCGTGTGCACGTGTACGTGCGTGTGCGTGGGTGTGCGCTTGTGTGCGTATTCGCGTGCGTGTGAGCGTACCTGCGTTTGCGTCTGTCTTCGTCTACGTCTGCGTCTTCATCTGCTTCTACGCTTGCTCTACATCCACGTCCGTGTCTGCGTCCATAGCCATATCCGTATCTATGTCCGCGTTCGGGTCTGTCGAAGGCGGTGTCGGTGGCGAGTTGGTGTCGGTGTCATTGTAGGTGCCGGTGTCGGTGAAGATGTCCGTGTCCGTGTTGGTGCCCGTATTTATGACTGTGTGTGGGTGAGTGTGACTGTGCTTGTGAGTATCAAGTTATAAATGTAAGTTTATTACTTAATTATTTGCCATACGTATAGTAATAGTGTAAGTTTGCATTTTCATATTTCAACCAATCTAATTTTTTTCTCATGGATTGGCCCTGTTCAAGGATTCCTTACTTTTTACGCATTATTGAGTTTTAGTTCTGTTCAATGGAAATTGGCTTAGGGTTAGTCTCAAGGTTGATGTAATTGTATTTAAGAACACGTCATTCCTAACTAGTTATGTACACAAATTATCACTTTGCACTATAAATATAATTAAATATACGATTAGACTTTTGACGTTACTTCTATTTAGCAATCTTTATTGATTTAGCCTTTCTGCTTTGAGTTGACCAGAAAATGATTCGAATTTATACGTACCCCTTTTATAACGTACCAAATATTTATTAAATATGTCACAGAATAAACTATAACCACTTGCTAACTACTTACAGTATTTTACGCAAATTCTTGAATTTTGGGCGCCACTTAGTCTAGAACCAGGGTTATTTAAAATAACCCCATTCCATAGATAGCTTACTCGATAATTTTGGTTACCTAATTTACCTTAAATCCTGCACTCAAATAACATCACTTAAAAACTATTTGCGTGTACATTGAATTGATCAAAAGTTTAGCAATGTATTTAAACTCGACTTAATTTACGAAGCAAATAAATGTTCTGGATCTTTATTAGTGTATACACTTTATAACCTCTGCAGTTGTCACCTTTTTCTGGAGTGGAAAAAAATTCGTGGTTGCGCCACGATAACGATGCAAGAATTCATTGAACGTAGTTCCATAATTGGAATCAACATAAAGGATATATTTATGTAAGCCTACCATTTAATGGCAAGTGGATTATTAAATAAAGTGAAATTAATCCAGACATCCGCAAATGTGACCAAATTGTAAACAAACGTTTATGTATACATTTTCAAGTTTACGAATCTTGTGTAAAAATTGTAGGAATCGTTCTAATTTATGTTTGTGCTTTGTTGATGGTGTTGTTTTTGGATAAGTTCTAGCATTTTATTCTTTGGGTGATGTAATTCAATATTATGTATTTTATATAAAATTTCAGAATAAGGTACCTTTTAGTGAATATGCAGGTTAACCTTGTAAGCTCACCGTCAACAGAGATTTTCGATACTGAATTATAATGAACATCAAGTTTCTTTTTTACATAAATAGAAAGTACTTTTAATAAACACCTGACTTCCTTTAACAGTAATTTTAGATATAGTATTATAATTTACACCAGTTTAGTTTTTTCCCTACCTCCATTGGTGTATTGAATATGGAATTCTACGAAGAATGGTAAAATAATATACATATAACGTTTTTACTGTAACCAAACAATCAGTAGTTCGAATCGATGAATGTAAGGCAGCTATACAAAAATATATCGAGCCCAAAGCAATTCCTTAGTTCGTATCCGAAGAGCTTTACCAGGTGTCAGGGCTACCTCGGATACAATCCGACTTAATTAGCTGTATGTACATCATAAAAAAACCAAAAAGATAAATATTCTAATATGTGTAATAATTGTGAAAGTTTATATTTTCACAAACCGATAAACCCATAAAGTAGACATTTGCCTCTTTTGCAAACGACTCTAAAAGGATTGTTTAGGTCTGAGGAAAATGTTCAACTACAATCTTTAGCACAAAAAGGTTTTAAACTGTAATTAAGTTTACACTTGTCTAAACATGTGTATACGTAAAACGTCTTACTTGACAGTGTAATGGTAAGTTTTCTTGTTAATTTAGTTTTATGGAAATTCATTTTATAATGAATTAAATGTTACCATTTATTGGTAAAACCGGTTATTATACTTATGAGCTTCAGAATGAAGCTCAAACACTTTCATATGATAATGGTTAGATTTATAGCCGTGCTTTTGTTTTAGTATTTGTATGCTGACGTTTTAGCTTGTTTTCTAGTAATCATCGGAAAGTATCTTTCATTTCTTGTTTCAATCTTTACGTTGTAAATTTTCCTCCTGTCGGAGAAGAGGAGAGTTTGTGACGGCGTGTTTTCTAGTTAAATTAGTGTCATGGGTAAATTCATTTTATCAGTAATGTAAAGTAATGGCGTTTGTTATTTTAAAAATGTGATTTTACTACAAAATTTACAACATATTAATCAATTATATATTCTCCGTTATTATTAACGACTTCCTCCCAGCGTTCAACAAGTTTCTCGTTACCTCTACGGTAAAATCGTTCGGCCTTGACTGAAAAAATGATCCAACCAAGTCCATAATTCCACATCATTATTTAACAAAAGACCCCAACTGTTCGAAATAGGTGAAAATCTGACGGAGCCAAATCAGGAGAATATGGAGGGTGTGGTAATACTTCCAACCAAGCATTTGAATTGCTCTCTTTGTCATATTAGCAATGTGAGGACGAGCGTTGTGTAAGAAGGTCATGCGCCGATGGGGTTGTTTTTCCCGAATAGCTTCATAGAGGCGATTCATTTGTTCAACATATAGCTCTGCGTTACTGTTTGGTTACGCCCGAGCAATTCATAGTAAACGATACCTTCCCAGTCCACCAAACGATAACATCGTCTTTCAGGGTGAAGATCTTGTTTCCTCTAGACGTCGCTTGTTCATTGGGATTTAGCAATGCTTTCTCTGCTTCATATTCATATAAAAACACCATTTCTCGTCGACGGTACAATTCGGTAGAGGAACCATGAGTAGCAGGATTTCGAGCGTGCAATCCAGCGGAAATTGTACAACGTTGATTTTGTTGTTCTCGCTCAAAACATGAGAACCCAAGCGCCAAGTTTCTGAACCTTTCCTGGATTTCAGATGTCGACATATCGTTGATTGGTCACATTGCTGGGCCAACTCCTAGTTGATTGGCGTGAATTTTCATGACGAAGTTTTTCAATCGCTCTTCATCGAACCTAACAGGACGTCCTGAACGATCCTTATCATTAAGGTCAAAAATTCCGCTTTTGAAACGTTTAACCCAGTTTTGTGCCGTCCCAACAGGCTTTGCATCTTCACCGTAAACATCGCTAATCTCACGAGCAGCTTCCTGGCTTTGGCACCTCGATTAAACGAAAAATAAGTTAATGTCGGTAATGCTGGTTTTGTCTACTTCACATTCCATTATAATAAGGTTAAACTTTAACAATTAAGAACGAAATACAAAAGCAAACACACTATATGACAGAACTACTAATTATCTGACAAGCTGAATATTGAGTAATCAAAATATTGTTATTTCAGAGCCAACTTTTAAATTAAAAAAAGCCATTACTTATGCATCAGCCTAATGTAATGAACCCAAACGTTACCATTTAATTTAATCCAGAAATGTTAATTAATAATACAAATTGAAAATAGTTAAACCTGGAATTAATTTGAAAAATAAGATTCCATTTTTTTGTTACTTAGTTGCGAAAAAAATAAAAGTTTTTTAATTATTTTATCAATTTATTGATTTCGGAATTTACTTTTAAGCTCTATGTAGAGGGTTTATAAGAAATTGATAATTCTGAAACTATTTATGTTCGTTTATCTTGCGCAATTAATTTGTCTTTCGTGCGCACACACGGATTAAAGAATAAAAATGTAAAAGCTCAAATATCATCCTAGAGGTAAATGGTCTTCTTTGTTCTGAAATGTAGTTTATTTTAGTTTTCTGGATTTTCATCTTAAAGCTTCGTTTTTTTGGAATCTTCATTTTGAGATTTTCATTTTGGTTCAACGGAAAACGGAGGAATTACAAAAAACCAAAGTGGTAGTAATCGACATATAGGCACGTTTTGACGTTGGTACAGACTTATTCAGAATAACCACAACGTCTGGATAGTTGAGGTCAGATTATTCAATTTAAACCTGTACACCAAGTGCGGAAGCAAATTTTAAATCAATTTCTTCCATTAATTTCTCAGTTCACTTTTCTTTTCTTATTATTTACTGTTATTGTTTACTGTTAATTGTTTTATGAACTCATACTTAAGTTTTCATAATTCACATAGTATAGGTTTAATAATAATTCTGAGTTAATACAACTCTCTAATAAATTATAATCAACCTTCATTATTATGCGCGTGTGATAGGTGTCACATTGTTTACCATGTTCAGCTCTTACTCGGGCCGATGTACAAATGCTAAATAGCACCGATAAACTACGACCTGCATTTCATTGCGATCAGTGCACAAATGATTCTAAGCAAGTATCTGAACTCCTTACGATAATTACCAATCTACAATCAGAAGTTTCTGAATTAAAACTTAAAATTAATTGTACTAAGTTTGATTCGTTATCCTCTGGTGGCACAGAACAAGTAATTAGTGAAATTTCCGAAAGAAATAGAAATAGACGTCAAATATGGTGTATATAACAGAAGAAGATAAGATACTCGATAAGATTAAGATATCTGACATAGTACATACGCTGGGTATTGTTGATAGGTCGAAAATAGAATTCTGTCGATTAGGAAAACCATTACCAAATAGAAATCGACCGATAAATGTGATTCTTCGGGATGTAAATGATGTTAAAACAGCGTTAAAAATAAATCTAAACTTATTTCTCCACGCTTTAATGATATCCGCATATCTTCAGACCAAACAGCCGCAGCTCAATACCTTACGATCTACACACATCTCTGAATCATAGGCTGCAAAATAGTGGAAGTAATTTGAGAATCATATATATTCAAGGAATACCGCAAATTATCTATCAATAACAAAAAAACTAAGTAACTCCAAGGACGTTAAATTTTATTACCAAAACGTGCGCGGTCTTAACACTAAAATTTCCTCATTATTTCAAGAAGTTTCCTTTTCCGTATCACATTATATGTTTAACAGAAACGTGGCTGAGTCCAAGCACAAATAGTTCCGAATTATTTCCTATTAGCTATTCAGTTTTACGTGATCGAAAGATTGATGAACTGATTGTTTCCAGGGGTGGTGAAGTATTGATGGCAGTAATGGATTACATTAGATTCACTGTATTAGATGTCTCATTTATTACTGATGTGTTTAAGTCCATTCACATTGTTGTTTGTAAATTGTGCTACAGTAATGAGCAAATGTATATTATTAATTTGCATATACCGCCTAAAGCATAAACAATAGAATTTTGTAGTTTTTAGAATCTCTAACGTACATCATTGTTACTGCAATGATAAAATTATTGTCTATGGGGATTTTAACATTCCTGACTTTAGTAATGCTATTAACATACATGAACAACAATCTAATTATCTTTCTTATTTTATAGACTATTTAAGCTGAAATCAACGAAATCAAATTCCAAATATTAACAATAGGATTTGGTAATCAGTAACTTTGAACTTATAGTCACTAAAAGTGATTGTGTACTACTAAAATAAGATTGCCACCATCCTACACTTGAATTTGTTATTTACTAATACATATTATTATAAGTTTCTGTTATGAACGAATAAGTTCAAAGGTAAATATGTAATTAAAAATTATTATTAATTTTATTAAATACATAAATAAAAAGTTTTCCTCAGTAGGATTTGAAACTACGACCTGTACTTTGCTAGAGTACCACGCTACCAACTGCGCTATCGAGATTCAAGCCCCAGTCCATGTAAATTTTGTCTTTATGTATGTAGAACTGATGTAAATTCAAAATATAATGAGATTACAATCAAATTACTTATATTAATGGAATGTGAGCCTGCAATATCGCAAGGATTCACACATTCCAAAAACTTATTTATTAAATTAAAAGTTTTTGTTATGAACAAATAAGTTATGTATTTAATAAAATTAATAATAATTTTAATTAACATCATAACTGAACAAGATGTCATTGTTTCTATTAAAAGACTAAAAACAAGCCTACTGGATATAGATCAAGTTCCATCGTACTTAATTAAAGATTGTGCACAAATTTTTACAATACTATTAGCATTTTTCAATTTGTCTCTTAAATGTTGTAGTGGTAACTTGGAAGGTATGTCTCATACTAAAACCAAGGGAAAAAGGTTCCTTTCCTTCCAAACGTTTTTTTGAAAAAATTTTAACAAGGGGGGGGGGGGGGGGGGGAAAAAAAAAAAAAAAAAAAAAAAAAAAAAAAAACCGATTTATAATGGTAGGCAAATTTTCAAATTTTAATTCCTCAAGGTAAACCTTCCTTTTCCTTTGAGTTTATCAAATGGCTTTGTTCCAACCTTTCCAGAAAACCTTTGCGTTTTTCCAAAATTTTTAAGTGAAAAGGGCATTGAACCTTTAAGGGATTAAAAAGCCTTTTGGTTCAAATTGAACAAATTTACTTAAAAAATTACTAAATGGTTTAAATCCCGTGAATTTTAAAACCGTAATCTACCATTCCGCCCACTTTTGTACTAAATTTGGTCAGGCCCAAAAATTGTTTCATTTAACATTGGGGGTTCCTAAGGTCAAGGGGCCCTTTTTTTGGTTTAACGGCTTGTATAACCCTTCTAAGTTCAAGGTAAAAAAATTTTAAGGTAATCAAAATAAGGTATTAAAAGGCCGAAACTTGGTGGTTGCAAATTTCCTTAAAATTATAAAAAAGGTGAAAAAACCTAAAAATAGAAATTCCATTTTCATAAATTTAAATTTTCAAGGTCAAATTTTTTGGAAATTTTTGGGCTAATCAAGATTATTTAATTGTCAAGGTCAACAGAGGTAATTTAAAAAGTTTAAGGTCAAGCTTTGGTTCAAGGGTGGCTAAAAATAGAAATTGCCAAGGTAATCATAAATTAAAATTTTTTCAAGGTCAAAGGGAAATTTTTTGGAGCTGATCATATATTTTAGTCAAGGTCAAAGTAGGTATTTAACAAGTTTAAGCAAGGTCAAAGCTTGAAAAGTTGCAAGGAATATAAATTTAAAAAATTTTAAGGGGAAATTAAATTTTGGACCTACATATTTCTTAGGAAATAAATAAAAAGGCAAGGTTGAAATAAAATGGAAGGTTTTGAACCTTTTGGGATATTTCTTAAAAATATAAAAATTTAACGCTATAAAGGTATACGGATCCTAACTCCCAGCGTTCCCCGCAAGGTTTGCATTTTCAAGGGGTAGCCCCAAGTCCTCCCTTCAAGGTCACTGAAAAGTTACTAGGTTTTGATTATCCTGGGTCATTCCCCAGTCTCAAGGTCGTTTTCAAGGGCACGCCCTATTCAAAATCAAGAACAAAGGGTTGTTTAAAGTCTATGCTTTCAAAACAGAAACAAAGACTTCTAGGTTTTTAAAAGATTTTATCTCAATTTAGGAAATCAATAAAAAGGCGCCCTTTCAAAGCTTTTATTTTCAAGGTAAAAAGAACAAAGGATTCATTCTTCTGGTGGTTATTTTATCTCAATTCTGAAAATCATGAACAAAGACGATGTATTGTTCAAAGTCTATGTTATTTTTCAAAGGTAAATGAACGAATTCATTGTTCTGGTTGATTTATAAAATAGATTTTTCTAAACATCTCTTTCAAGAACAAAGGCAATCCATTGTCAACGATTTAAAGTTTATGCTTATAAGGTCACCCTCTGATAACAAAGACGATCCATTATTCAGTTATTTTAAAAATAGATTGCTATCTCAATTCTAGGAAATCCCCTGAGGGCATGAAAAATGTCACGCCCCGGAGCTAAACAGGTGGCCGTTCCCTAAACAGGTAGCCGCCAAAAGGTAGCCGTTTCCTCAGGTAGCCGTTTCCTTAAACAGGGGTCCGTTTCCCAAAACAGATATTTTCGCAACATTTCTTAGAAATGGTCAGGACAAAAGAAAATTTGCAAGGTAATCATAAAAAAATTTTCAAATCTACTCCACTTGAAGGTCACGACGATGATCTCATAAGCTACGCATAAAAAGGAGGTTCATTGGGTGAAATTCCCTTAAGAAAAAAATTGCAATGTCACCATCCTCATCAAAAGG
The DNA here is from genome assembly GCA_036346205.1 of Vesta saturnalis. NCBI lineage: Eukaryota > Metazoa > Arthropoda > Insecta > Coleoptera > Lampyridae > Vesta > Vesta saturnalis. Next base: position 1,916,337 of record JARFJB010001308.1, read on the forward strand.
CTAAAAAATAGAAACTGTAATGTCATCATCATCATCATCATATTCAATTTTAGAAGTCTTGTGTGGTTAAATTATCATAGCTAAAAATGGCCGGTTCAAGTCCTCACTAAAAGTTGATCGCGCCAGCTAAAAAGTATAGTGACAGCATGATCGTTGAAAGTAGCTTATGCGCGTAACCAGATATGTATGGTAATCAAAGAGATGGTTCATATCTGCAATTTCCTTTAAGTAACAATAAAGGTGTGGGGGTAGTGTTTCAAACATGGGGCATACGTGAGCTGGAAAAAGACCTGAGAACAGCGGTGGCCAAGCAAAATTTTCAGCATTAGTATTCGATGCCGAACATGAGGGTTTACGGGCGAGGTGAAAGGGCGGAGTGTAACGTCCTAGTGAAAAAGTATGAAAAGGAGTAAAGATATGTGAAAAGTTTTTGGTAGAGTGTTTGAAAAATAAATCCAAGTTTTGCAATGAAATGGGCATCTCTTGATGGTAGAAAAGATGCAAAGCCTTCCCTCCTTAACATATGCAAAAAGGACAGTTCCGGTCAACTATAATTCATAAGCGTTCTCAAATCAATTTCTTTGCATTGAACAGGCACTTTTCCTTCACGAACGTAAAAGACGCAAAAAAGTGATTGAAAACTATCAGTAGGGAAACATATTATCATTGAAACCCAGAACTTTGGCCTTACCTTAGGATTTTATGAATAGTTCAAAAGAAGATCGCATTGAAAAGTTTAAGCAATATCTGGTTGAAACGCAACCAACCAAGGGAAAGATGACTAATTTAACATTTATGTAAAAAAAAAATAAAAATATCTATGTATAATTGTTTGGAAATAAATTATATATTTTTGTTGCAAAAAAAAAGAATCTTCTATTTTTGATTAAATGAAGGGTATATCATAATGAAGGCTGATTGAGAACTAAAAACATTTGGTGTTGCAGCTTTTGGCTGTTTAAGGAAAAGGAATATTTTCCCGCAATATCTGGGAAACCAAAAATTAAAAGGCGCCATATACAACAACAAAACCGCTAAGGTAAGAGTTATAATTGATGTGCAATTCAAAAACAAAAACCCTAAGGAACTAGGAAAAGGAAAACCATTACGCAAACCCTTTGGCACCCCGGATGGAAAAGCAAGCGGAATTCAAAGACTTCATAAAAAACTTCTCCAGTTTTCCCAGTTTGGATTGCATATCAAAACAGATGAGGTTACGAAAGGGGGAGAAAGCCAATTTTTACAAAAAAGTATTTGATTAAATTATAACCAAATTGGTCTAGTGAACCAAGGGCGTGAAGGAATCCGGTCACAACTTACAAAGACAGGGACACCTATTTATAGAAAACTGCAAAGGTTAAATATGATGTGTATTTGGTGGAAAAAGGTCATTTGACGTAAAAAGAATAAAGTGTACGTAAAGTGGTTGGGATTTAATATTCACGGATCGACGATGATGATGATAATGTAAGGTTTATAAATTATTGTTGGCAATAATCTCATTTATAATTCAATGATGCCGGTAAGCAACCCTTTGGAACACCAAATTTTGGTTTAATAACGGATAAAATGCCTTTAAGGTACCCAAGTATGAACATCGTAATTGTTAAGGGTGAATTAAAAGAATAATTGAAATTGTAATTTAATTTATTAAAAACAAAAATTAAGGCCAAAATTATTCAAATGGTAATTCCAGCAAGGAAACAGGACAGAATTTGTCAAAATAAATGGATCTATCTGCATTGAATGGTAGCACTTTCTGTAAATCCACCGAATAAAAGACTTGGAGGTGTGCAAAAAAGTGATTATAAATACCATCGATATAAAGTATGGTAAATTTATCATTGAAACCCTTTAACTCCATACTTCCCTTACAATTTTATGAATACTTCAAAAGAAGATCACATTGAAAAGTTTAAACAATATCTTTGAGAAGAATTTTAAAAAAAATTTTAAATTTTAAAAAAATTAAAACATATGTCTATGTATAATTGTTTTGGAAATAAACTATGATTTTTTGTCTTCTATGTTTTGATTAAATGAAATAGGCCAAAATTGTTGGGGCCCAAAAAACAAACCGTTTATTAATTTGAACCATTAAATCAATTTTGCAAATTTTGTATTTTCAAGAAAAAAAAAAAAAAGGGGGGGGGACACCCATTTTGGGTGGCATGTTTTATAATAAAAAGGCTTCCCCATTTTGAAAGATTCAGTTTAAAAACTTTTATTGCAGAAATTAAAGTAATTTAAATTGTAAGAAAAAAGAAATTAATTTAAGAGGAAGAAAGATTGAGGGAAAAGGAAAAAAAAATTGAGGATAGATTTAGAGCGATGAGGTACAAAGAAAATGATGCCTTTGAAATGTGCCATGAAATAAATTTTAGAAATAAATAAACAGTAGTGTATGTTATATTGCAAAGGAAAAGGCACTTCATTTGAAAAAGAAAGTGTGTGTGAAAGAAAGAAAAAAAAGTGTTTAAAATGTTTCCATATGGTTTTTGAATTTGTATATATATATATATTATAATATATATATATATATATATATATATATATATATAAAAATTTTATATAAAATATAAATTTAAAATTTTTATATATTTAAAATTATAAAATTTTTGAAGGAAGAAAGAACTAAAGTTATTTAATATTTAAATTTTTTATTTAAATCAAAAGTTTTACCCAAAAAATTCCAAAATTTTAAAAAAGTAAAACAAAAAAGGGAAAAATTCCAATCCAAAAAATTTCCTTGGAAATAAAATTAAAAAAAATTTTAATATTAATTAATTAAAATTTTTTAGTTTATTAAATTACCAAAAGGAAAAAGTTAAAACTTTTTACAAAAAGAAAAAAATCAATAACATTTATCCTTTAAAAATTTTAATTTTTGGTATTAAATTTAAAATTAAAAAAAATAATTTTAAATTCCAAAAATTTTAAAACTTCCAATTTGGCTTTAAAAATAAAGCCAAAGGTTTTAAAATAAATTAAATAAAAAATTTAAAAATATAATAAATTAAACCGAATTTTTTAAATGTTTAAAAATTTCCAAATTTTATGTAGGAAAAATGACCCAAAAATTATTTAAAAGGAAAAAAAAAATAATAACTTTTGGTTAATATAAATTAATGTCCTTTTGAAATTTTAATTTTAAAATTTTTTTTTTTTTTAAAAAAAAAAAAATAGGAAAAAAACAAATTGTTTTGAAAAATTTAAAAAAATGAAAATTAAATTGGTTTTTAAAAATTTTAAAATTCCAATTTATTTCATGGGTTAAAAATTTTAAAATTAAAAATTTTCAAATTAATTAAAAGGAATTGTAAGGTTTTTAAAAAATAATTTTAAAAAAGAAAAAATGGGTTTTTAAAATTTCGGGAAATGATATTAAAATTTTTGTTTAATGTTTTAAAAATTTAAATTTCGAACAGGTTCAAAAATTAGAGGCGGGCCAAAAAAATTTAAAAATAAATGTGAATTTAAAAAGAATTAAATAATGTTTTTAAATTTTAAAGGTTTAAATTAACCCAAAATTAAAATTTCCAAAAAAAAAAAAAAATGTTTTCCAATTTTAAAAATTTGAAATTTTGTATAAATTCAATAAATTAGATCGCCAATGAGGCAGTTCAAAATTTCAAAATGTGATAAAAAAGATGAATTTTATCAATGTAAATTTATTGTTAAAGTTGTTAACTGTTTAATAAATCACAACCTAATTTTACCCAAACCTGAAATTTCGCAGGTTCAAAAAGAGCGCCAATATTTCCAAAAACAAAAAAAAAATGAGATAAAAAAGATGAATTTTACCAATGTAAATTTATATGTAAGTTAAAGTTGTTAACTGCTTAATAAATCCAAATCCAATGTCCTTTACCCAAAAATTCTGAAATTTCGTATACAGATCCAATAACATCCTGACTGAACATTTATTAAGTTGATGACAAGATCATGTTTTTGTAGAAGGTGATCAAGAAAAGTGATTCAAGCATTGATAACAAATAAACATCTTGTGCCCCTACTGATTTAAGCATAGCATCGAATTAAACTGGGGGCTGTACAATAGTGCAGAGGATCAAATTTGTAAGTACTTAAACAAGTTTACCGAAAATTTTCGAAAATATCAGCTAAAAGTAGAACGTTCGTTTTAAATACAAATCTGAGTACTTAACGATCTAATATGAAATTTGTTCCAAACATTAACCGCATATGCAAAACTAACATATTATTCAAATTATTAAGATGACTAAAAAAGCTTAAATTCCCAAAGGTTAAATAAAACTTTTTATAACTTGTATTTGACCTTATGCAGCATACAAAAACTCGACTTATATGAAATGAAATTTGATACTTTCACACTCTTTAGTTCATTGCCTTTAGATTGCGTATTCCCAAGAGCCTTCAGAAAGATGCAGATATTGCACTTTCTTTAGTATTATCTTTAGTGGGCGTTTACTGGTAATATCTAATAACCTAACATTGCTGACATGGCATGAAATACCTTTTCATGTCTAGATTATGATGTTCATCACCTTTGCTTGCACAGCTCAATAGTAACCACTTCCACTTTTTTTGTACACGTTAACAAATTTTTATATAATCTTTTTTAATATTAAGAAAAAAATGTAAATTAAAGGCCAAAAGTTAAAAAAGAACAACCTTTTTGGGTAAAAAGGTTGGAAAATTGAGATACCAATCATCTCTATACGCGACAGTGATGTAGAGGACGACGACTTTGCAAGGTTTTTGAAAAGTAAGTATTCCTTGCTTAATGTATTGTTTTTTGGTGATTTCCTTAATAAATATATTATTAACCAAACCAATTATTTTCTAGCATCACGCCTGCAACCACAGTTTAACTTCCACCACCACTGCAGCCACCTACACTCCTCCAATATGGAGGAATTGAAGCTTCACTACCACCACCACCACCACAGCCTACACTCCTCCAATACGGAGGAAAAATTTAGAATTAATGACCAGTGTGTTCACCACCACCATCACAAGCAATATCTCAGGATCCTACAAACTTGCAGCAATTTAAAATAAAAAGTGTTAGGGGTTGGAACATTTTATCAACATACATTAATTCTGAAAAATCAAGGTCAAAAGTGGAGCGATTAAATAATGAGTTGGCTGCAAACAACAACTTACAAGTTGCACGACAGAACATTAAAAATACACAAAATGCGTGAAGAATATTGGATAGTTTAGACATTTAAGTTAGTTTATAATTAGGTACTAAGTAGTGTTTTTTTTTTTTTTAATAAAATTTTTTTTATACTTTATTATTTTCATTAACACACATATATATATATATATATATATATATAAAAAAAGTTTTGGATGTTATAAGTGAACAGAAGATGAAGTGTTAAAATTTTCATTTGAAACATAACCTCTAAAAATATGAATTTAATGCATAAAAAATAAGATATTCAATTGGTATATCATTGGAAATATACATATGATTTTATATATCTCGAATTTTTTGTAAATAGTGACATTCAAATTTTTTTACTTTAACTTCATATAAATTTACATTGATAAAATTCATCTTTTTTTTTTATCACAGGTAAATTTTGGAACTGCCATCATTGGCGCTCTAATTTATTGAACCTGTATACAAAATTTCAGAATTTTGGGTAAAGGACATTGGATTTGTGATTTATTAAGCAGTTAACAACTTTAACTTAATATAAATTTACTTGGTAAAATTCATCTTTTTTTTATCTCATTTTTTTTTAAAAATTTTGGAACTGCCATCATTGGCGCTCAATTTATTGAACCTGTATACGAAATTTCAGAATTTTTTAAAAAATTAGAGTTGTGATTTATTAAAGTTAAAATTTAACAATATAAATTTACATTGGTAAAATTCATCTTTTTTTTTCACATTTTGGTAAATTTTGGAACTGCTATCATTGGCGCTCTAATTTATTGAACCTGTATACGAAATTTCAGAATTTTTTAAAGGACATTGGAGTTGTTTATTGCAGTTAACAACTTTAACTTACATATAAATTTACATCGATAAAATTCATCTTTTTTTTTATCACATTTTGGTAAATTTTGGAACTGCCATCATTGACGCTCTAATTTATTGAACCTGTATGAAATTTCAGAATTTTTTAAAGGACATTGAGTTTTGATTTATTAAGCGATTAAAAACCATATATTTACATATCATTGGTAACATACATTTTTTATCACATTTTTGTTTTTACAAATTTTTGAAACTACTATCTTTGGCGCTCTTACTTATTGGATATATATAAAATTCAGAATTTTTGGGCAAAGGACATTGGAGTTATGATTTATTAAGCCATAACCAACTTCATATCAAAACTGCAAACTTTATCATTAATAATTGAAAATTTTTTTCACATTCTTTTAGTTTTGAGAATTTTGGAGTGCCATCTTTTGCGCTCTTACGTGTTTAGTCTACATGCCGAAAATTGGAATTTTTGGGTAAAGGACTATTGAAAATAAATAAAATGTAAAGTTTCAACCTTTATGTACTATATTCACAAGACTGTTTTGAAATTTTTATATTCTGAATTTATTTTTTAACCTTTGCACTGTTATTTATTCAGCAATATACAAAAATTCAAAATTTTTGAGTTAAAAATTCATCTGATATTATAAAAGAGTGTATTTATTTATTTTAAAATAATACATACAGAAATGCTGACATACATTTCATATAACAGGATAATGTTATTGACCTTTTTCTTTCTTTGTAATATAAGTTTTATGGTCATTTCTTCCTACATAATTTGGATAATTTAATAAATCATGATAAAAGAAAAATATATATATATATATATATATATATATATATATATATATATATATATATATATATATATATATTTATAAAAATTAAAACCATATGGAAACTTATTTTAAAGCGCTAAAGTTTTTCCACATTTTGGAATTTGAAACTCCTTTTTTTGCGTTGTTAATGTTTATTTCATACCAAAATTAAAATTTTGGGTAAAGGACTAAAGTGTTATGATTTATTCATTTGCAAGTTTCAACTTTTCTGTACATCAAATAAAAATTTATCATTTAAAAAATTTTTTTTTTTAGTTTTGAGAATTTTGGTTTATTATTCCTTTAATTTTTATTAATGTTTAATTTTTAAAGGACTAGTGATTTTAAATAAAATAAATATATAAGCTTTATTGTTTTCTTCCTAATAATTTGTATAATTTAATAAATCATGATAAGAAACTGTTTTTAATATATATATATATATATATATATATATATATATATATATATATATATATATATATATATATATATATATATATATAATCATTTAAAATATGGAAACATTTTAAATTTCACTTTTTTCTTTCTTCTATGCTACACCACTTTCTTTTATCAAATGAAGTGCCTTTTCCTATGCAATATAACATACACTACTGTAATTATTTATTTACTAAAGCACCTTTATTTCATGGCACATTCACTCAAAGTTGCATCATTTTCTTTTTACCTCATACAGCTCTAAATCTATCCTCAATTTTTATTTCCTTAATTAACACCTCGAGTCTTTTCTTCCTCTCGTCAATACTTAATAATTCTTTTCTTCTTATCATTCTTATTACTTTCACCATTTCTAGCAATAAAAAGTTTACTGAATCATGCAATCCCGGAGAAGCCTTTTTATTATAAACATGCATCCTCTTTCAAAATAAGGGTCGGTCGTAGTCCTACATGTTCTTCTTCTTCCATGAGGTGTAATTTCTCAATCACCTAGTCTCGAGGAACGATGGTGTCTCTTGAAAATACAAAAGTTTTGCATGAAAAATTGTATCTTGCAATGGTTCAATTATATGTAACGTAAACGTTGTCAATTGCTTCCATTAATAAATCATAACTCGGCAGTCCTTTACCCAAGCAACTCTCTTCATTACGATGTACCTACTTTCATTTAATCAAAACATAGAAGACATTTTATTTTTGTAATAAAAATAATAGTTTATTTCAAAACAATTATACATAGACATATGTTATTATAATTTTTTTTTTACAGAAATGTTAAATTAGTTGCCTTTCCTGAGCTGGTAATCTACATGTCATTCTCAGACAGATATTGTTTAAACTTTTCAATGTGATCTTCTTTTGAAGTATTCATAAAATTGTAAGGGAAGTATGAGTTAAAGTTCTGGGTTTCAATGATAATATGTTTACCATACTTTATATCGATGGTATTCATATAATCACTTTATGTTTTGCAACACCTCCAAGTCTTTTGTTCGTGATGGATTTACAGAAAGTGCTACCATTCAATGCAGATAGATCCATTTATTTTGACAAATTCTGTCCTTTTTACTGAAAGCAGTTTAGGTTGACCATTTGAGGACTAATAACACTTTAGGCCTAATATTTATGTATCAGTATGTTTTATTAATAAATAATACAAATTACAATTGGTCTTTTATTATTATCTTACAGAAATTACATTCTACGTTAGTTCCTTAAGTACACACTATATTACATAAGTTATATTCATACTAGTGGGTACCTATACAGCAGGACATTTATATCCGTTATTAAACCAATAGTAATGCTTTCTACAGTAATTTAAGTGTTCCAAAGTGCTTGTTGTTCTTACCGGCATCATTGAATTATAAATGGTTAACCTTGCTTATCCATTTCATCATCATCATTTGTTGAATATTATTTTAATCCCAACCACACGTACACTTTATTCTTTTACGTCAAATGACCTTTTCCACCAAATACACATCGGGATATTTTTTGCCCTGTCTATAAATAGGTGGTTTGTGTGTTGATTCCTTACCGCCTTTAACAATCTTGAAAAGTTCACTAGACCGGTATATTTTCAAATATTTTTAAAAATTTTGTAAACACCGAAAAGTGGCTTTCTCCTTTTTACACCTCATCTGTTGTTGTTGCAATCATGTTCTAGGGTAGACATGGAGGTATTCCATATTCCCACTTGTGGTTGGTGGTTTTAGCTTTTTTTGAAATTCACTATCCGGGGGCCTGGGGGTTTTGAATACGTAATGAGCAATTTGCTCTCCATTTAATATTAGTTCCGGTGTAAATATATTTTGCTGTTTTGAATCCTTGATCAATTTCTTTATTTTCTTTTTGCGGTTGCTTGTTGGGTTTTGTATATGGCCAATAATTTTCCTACAGGGCCTGGTAAGCTATTCTCAACCAATAGCTTTTTGGTATTTTAAATGAACCAATTTTTTTGAACAAAAAAATTTATCAAACCAATTATTATAGTAATTTTTTTTCCATAATAGCACTTCTTCATTTGTTCCCTTCATTTAACAAAAATGAAACTTTTTTTTTTTGAACAAAAAATTTAATTTATTTCAAACTTTAAATAATATGTTTTTTTTTTTTCATAAATTTAAATTGCTCTTTTACGTTCCGGGTGGAAGGATTTAACCAAATTGCTTAAACTTTTCAATGCGATCTTCTTTTAATATTCAAAAATTAAGGAATTCCTTAAAGTTTGGGTTTCAATGATAATTGTTTCCCATACTATGATTATAAATACTTTATATTTTGCGTCTTTTCTTGGAAATTTAAGAAATGCACTTTCAATCTAACCATTTTTTTTTGGCCTTATAATTTAGGAACCCGGAACTTCCTTTAACGCTCATGGTTTGGGGATCATTTATAATTGTTGAATTCTGCTCGTAGGTAATCTCCATGGATGCCTCCTTTTACAAAACATCAATTCCACTTTATTCTTCCAAAACATGTTCAATATTTCCTTTTTTAAAATTTTACTTTTTACCCTTTTCTACTTTTTCACTAACTTACACCCGCTTCACTTAATAGCCCTAAACCGCCCATTTGGCATGAATATAATCAAAATTTTGCTTCGGTTAGTGTTTAGGCATTGTTTTGGTCCGCCTTGACTTGATAATGTTTGACAAACCATCCTCCCTTAATATTTCCTTTAATTGACTCAAAACCCCCCTTGTTACTTAGTCAGTTGAACCTCTCTTTGATTACCTCATTTTTCCGCTAACATTTCAAGTCACTATCTTTTAGCTGTAACGCGATCAACTTTAGTGAGGACTTGAACCGGCCATTTTTAGCTATGATATCAATCAATAACCAACCCTATTTTTAGACTTCTGTTGTTTGATGATGATGATGATGATGATGACATTGTTTTAAGCTTCGGACCTTGACCTTGTAATTGAGGGATGGTGACATTGCAATTTCTTTTTGCTTGAAGTGGAGTATTCACCTTCAATGAACTCATGACCTCTTTTTGCTAGCTTTGAGATCATCGTCGTGACCTTCGGGATTCTTGAAAATTTATTTTGAAAACCTTGCAATTTTATTTTCTCCTGACCATTTCTAAGAAATGGCAGCTATCTGTTTTGAAACGGACCCCTTTTTAAAACGGCTACCTGTTTTAGGCCTACCTGTTTTAGGAAACGGCTACCTGTTTAGGGGGCCACCTGTTTACCAGGGGCGTGGCGTCAAGGGCTCTTGATTTCCTAGAAGAGAAAAAAAAATAACTGAATAATGGATCGTCTTTGTTATCAGAGGTGTGAATAACCGGACTGGAGTTTGTTTTGAAAAATTTTCTATTTTTTAAACAAAAATGAATCGCTTTTCTTTTTGAAAATTAAAGCATAGACTTTGAACAATACATCGCTTTGTTATGATTTCAGAATTGAGATAACAATTTATTTTAAATACCAGAAAATAATGCTTTTGTTTTTTTTGAAAAAACATGACTTTGAACGTTGACAATGGGTCGCCTTTGTTATTGATTTCCTAGAATTGAGAAACTTATTTTGAATAACGGAACAATAGATGTCTTTGTTCTCTCATGTGGCCTTGAAAGCATAGACTTTAAACAACCCCTTTGGATTTCTCAGAATCTGGAAACATGCATGCTTTTGAGACTGAGGGGACCTTCAGGATAATCAAAACCAAACTTTTCTAGTGACCTTGAAGCGGAGGACTTGGGGGTTTTTAAAAGGCTTTACTAACCTGTGCCAAACGGGGCCACAGGTGAGTTAGGATCCGTATATCGCGTAATTTATATAAGAAATATATTTCCCAAAAAGTTCAACCTTCTTTTTTATTTTTCCTTGATTTTAAAAGAAATATGAAAGCGTAGGTCAATTTTGACCTTGAAAACTATTTTAGATTTATGATTACCTGCAACTTCTATTTTAGCTTTGACCTTTGCTTAAACTTGTTAAATACCTACTTTTGACCTTGACTAGAAATATGATGATCAGCTCCAAAATTTATATTTCCCTAAAAAGTTTGACCTTGAAAATTATATTCTTGATTTAAACCTTGCAATTTCTATTTTTAGCTTTTCACCTTGACCATGCTTGACATGCTTAAACTTGTTAAATACCTACTGTTGACCTTGACTATTTAAAATGATCAGCTCCAAAATTTCCCGCGTTTGACCTTTTATTTATGATTACCTGGCAATTTTTTTTTAGCTTTTATTTTTTTCTAAGAAATATGACACCACCGTAAGTCTTCGACCTTGAATACTATTTTGATTACCTTGCAACTTTTTACCTTTGACCAAGGGGTTTTACCGTACCCCGGTGGCCTTGCAACCCGTTACCAACCTAGAAATCTAGTGATTTTCTTGACAAATCTGGTGACAAATCTAGTGACAAAGTGGGACAGGAATGGGTATATTCTACTCAATACTATTCAATTTATCTATCGCATATCTGCCACAATTAAACACGGTACTCCAAGAGATTTAGGAATTACGTTTGATAAAGCGTTAATCTTTTCCATTCATATTAAAGAAGGTATTAAACAATCTTTTAAAGTGTTAGGGTTTATTATTCGCACATGTTGCGATTTCAAGGACATCTCTACCATAAAATCGCTTAATCTTTCATTAATAAGGTCCATTCTTGACTATGGGTGCATTGATCTGGGACCCTTCTTATAAAAAGTATGAGATTGTAATTGAACGTATCCAACACCGCTTTTTAAAATATGTACATTTTCATACAGAAGGCTTCTACCCAGGGAGAGGCTACCCTCAAAATGTATTACTGGAAAGGTACAACCTCCCATCGCTTGCTACAAGAAGGAAACGTATTATCTTGTCATTCTAGTATAATATACTGCATGATCACATAGACTATGCAATGTTGCACAACCAAACATTTTACGTTGTTCCCCGTATATCGACCAGGCATTCAATTACCAAAATGCAGAACTAACGTTTTAAAAAACTCCTGTGTATGTGTATTACATTTATAACTGCGTAACCAGGGTAATAGACATTTTTAACTGCCCTCTAAGCCACTTGTTGGATGCAATTGACTTATTTCATTATTGTACAGTATTCATTCAGTTACTTGTAAAATTATGTTTTGGTATTTTTTCTTTTTTTGTTGCCTACGAATGGCGTGTCAAACACAATACATTTATAATTACAGGGTATTTTGTTATGTTGCAGAACGATTTAGAATTTATTTCTAATTTTTCGCACTTCTAATGATTGTTTATTTTATTTGAACTTGTGATTGTTCTGTTTGGGTATTGACCTGTTTGAACAATAAACGTTATTATTATTATTAGTATTATTAGAGGTTTAACTTCTGAATTTTACTTGTTCTCAATTGTTAAATTTTTTTTTTGACATTTAAGGTGTTTCCCGCTGGCACTTTAAATATATCGTGGATATTTAGTGTTGACCGTTAAAAGGCACAATATTAAACTTATTTAATTTTTGTTCTTAATGAAACGTAGGTTTTTTTTTATAATTAGGTTGGCCTTGTGAAACAAAAACAAGATTAAGTTGCAATTGATTTTTTTTTTATTAAATTTGAAGTGTAATATTTCAAAAAGCAGTTACTTGCCAGAAAGATTTTTCAGTGCTAATGCTTTATAATTGTGTAAGGATTAACATCTATTGCTAGAAAACTGCTAGCCGTCTTGTTCATATTGTTCTAACAACCACTGTTATTTTATTTTTCCCAGTACATAATTATATTTGCGATTGTCATTTAGCTTAATAATGATATTTTGTTTTAAACAATTGAATTATATAAGACTATTTGTTTATAGTATTTATTTATGGTAATTGAAACAGTTTTCCTTTCCGTTTATACGTTTAGTGTGGACAAGTGTATGACCCAAAAGTTATTACATTCAGATTATACCATTTTGTTGCCCAATATGCTTCTTTGCCGCCATTTTACTGACTTATTATTAGGTCTACCCATGGTGAGCGGTAAGTAACTATTTGTATCTATTTGTCACCCTGTTTCTCGAAGCTGAAGCAGCTTTTTTGAGATTGGTTGGGCCTTTATGTTATAAACTTCTGGCGCTCTTTTCTCCTTTAGAATCTCTTTAAATCAACAGTGAACGTTACAAATATACCGGGAAGAATCAAAGCATTGTGTACGACTATTTTCTAATCTGTTATGAGAAGCGCAATAATTTATCAAAAATGGCGTCTAGATGTGCAAGGATCCCTATATATTTTTTCTTTTATTATTAAACTACTTCATGCTGTCTCTCTTCTGCTCTGATGTTAGACAACTCATCATATTCTAGTCAGGTTTTGCTATATTTATGCATTCTAGGTACATCCCTTGTATTATTATTAGGGACACTATGCTCTTTTGTTTGCTGTATCAATATTATCAAATTGCGGCTATGAAAGATCTGTCCTTGATGTTGAACGTTAAATTGTATGACGATACCTTTAAGGCGTGTTTAACATACGGAGTACAGCTGGCGTGCTATTATTATATTGTAAACGCTGCATTTAGGCGACACATAAAAAGTAATTTTCAATACGTCACAACTTTACAACCAGCAAGTGAAAAATGGTAACCGCCAAAAATCTGACCACAATATGCAAGATGCTAGAAAACAATAAACGGCGCGTTATTTAATGTAGGTCTATTAGACTGGAACAGAAAACGAAAATAAAAGTTTTAGGCATGGTACCGAGGGTAAAGGATTACAAGCGAGTGTCAAAGTACTGAGATATAGAAAAACTCTTAGTTTCACAGAATTCAAGCAAAAGTATACGGTGAGAGTGCTATTCGAAGAAGATACAAAGAGCGTAAGTAACGCCCGCACATTACTGGTATCAAGGTTGCTACAGTTAGATAGTTAGAGTACAAAGTATCTTATGATTCAGATGTATGAATACAATACAATAAATTTCTGCAAAATTGTATGGAACAGAGAAAATTAAGGTTAGTGCCCAAAAGATTAAAAAAAGGAGAACGCTAGTACGTTCATCAATAGCGCCGCACCTCACACAAACTGAAGGTAATGTTCGACGCATTATCAAACCACTGTTAAAAAATACTTTTGACAAAATTATGCACGAGATCTAGCAGACATCGAGATGGGGAACACATCAGTACGTTCTTAACAGCCCGTATTCAAAACATATCGTAATGTAACGATGGATGAAAAGGTTTAACATATTTGGCGATAAAACAACACAACTGGCAAAAGATGAAGAAGGACAATTTTCGAACGCCGTACATACAATAAAGTAGGACTGCTACGTGGACGACATACCGCCAGGTACTAACAATAATACAGACGCAATCAAAAAGGAAGAATAGGAAGACAAAGGATTGCAGCGCCAAATGACCAGCAAACAAAGAGGAAGTATTAGTGAAAATTGCAACAGAATCAAATGTGCCTCAGTAGCGAATTAGTGGTGGAATAAAGAAATCGTTGAGAACATTGTAGATGTCACTTAAAAATATATTCAGCTTCAAAGCAACAGCAATTGAAACTAATGACAAAATAAAATCTCTTATCAGAAGTGACAAAACGGATTGGTGCATTAAGACGGCAATAACAGGCAAACCATTTATTCACACATTGAATTTATCAAATTTGCATGAAATGAATCTTTTATTACGGATGGACAAAATTCGGGCCCAAAATTGGCATGATAAAGCAATTATAAATACTTAGATTGTAGTGTGCCAAAGACAGATATATGTATGTTGTGAAGTTTTAGAGAAATTATACAAAATTTAAAAAAAATACGTTACTAGTTTCTAAGTCAAAGGTGGCATTAGCAAAACTCAAACCAAAGCTACCTAAAATAGAATTATGTGTTGCAGTACTCCTGGCAAAACTAATGTAGGAGCAACTGAAACGTATCAAATGTCGAGCATAACAGTGTAATGTATTTATAGACATATTGTCATCACTAACGCGAATAATAGTTCAAATATGTTGTAATCTATATTATGCGCTCAAAAAGCTAGATGACCATCTAGAAGTCAGCGAGTTCAAAAATTCGCTAAACTGAAACATTAAGTTTGTGCAAAAGGCGTCTTACAAAGAAATTCAAGAATCATTAAAGAAGAATCATTAAAGAAGAATCAAGAAGACAAAGGTAGCAAAATATAATGTAACCCGTTCCAAGACCAATCACACTTGCTTCGAGTTGAAAGAAAGCTGGGCATATAAAGTAATACGAAATTATACTAGAACCGGTAAATCACCTCATTCAATTAACTGCATTGGATGTACATGCTAATGCATCACATTAGGCGAGTAAATGGAGAAGCTACGTTAAGATACGAAAAGATGATTACTTAATTTCAAACTAAGTGTTTAAATAAAGTGTTGGCGTTAAGCATATTACTGCCGGGAGTAGCAATGAAAGCAGACGTAGTCAGGTGACCTAATTCCTATGGCATAACAGCTAATTTCTTCAAATGATAATGAAATAAGCTGTTTACATACAGTTACTCAGGGGTGCATGTTTTGCTTATGGCTCGCTAAAACAAGTTGTATGCGGTATTCCGTGACGTGTAATGCAATTTTACGATTTTGCGGATCGCTTTGGTCGAAAATGGATTGGTGTATCGCAGTTTAGTTTTTCAAACTTTGTTGTGTGTGTTTGATCGTAACTTGTCTTCGTGTTTGCCAAACTTCCACATTGTATCAGTAACGTGAGATAAAGTTAAAGTTGAATTGAAAAGAAAGTTGGATCGAAAGTTAAAGTTATCAAGTACCCCAATTTTGCGTAAGTTCCAAAGATTAAAGCAATAATGCAAAGTTAATTCACCCATTTTCACCATATCGTAATCGTAAACATAAATACAAGGGGATATCTTTATTTTTACTAAAAGTGTACCGGTTTTCACGTATTAAAGGCAGTTTGAAGAAATGCTGCCCATTCTATTAAAAGTGTAACACAGAAGGGAACTTTTGTAAAATTTACGTGGTTTCACTATTTTCCTAAAAAAAACCTGAATAAATAATAAAATAAAATAAATTAATTTTTGCATGAGATTTTGAACGATTAGTTTCCTAGGAATTAAATACTAACTGAAGAAAGGAAGTCCTATCTAATAGAGAAGCTGGGATTGAAATTCATTGTTGTCTCGGAAGGTGCATTGAACGAGACGAACTGTTGTGGTCAGTCTCCTAGACGAGAAAACTGTAAAAATTGTAGGTTCTTTACCTTTTGATCGTTTGTACGTATGTGATTTAATGTGATAAATCTTGAAAGTTGTAATATTTAAATTAAGACGAAATTTTATGTAACCGCAAATTTTAATATATATATATATATATATATATATATATATATATATATATATATATATTATATATATATATATATATATATATATATATATATATATATATGTCTTGAACAATCAGTATTAATTACTCCCTTGGCTGATGATTTTAAAACTAGTTTTGGAGTGTTACTATCAACATTTAGTATTTCAAATCTTTGAAGTTTTGAGAGTAATGCTACTAGCATACAAAGGTAATTGATTAGTTTGGTTAAGGTGAAAACTAAGTAAATGTTCTATCCCCAAGCATGCTTAAGCTGAAATATGAAATTATCAATATTTATGAATTTACTTACCAATTTTGGTGATTTCTGTATTCTTAATCTTTATTATGATTCAACAGATAAAGTTTTTGTAAATCCTTCTTGTCTCTTATTTGTTAAGATGCAATACTAAACGTTCATTGATTTATTGCAGTTCGTTCAGATAAATTCATGTAAGTTAAAAAGCAAAATTGAAGTTTAGATTTTAATGAAAAAGAAGTTAGGTTGTGAGGTTAAGTTTTTAAATAGACCAGATTTATATAATTAATTGATAATAATACAAGTGAATATAATATTATATTAGAATTGATGCTATATAATATAATATTAAAGGTCTTACATTAACTGTAGAAACAACTATGACTATCGTTGTGTTATAGTCTGATGTTTCTAGGAAAATAGTACATATGTTATTATGAACATGATTCAATTCTCTTAACCTTTGGTGTTTATTTTTTATTTGTTTGCGTTCTGAAGCATTACAACTTTAGGATCTATTACGAGGATGGAGATACGTTCGATCATGGTGGATGAATACTATAGCCATATTAAGCAAGACAGCAGTAGAAATAGTCGGAGGTTTAAAAATTCAAAAAGCTTGCACTATGTGAATAGAAGGTCCCCGACTTCTTTAGGCCTTAAACAGGATTTCAGATGTGGCACCATGGAATCTGGCCCTGCGTACGCGTGAAATGGGGTGTTGCCTACCCACAGGGTGAAATTTCAGAAAATCAGTTTTGGGTAGCCCTCGTTTGACAATCGCCGTATAGAAATGATTCAAAAACCTGTTTTAAATGGAAAATAATGTTGAGAAGGTGTTATCCTGCCCTTCTACTTTTAATTTTGCTATATCAATTATAATTATACCCTTTCCTTTCAAGGTCAAGTTCAGTTCTTTCAATGATGGGTCTGGAATCTTTAATACCTTAAAAGAAAGTCGGGCAGTATACCACAAGAGCTGCAATAATTACTATACCGAAGGCAGATTTAAAAGGGTTGGGAAGAGAGCCGACACTGAAATCGTTAACAACATATCTCCCAAGAAAACCAGAAGTTCTAATGATGCTTTTGATAAAAGGGGTATACTTTAAAACCTCCCGACAAAGGAACTTGTTCTTTTAAATTAGTTCAAAATTCCAGTCAGAAAAGAAAATATGCAACAATATTTAAGGACGTCCAAGTTATGGCAAAGTTAGAAAGGGCCATATTGATGGCTCTTGATGCTTTACCACCGGAATTGTTATTCAACCTTTAACAACAAGGCGATATAAGTAAAGCAATTTTCCATTGTTATGTTTCTATTACTACCATGAACAGATTTGGTTAGTTCACAAAATATTTAGGTAAAGGTAAACCGTCTGTTGGCGTATTTTTCCCCAAGTATGGACTTCTATTATAAACTTTGTAGTGGCATCGCAGAGCATAACTATCTTTATTCCATACTTGGAAGGTTTATTTGGGACGTACATTCTAAATGGACATCTCCCACGAAAACGAAAATGATGGGGTATAAGAAGTTCTACAAATCGAATATCGTCAAATCGAAGACAATTGATCAAGAAACTGAACAGTTCGCAACTCATACATGCTTTGTAAAATGAGCCCGATAAGGTAGAGTCAAACATTTGTCTTGCATTTAAATGATTGTCATTTTTGACCGCAGATAGGACCAACACACCTAATAAAGCTAAAAACTCATCTATATTTGTTATAATGATATATGCAGGATTTCCACTATAGTTTTTACAATTCTTGACAATTTCCTCACTAGTATAATTTATGATTTGGTTTATGATGTAGTTTGGAAAAAAATGTAAGAAGTGGTTTACTATGGAGGAATATTTTCGAGTTTCTGGTTTGTTTCCGGGAATAAAATGAATAATATTTCTAGAGACTGTTCTTTTAGATCTCAGTGGCAATTTATCGGCCCAGTTGTGACCATTTTTGCTTCTCAATCGTGTAGACTTTGGCTGTATTATATATTTCAATTTTCGAGCCACTTGAACTATCGGAACTTCGTTCATTTAACACACGTTCTCGCTTCAGAGATATTTTGTTCGGTGTACTCACAATCCAGAGAATTACGTGCATCCAAAACTTCATCAACACTTTCAACATCGTCATCAGAATAACATTCTTCCCCCTCTAAATCGCCTACTTCACAATCCCTTTTGCTGTAACCATCAAACTCCTCTAAGTTAGAATCTTCCCCGTTTATAACTTTTCTAATCTCTTCCTGTATTTCTACCTCAGACAAAGAACGACATATTGCTAAATATACGCATATTAAACAATTAAAAATGTCAGTGAGCTTTCGGTCTCTTCAGATGATACAG
This sequence comes from Vesta saturnalis, assembly GCA_036346205.1. NCBI lineage: Eukaryota > Metazoa > Arthropoda > Insecta > Coleoptera > Lampyridae > Vesta > Vesta saturnalis. The sequence goes on from JARFJB010001308.1 coordinate 1,935,534, forward strand.
TCAAAAATCGCAAACACAAGTCGGACTAAAAATATTTCAAAACTAACCTTCCTTAATACTACAGCGTCGTCAATTTTACGATCACGCACGAATTGTGATTTTATAATTGACCAAGATGGTCGTAAAAACGGATAAATATGTAGATTTACAAGAATTAGGAAGGTACTAAGAAGTGCACCACTGTAGATTACCGGATGTTTACAATATAGTGCAACAAAGTTCGCCGGTCGTAAATTTTACGACGCTGCAGTATTCTAGGGTTAATGCCCAACCATTAAATTCAGTATGTACGTCATCTTATTTCGATCGCCTAGGGATTCTTCCTTTTTTGACCTTTTTAATTAAGTACTTGATTCTGCAAATTTGGACTTACAAATTTGGATGGGATGACCCACCACCTGACACCATTGTCCGATTGTGGAATAAATATCAGGAGGACTTTCATTGTTTCCAAAATTTTTCCATACCAAGACAACTAGCCCCTGATTTAACTTGCCGTGGTGAGCTCCACTGCTTTGGTGATGCCAGTGAGAAGGGTTATTGTGCCGTTATTTATTTTATTTTCACTGATTCCAGCGGTGAAACCAAATATTATTTTATTTATGGTAAATCCAAAGTTGCGGCTTAGAAAAAAATTTCGTTAACCTTGGTTGTGTTTTTCTAGAATTTATTGCTGGACAGATTCCCCAGTGGTCCTAGCTTGGATTAAATCGGGACCTCATCCTCGGAAGACTTGTTGCGAACAGACTTTTGTATATTCAGTAACAAACATCTTCGGCTAACTGGCACTACGTTCCAACCCTGCTGATGTAGGCTCTCGTGGGCGGTTACCTAGTGCGTTAGTGAATTGTTCGCTATGGTGGGCGGGGCCAAGATTTATTCTCTCCTCTCACACAGGCCATTTTCTGATTTCGTCCATTAGACATACTTTGCGAGAAACGAGAGGTCATTGTTTCATTGACGACCGTGGAGCAAAGTTTTATTCACACACTCGTAGAAAGATTTTCTCTATTAAGAACTGTATCGCTTATTCAAACCGCTTCATTTTCAATTGTAGAGCTAATCAAAAGCTAAACGGTTGTCTCGCCTCAGGGGAACTCCTTAGGGCTCTTTTGTTATTCTGTAAACGAACTCAAGGACTCTTTTGTGCGGACGGGATCTTAAGGTTTACCCAGGAAAAGCAGCTTCTAAAACAGTTCCAGAAGCTAGCCCCTTTTCTTGAGCAGAATCATTCAATTCGTGTGGGTGGTCGGCTGCGATATTCTTTGATCGCAGTTTCTATTCTCACAACGCTTGATTGAATATACGCATAGGAAGTATCTTCATGTTGTGATTCAGACCACGGAGTGTATATTGGCTCGGAAATTTTGGATAATGTCTGCTACACGACCTATTAGGCGCATACTCGATAAGTGCTGGAAGACCCGTTCAAAACCTATGTCTCCTCCTCTAATGGGTAAGCCAGCTGCTCGCGTGTCGGAGTTTAAATGTTTCTTGCATACAGGCGTCGATTTCGCTAGACCCGTTTTGATTAACATGTTATAAGGCTTATATTTGTGTATTTATATGCATGGCGACCAAAGCCATACATTTGTGGGTGCAAGTCGCATGCTTAATGAAGCTGTTGCCTCCGTTACAAGTCTAGAAAATAGTACTTGGAATTTTAATCCACCCTCTGCCCATAATTTTGGCGGGCTCTGGGAAACAACAGTCAAAAACGTTAAGACCTATTTAGCGAGAATCACTGGAGTGGAGAGGTTTTGCTATGAGGACTTTTTTGGTCCAAATGGAAGCTATCGTTAATTGATGTCCACTGACACCCACCAGTAGCGACCCAAATAACCAGCGGTCTTGACACCCGTACATTTCTTGACCCAAGGCGCTTTTGGTGCTCCTCCGAAACCAGAGGTGTCTCGGGTGGTTTTAAAAATTAATATTTTAGTAATATTATCCACCTTTCGTTTTATTTATTTTCAACGTTAAATTCACTCAATTTATTAGCAATAAATGTTAACTTATATGGTTATTGCGCGAGTGGTTCACCTTTAGGATATGCTATTAACTATGACTCTATCGCGTACACATTTTACGTTGTGTTCGTACCTATAAAAATCAGTTACAATCACATATATCAGCGTACTATTTTAAGCATATCACTTTGTTGTTGTGGTCAATTACCCATTGTGACCGCGTATCTGAGTGAGATTACGCGATTCGGGGTTCGCATGGCTGGCCCGCAAAGGGAACCCTATAGATGGATAACGTGGCTCTTGTGGAAATTATATAATCAAGGTAAGCCTTCATTACAAAAAAAATAAAAAATACTTAATCCAATCTTTATCATTTTACTAATTTGTCTTGCATTTGATAATGCAGCATCAAGAAAAGTCATAAAATCGGGAGATATCGGAAATAGATTAGCGTTATTTTCGAAATTTTTAACAACTACGCAGAACATTTCTACACACCAATCAAATTTCTAACAGTCGATGAAACTTGGTTAGGCCTCATGGCTTTTCTTTAGAACGTATCTAAACGCAAAGTCACAGAAATATGTTCTAAAAGTTACGACACCTTTCTGTTGTACGATTGTTACAATTGAAGAACTTGGTATTTTTACTCAGTCGTCAGACCAGCGTTACAAAACTCTAACGAAATATAACAGGCATTAACTGGTTCACCTCTGTCAAATTCACGAAGGAATTGAGAAATTCAGGACTTTCCTCTACGCACAGTGAAAAAAAAGTAAGGGGGAAATACACATTACACACTGAGTTTTGTGTTTTGTTTGCAGTAATGGATATTACTTCGGTACACAGAATACTAAAATCATCGGCCTGAAAAAACAATAATAAAATGGTGCCGTAATTCCGCATTTTTTTTTTATGATTGTCGACCTGAACAGGCTAAATTAGTCCTATCGTGCCAAAGCATTCAGGAACACTTAGGAGGATGGATAGAGGGATAACGAATTGCCAATAGATGCCTATGAACAGCTACCATAAATTTTCTCATATCATAAGTGAGAGGAAAACAGGAACTAGGGAGATCATTCAAGAGTTAGAAGGCGTGTAGAAAAATGTGTATTTCGCCCGTTCGGTAGTACTGCATACTGATGATGTGAATGAGCCAACCGAGTGTTTCTCGCAAAGATAGCCCGAGATGGTATTAAAGAATATAATTCAGCAGCACAATAGCCGTTGTAATAACGATAATACAAAGAAAGAACTGAAACCATCCTTCTATGCTCAAGGGACTGTATGTGAGAAGTTAAGGACGGGTCATTTATAAGCCTAATCGCTTTCTTTTGAATACGATCAACGATATCGAGAGCGTATTGGGGAGCACTAACCCAGAGGTGAGAATTATATTCCAGATGAGGCCGAATTTGGGCCTTATACAGCAGAAGGAGTTGTCGAGAGGTAAAGTACTGCTTAGATCTGTACAAAAAGCCTATTTTACGAGCAGCTGTTTTGGTAGCTGACAGAAGATGGTCAACCCATGAGAGATTTGAAGATACAGTCATACCCAACAGAGTAATAGAGTCTGAAAACTTAAAACTGAGCCATTCATACTTACAACAGGAAATGATCGATCTTTTTTAGCGGACATAAGGCAACACTGAGTTTTGTTAGCATTAAATTTAACTAGATTATTGCTTCCCCATTCAAGAATACGTTGAATGTCTTTGTTGATTGAATTTGCCATTTCAGCTTTAATTTCTTGATTTGACATAGAAGGTGGATTATCACTATGAGTAGACTGAGATGAACTACAGTGAAGAGTGCTATCGTCAGCAAAGCAATGGATGGAGCGTTAGTTGTTGAAGAAATAAGGTCATTTATGTAAGCAGAAAAATGTAGGCGCTATAACGGATCCCTGTGGTACGCCCGCGTTAATGCTAACTTCTTTTGAAAAAAGCCATCAACTACGACACGTATTCGTCTTTTATCAAGAAACTAGAAACCCAGTTGATGAGCGTATCATTTAACCCAAACGAGGTGAGTTTGGCAAGAAACACTTATGCCAAACTTGGTCAAATGCTTTGAGATATCTAAAGCGACTACAACTGTTTCACCGGACTGCTCTACTGTATTGTTCCAAACTTGGGTCACATATGAAAGAAGATCGCCTGTTGAACGACTTTGCCTAAACCCATATTGGTGGTCACTAAGGAGTTTGTTAGTTTCAAGGAACGTGAGCAGTTGCTGATTGATGGCTTTTTCCATGATTTTAGACAAAATGGAAGGTGGTCGGTAGTGTGAGGATCGGTCTTATCGTCTTTTTGGGAATAGGTTGAACATTTGCTAACTTCCATGATGAAGGAATTCCCCAGAAGACATAGAGATCGTATAGAGCTTAGATAGGACTGGAACATTTTTTAAGACTGGGATACCGTCTGGCCAGTCGCCTTATTGAGATCAAGCCTACTGATGATCGATTCCAAGAGCTTGTACCGAAAATGTATTGGTTTCATAGCGTATGAAGAAGAGTTGACTAGTGGCACATCTTTTCCAGAATCATTGAGACACGAGTTTGATGCAAACAAATCCACAGAAACATTGTCTTTGTCTACATAATCAGCAACTACCGATCCGTCAATAGATGTCAGGGAAACGAAGATGTTCCAAAGTTTTTACTAATGGCTTTAGCTAAAGACCAAAATTTACGACTGCCCTAAAGGAGATGTAGCTAGTTCATTGCATTTTCGTTGTTCGAACAACTTTTTAGTTTTAGTGATGACACTTTTGCAGATATTTCTAGCACCAATATTTATTTTTAAAGATATTGCATCAGCACAAGCCTTATTGAACCAGGGTTGGGAACGTGAATGACCTATACGGTACTGTTTTTTGGGAATGTATAACTCCATTCCCATGAGGATGACTTCAGATACTGAAAGAGCGATGTCCGAAGAAGAGGACGACTTAAAACAATATTCACGCCATGGAAAGGTTGCAAAGAAATCCCGTAAATTACTCCATCGAGCTGACTTAAAATACCACAAGGTTCTATCGGTTTTGCGAACAACAGTGGAATTAGGTACAGTAGAAATGATTTCTATTAGACAATGGTCGGAAAGACCTAAAGGCGAAAGAACGGAAGTTTTATAAACAAGAGGGTTTGATGTAAGATAGAGATCTAGAAGATGTGGAGTATGGTTAGGTTATCAGGGATTCTTGTGGGTTCAGAAATCATTTGTGTGAGATCACATGAAATAGCAAATGTTTCTGCACTGTGACCAGCAGGATTTGCAGTAGATGAAAAGCTGAAACCAATTAGAGTTATGAACATTGAAATCGCCTACAATTGCGATATCGCAAGATAGAAACTGAGACAGGAGATAGTCAACTTTCATACTAAGGTAATCGAAGAAGTCTTGAAAGTTACTGTCATTAGAGACCTATAAATGCAACAGTAGAATTTCACAAAATTGGGACCAGAATGTTTAAACCAAATCACGTCAAAATTTTATTTTCTAAGGAAGAAACCCTCTTGCAAGCAATTCTGTCCTTGATGTAGCACATACGCCTCCTTTATATCGAAAGTTAGAGTGAAGGTGGTATTGAGGAAATTGCAAGTCGGGTGACTCGGAGCTTTCAGAGGAGACTTGTGTTTCAGATAGAAACAAAATATCACGTTGTAATTGTTCAAGATGTTGGTGAATAGCATTAAGATTAAACCTGATACCGCGGATGTTGCAGTAGTGAATCAGAAAGCTGATACTTTCGATGACCGAGGTCGCTTGGGCCCTGCCCTCCCAGACATCCCAATGGGGCAGGATTTTACGTCCGGATTTATTACCCTAGAAACCACCAGCCATCTTATTTTTTAATTTGGGACTTTTAATCCGATACGAAGACAGTGAGGGCGAGGAGGAAGAATAAGGATGAGAATAGATTAAGGATGATGGAAAAGGTAACCGGCAGCCCTTACCGAGCTCAGAAAATCGGAGACCCAATATTAAAGAGCCCGTAGTAAGGGTGGAGGTACCTCCCCGGCTGGCATGGAGTGTACATGCCTACCACCTGTCCAAAAACTCCATCTACTGATCAAGTTTTTTGATAAAAAGACATTAACCCAAACGCCATAGATTCGTCTGTCTAAAAGAACTGAATAAACCGTCTACCACTGTATGTTAGAATTATTCTCAATTTAATTTTGGTTTTCAAATATAAACCATTTTAACTTTACGAACTAAACCTAAATTATGCTTACATACGACAACGATACTAGGTGTGCATTCCTGCGAAATTATTCACTCTAACGTAATTTTTGCTTCATATGAAGTTTTACCATACGAACTAGCAACTTATGCACTTTCAATGTGACACTCTGTAAGCTTACGATTAAATCGCCTTTCGTTACAAACGTTCTTAATACCAATTTTAAATTCAATTCTCTTCATAAATCTATTTTTAAGGGATATTTTACTTTACTCAAAGTACATGAACTTTAATGTGTAAATGTAACACCATAACTATCGATACTTTACTTACCATGAGCTCTCATAAAACCCTGTTTTAACAATATTAATCTAAAATCCTTAAAATATTGCACAATTTTCGTCTGCAACTCCTAGATAAAGTTACGTTAAAACAAACCCGAATGTATATAATTACCAATATTTTTCATTAGTTGGACTTAAGGGCGTCAACTACACCCGTTATTAGCCCAATTTATTTACAATGATCCAAGTCTTTAAGTTTGTCCAGCTGGGAGGTATATTTCAAGGTACACATAAATGTAAGAATATCAAGCCAAAACAGAATCACGCATCAAAATGTAATTTTAAATTGTATAATCTTTGGCACATACATAGAACAAAAATAATTAAACATTGCAAAGTAAATCCAATTCATTCTGTATTATTAAACTACCGCGACAACAATAAAAATTGGATTTTATAAAAATTTAATTTGCAACTAATTTTACAAAGGAAAGTAGAATTATAAAACTTTAATCCCGACGAGCCGGAATTTAAAAAAAACACATTTTACATGCACAATCAATGCAAAATTTTAATTCAAATCGGAATTCATTATTAGATCACATTACGTTATAACTAAATGCGCACTTTCACAAAACGGTACACTGTCTTCTTTTTATTATTATTCCGTATATTAACATCAAAATATGTCATTCAATTTTCAAACATTTTTAAACGTTTCTTTATATCACATAAAGCTAACGTACTGAACACATGTCTTATTGAAAAATCTTTAATGTACATTAAAATTAAATATGCATCGGAGATAGTTCCCTTTCTGTTGTACTCACTTAGATTGTAATAAATGTTTTATAAGATCCCCTATACAAATAGTTTTTTTTATATAGCCTGTGTGATGAATAAACTTTCCTCAAAGCTAATATTACAAAGCTTGAATGCCCTCCCTCACTAACCTGAACCATCAATTTTATTTTTGGTTTGAAAATTCGCTATCCTTCCTTCCCAAACCTGTCACTAACCTGGCGGTTACGTACGTTGAATTTTCACTTGTAATATGTATTGTAATGCCAACAAACAGCTGTCTTCAAACAAAACTCCCCCCTCCCTCCCATACGAATAACATAAACGCTTTAAAGAAGATTCAATTTACATCAATTACAAACGTTGGGATAAGCCTGTCGTGGCCCTACATACGTACGACAACAATCATGTAATAGATACGGTATCTTTAATTAAACATGTTTTCAACATAAACAATTTTTGAACGACTATTGTATTGCGTCATAAATTAACGCCTTTAATTCGAATCCAAAATGAGCGTGTGCGAGCAATACTAAAAACTACTGTTACACCGTTCACTACGCGTCGTAAAGGCTTACCAAAGTAAACGGTTTTCCAAGATAACTATATACATTAGTGACGCGTTCGATACAAGAAGTAAAACAGCAAAAATTTACCTTCAAATATCTTACCCTTGCCATCAAATCAACAAATAGCTAAGTTACAACCCGGGAAAATAATCTCTAGGCGCTACCACAACCTGAAATTTCTCTAAAATAAGTAGGCCAAGGCGAGTTCGTAATTTAATCCTACACGACTGTGGCTACTGCATGAAATAATTCCCAACTCACCCTCAAACATACGCCCAACACCGTTTCGCTTTAACGGCAATTTCGTCCCAACAATTTTAATAATCTTATCTTAATCCAAAACAAAAAATACACACACGTCAATTCACTTTGGAGAATCTTTAAGTTGAATTAATATTAAAAACAAAATCGCCCATAGCTGGAGGAAATTTTGAAGAATACCACAAAATTATTGACCGCACGTTGTATACTCGAAAAACTGAGGTAGTAAGATGTTGTTTCCATACTTACAAATTTACTCTTGTATAAATATAAACTAATATTTAGAATTACGTTAAAATAAACAAATATTACTCAAGTTGGAAAATAGGCATTCAGTCTACTAATCGTTAACCGCAAAATCACTAACCCCTATGTCAAAAGTAATACAAGCGTAAGTGTACTTTATAAATTATATTTTCTCTCAAACATTGGTTGCAATTTTTATCATTACCCTATATATTTAAACGTTTGCGAGTATGCACCGCATTGCTTTAAATCGAATTTCTTTTTCTTCGTTCCTTATTTTTATTTACATCACAGACTGCCGAAATTAAGCAACGTAAAGGAAATTATCTTACATAAGTTCTCTCTACTAAATCTTATTCTATTCTTTTAACTAAGCACACAAAAAGATATAGTGGTGGTAATTGATTGTCCTTACGGCCTAATCAAAATTTACAAGACTAGCTTAACTCTCTTTGTGTATACATTCTTAATTGTTTATAAACTTAATACGTTTAATGTCGTTAACAGACATGCAAACACACACCCGCAACGGATTCTGTTAAGCTCAAATCTATTTAAATTTTTCAAAAAGTGTCACAACACTTTTCAACCCCATACATAAACTTTGTTTGTAAACGTTCTCATGTTCTATCCCTAAGAATCGGTTCCCTGTAGAAAGCGTACTCTGTTCTAGCTGCACTACCGAAAATTACAACATAAATTAACAGATAACGTTATGTGCTTTATTTTCTGTAAGCACGCACGACCGGTTCAACTGAAATTTTGCTGAAGAATCTCACGCCTTCTAAACTTTCCCTTTTATAGATAACCGCTTTCATCTTGAAAACGCCACTAAATGTTAACCCGCTAAACCAAAACCAACCACTATTAAAGGATATATATCTCACATGATTTTGCCCAGCAGAAAATATGTAACGAAACCAAAGAAAATGAGAATCCGTCCATCTATTCAATACATTTCAGTACTATTTACCATTGAATCCTACCTAAAAGTTTCCATTTTAAAATCCCAACTCACTTATACTAATAAAAATACATGCACATTCTTTCTACTCTTTAGTATACCACCAAAACATCATTATTTCACTTACACTACCCATTCATAGCAATTCAAATCTATATTATCGTCTCAATAGGGGTTTTACTAAAATATTACTTCTCATGCAAATTTAATTCTTCACAATCTTTATACAACATCCAAATATACTTTCATGTAATACTCAACGCTATAGTACAAATTCCAGTAGCGTGGCAAGTACACGTAACCTTACAAGTTATATTAAAAAAAAAGATTCCCCCGTACACACAATATCAGAAATGCGTCATACTCACAACGCAACTCTATTTATATCCAGCGTGTCAAAATAATCTACCACTTATTATTATTACTAGTATTAAAATAAGCGATAGATTAGCAAAAAGAGCACCTCCAATCCGATAACACACTACAATCTACGTGTAGCTGTTAAATATAACGTATCTAAATATTAATAAGAAGTATTCCGTTGTAACATTCCTTTTAAACCATCCTGTTTAAGCGAAGATATCCAACATTACTAAAGTGAATATTAAAATGACACAATCTTTTAATACTTCCTAGTTCCCAACATCTAAGTACCCAATTTTTTCATTTCGGTAATAAATTGTTTAATTTTATATTCGTACAAAACTTAAATTCTTTTTTAACATAATACTAAGGAATATTTAAACAAATGGTGCTCTTAGATCTTCAACGACATGCAACTTTTTTTTTAAATTGGTAAAATTGTACAAATCGTGGTAAGACTCCGATAAGGTGCACTTCAAACATTTCTAAATGGTTTTATATTTCGACACACACTATCAAGTCAATCATGCTTTTAGATTCACGCGTGTGCAATGTATACTATGCAAATTTTTATGTTTAAACCAAGTATCAGATACAATCAGGTTTCTCTCCACACAGATGTTCACTAGGCGTTCACCATTCTAATTGACTCTTTGCTTTCCGAACTTTCCTAGAACGCGTTCAGTATCTTCTCTCTATACGTCCACCCATCCAGTCATATTTCCCAAAATCACCACTCTTTCGTTTGGCTTACATACGTTCAACACGTTCTCTACGTCATTCCAGAAGTTCTCACACTCTTGATATCTCTCTCAATTCAACGGTGCATATCATGCAATGAGAAAAATTATTCGAAATACATTAAATGTTATTAACGTAAAAGTAAACACTTACCTAAATCCAATTCTTTACAGTAATCTTGCAAGAGAAATTTTACTTCCGGTAAATGGGAATCTGTCATTCTTTAACGAAACCAATAATTTATTTAATGTTGGATGGAAATTATGTATTTTGAAACAATTGTTAATATGGCTTCTGTTGAAATCTTGCATACCAGGCTCCACTTCCGTTTTTGAATATTTTCGTATTCGTTTGTTCGCGGGAGAAGAACACTCGCCATTGTCATCCTCAACCTTTTTGCTTCTTGTATGATTTTTTGGTTACGGTGCTCTTTGAAATACCGAGTGCCTTATACACACGATCATTAACAAGTGTCAACAGCATGGTCAAACATTTTACAGCTTCTTCTTCCATAAATTTTATCAAATTATACACTAACTGTCTACCCTGTCTCTTTGAAACCAAGTTTAGCTAGGTACGTAATTTGAGAACACTCTGATACAAAATTACTGTTGTAGTTTGAGATTTAAAATTCAACTAAACATTACAATTTAGATAGGGGACGTATTTGTATGTACTTAGAAACCTATGAGTATAATTTATTTTTGCTATTAAAACATTTGGTGGAGAAAAGAATGTGGTCCACAGATGAATTAATTAAAGTTAAAATGAATGGTGAAATTAAAACAGAACGTACTGTTAAATTAGTTACATTTATAATATGGAATTTGATTGGGTTAGTATTTGATAATTTTGGGTCATGGGTCAAGTACACTATTATTTTAAGTTACTGATATGTTAACTGTATGTGTGTGAGCTTTCTATGTCATTTAAATGTGCACTCGTTGGTTTTATATTTTTTCCGTAATATTTCATAAAGTATTAGACAATATTTTAACAGCAGTAAGTGCTATATGGGTTACATGATGTAAGAAACAGTACGCCACTGACAATCTGTCCGAATGGGCGGATCTACGTGAAATGCGATCGTGTTTATATATGACATGGACTCTGTTAGCTTTAATGATAAAATTAAATAAATAGATCGAACCCGTAAAAAATATTAAATTAAATAAAGAAATAACTAACATAATTCGGAAATCTAAATTAAAAATAATTAAATCATTAGGTCGTAAATATACAACAGCAAGTCCGGTAAGTAGCACGAGAACCAAGAATCACGTAGGGATCAATCTAACTTAAATATGATGTGATTGAAAATTATGTAAGTGTATATGTATATAAACACACCGGCAAAATTAGGCGACCTGGAAAAATGTACATTAAGTTTAACTTTTTCAATTTTCTCTTGATTTTGATAATTTTTTTTAAATTATATTCGGTGGAGTTTCTGTAGTGGTTTGGGTGGGATATGTTCAGTAGTCCAAACAGAGTTGCTTATTGTTAATGGCGCTTCAAATGCAAATGGATACATTCAAGATATTCTGCAAAATTATGTCGTACCATTCGCCCCCCAAATCGGAGAAAACTTTTTGCTGGTGCACGACAATGCCCGCCCTCAGGTGGCTGATCGTGTCGCACACCTTTTAAATGCTATCGAAATAAGGGTCTGCATGTTCCCCAGACCTTGATCTGCTCAAACATGTCTGGGACATGCTAGTTAGGTAATTAAGATCCAGAAATCCCGCTGTTCAAAATCCCGAAAAAGCAGCATCAGCTCTTGTTGAGATCTGGCACACCCTGCCTCAAGAGTTGCTTGATAATGTCATCATGAACATGGGAAAACGGATGGCTGCTGTCATCAGTGCACGTGGAGGTCACACATGTTATTAAAGCATTTGTTATTGCTGGTGTTTTGAATCGTTATCGTTAGTTAATTTATTGTTATTGTTTCCCTTTGGCCCGTTGGCCTTTAAACACGCTCCAATTTATGCTCTAAAACATAAATAAGAGTTGAATCCGTAATACAGAAATTTAGTTTTAGTGGTATCTTTAACTCAAAAATTAAGGGAAATCCTTCCACCCCCTCACAACTCATAAAAACTGTACCAATGCACTAATTTTAACAAAACCCTGTAGCACCCTTAATAACTGCGATTTCAGAGTAAATAAAAAAATGAAAATTCTCAGAAAAGATCAATATTTAATCTTGCATTATCAAATAATACCAAATTTCATTCGTCCACTCTACAGTGTCTTATTGATATGTAGTGGATTTTCTTGTGAGTTCATCGGCGAGTTTCAAAATATATTTTCGACGACTTTAGTGCATAAATTGTAGATTTCCATGAGTTTACTGGTGTTAAATCAAGTATGATGAAAAATACTTATAGAGACCACCTCCTGGAAGACGATTTGGTTGTATAATTCCTTGCAATTTGGTTCAAAACATCTACCACGTATTTAGATACTGAGAATGCACAAATTTTTCTATCTTTTAAGTTGATAACTTGTTAAAGAAATATCGTCGCATACAAAAACCTTCGTAGAATACAAGTGGTTTCTCGATTTTTTTTTTATAGCAGCTGGTAAAATCTTCTACTTCGGTTCACAGTTCCAACAAAAGTAAAGTCGACTACTTTTGCAAACTTTTGGCCAAATTGAGAGACGTAAAAAAGTTATCTATAGTTGCATTTCTCCCCTTCTTTATCGCAATATGTGTTCATCGCAATATGTTCAAATAATGGCATATTAGTTGGTTTTGAATCGTCCTTGCTCAAGTAAGGAAATCCATCCAACATATATTTTGTTTCAACGTCAGCTGCGATCCCAAACCTTATACCAACTTTATCGGGTTTATTACTCATATATTGGGTGAATGGACATTTGGATTTTGTAGGAAATATTTGTTCATCAGTTATAATGTTTGCTCCTGATTTATAGCACATAATACAGTTACTCACAAATTTATTCCATTCTTCAGATACTGCAGCAAACGTATCAGATTTTGACGATCTAGACGAGTTAATTTTAAGTCAAATAGAATAAATCACTTTATTTAGTTATCTGGACATTGTATCACAAAATAAATTAGGCCCCCATGCTTTGTTCCACAAATGATCTACTGTTAAGTTTTTAGCACCATAGATCCCACGAGCGTACAAACAATATATAAACGCGTCTAATCTCTCCAAAGGAGTTGTCCATGGACAGCCACCCAACTGTCTACTTCAATACACATATCCGGTTGGCCCAGCCTCCCCGCTAAGTATGTTATGACGAGATATACGTCTACAACCGTTATTCAAATCACTCAGAATTCTCCATTTAGTACCGTCAGCTACATCAGATTCTACACTAATGTTTGATGTTCCTAGAAAACTGGATAAATGCTCATCTTCGTCATCATCACTACTGATTCTGGACAATGCATCTTCCAAAACGTAGAATGTACCCTCCTCTAATGACACTACACTATTATCGCTACGATTATCACCGTCAGAATCGTACAAATTTAAATTATCAGTTACAGTTCGGCTTACGTAAGATATTTCGACATCTTGAACGTAAAGTACCTAACTAAAGTTGTTGATTCAATGTGTACGAGTATTTATACTTCCTAATTTTTCAAAACTTGTAGGAAATGGGGAGTTATTGGAAATATCATTATTGGACATTTCTCACTTCTTGCAATGTTAATTAGCGATTAATATGAGTGGTTAGAAATTTGTCTAAAGCATGCAGGTTAGGAAATAATTATGTAGTCATAATGACCAAAACTGTACTTAAAGGTGGTTATGACAAGCAGTGCAATTACATGCACAATGTAAACTAAAATTCCTAAGAAATTATATCATTAGTCACTTTCAGGAAAAGTAATAAAATTTTGTTAAAATTGGTATGATAGAAACAAAGTTTGAACCGAATTAAAATTGAAATCGGTCATTTCCACCACATCCGTACTTCTAGTGTTAGCAAATCTTGAATCATGCACTTTGCAAGTGGGAATTCCCAATCGCTTACAAGGTCACACTGAAAACACTACACTTAAAAACCATATACGAGCGACATATAAATTAAATACACTTTTAATTTATAATAGGAATCCTGCAAAGTTAAAGTTATTGAATTATCAATAATAGAGAGCAGATATACGGTGAAACAGTACTTTCGTGAATATGTACTCTACAGATATTCAATTATTGTATTTTTCAAATGACAAAGGTTATGAGTACATAGAGAAGGTAACCTATTCTAAATAAAATGTAATTTTATGTAGACACCTGAAGTTAGACCGTACATTTTAAGGGAGTTTCTTATCTCATTCAACAAGTCGGGAATTGTTAAACATACAAAAAGAATTTAAATGAAAAAGATGAAATTAAATTATTACTTGATTGTTATAAGCGATTCATTACTAGTGGTCTAAACCGCTATTCTGGTACTTGCCACGGTCTGTATGCAAATCTACCTTTTATCGGGTTACTACTAACTTTTCTATTAGCAAGTAGAGGTGAGTATGAGTAATAGTAGTGGTATCTATATGTGGTAAAAGTTATTAATAAGGATCTTCTCTTTTCAAAGGGCCGAGTGACTCAAGATCGTTTCCACCTAATTGAACGTGAGCAGTAAAGCTAAGTTTTTTTATAATTCCAGTTGTTCACCAAAGAAATAAAAAGCATATTTTCTCAAAATTTTCTTGACTACTATACACACAGACCCTTATGTTCGTGAACCTTACGACACTATTTAGCAATGAAAGACCTGGATAGAAAAATTATAGTGTAGTGGTATTTTTGTTTTGCATTAGCTGTATAACCTTAAGTTCATACATACATTTTTGCTTCATTGGCTTTCTAACCATATCATTTTTCTTAAGAAAGCGAAAGTATAGCAAGTAAGGTTACTTAAAATTATTATACACACTTCAAACGAGCCTGTTAATACTTTGTTTTGGTTATTTGGGAGAGAAAGGATTTATGTTTATTATTATCCGCAGTTAAGTAGTTTTGTAAATATCGGTTAAAGTTTTCTCTTTTGATGCCTTATTCTTTGATAGATTTGCCCAACTTCAAATGTTAACATTTAAATACATTTATGTATGTTAAACCTACGCAATATGTAGTTATTTAACAATAATGGGTCTACCTTGCCCAGTAAAAGTGTATAAAACCTTACCCAAGGGCTTTGCGTTACTAAAAAATCTCCGTCTGCGTTGCCGTTTATTTTTTAGCTTTTTGTAGATACCATTATATTTAAATGCGAATTTCTACTACTTCTAAAGGATAGTGGTGTCTCAAGTGCTGCATTTACTAAGTATATTGGCAAATGAGTAATGGTTTATTGTTATTTACTAAAAAAATGTGTTTAATTATCATTAAACCTTGGTTTATTTTTTTTTCGGACCTATTGTATCACACAATTTTGAGCCTTTAGTGTACAGAGTTAATATTTGCAATCTTGCATCTTATTAATACCTTAATATACATTCAGTGTACAATTATGATTTGGAATAAATTGGTCTGTGATATAAAACAGTCATGAAAGATGGCACTACACCTGTCCGCTTAAATTAAAAAATTGTGGATTAATTCTATTGAACTTTTCGTTTTCTGCTTTCTGGGTGAACATGGCGTTATTAGCGTGGATTAACTACCTGTTAACGATACTATCCGTGTATGTGAATTTTTCAAGGTAATCGAATTGAATTATAATTGTGGAGCAGTTTACAACGATCTTATAGTCGATACAATGTATATTCTGTATCGTTCCATTTACAGGATGTGACTATATAACCAATTTTAAGTAAAGGATGGTGAGGTATAAACCTATTAATAATATTGTACCAGTATGGGCGGAATAAAGGCGGAAGAATGTGTACTAGAGAGAGGGGCAGCGAGGTTAGAAAATGTGATTCTGGTAGAAATAGGGTTGTTGTACGATGAATAATGAGAATATGGCGAAAAGCATTATTTTGTGATTTGATTACCAGAATACAAAAGAGAACACCAAAAACTAACGCATACACTTATGAGGTGTAGAGACATTTCGGTCTTTACTCTAGAAAAGAGAATAGGGTTATGAGAACCAAACCTGGAAATATAAGGGATTCTTATAAATTTAATAATACCAATGTTTTTTATGAATCCCACAATGTGTATCCCAGTATGACATATATGTAGAAATGTAAAAATGTGGAGAATTTTTTCACAAGTACCCAAGTAGCAAAGAAACTGTTAAAGGAAGATAAATTAACTATTCTTCGAACAATTGTTGAGTTTACCCAATCTGAGAGACCTGAAAACTCAAGCATGTTTTCGTTTTACGAAAAGTCTACCATTGTTTCATACATACCTAAAAAAAGGAAGGAATGTTATCTTTATATCAACTTTACACCTCTATGATGCCATTGATGAAGTTACAGGGAAGCCAGAGATGATCTTTCTTATATAGAAAATAAGGGCCGTGTATAGACTGTTAATAACATATGCGTTTTGTCTATTTGTGCCAGAGCTATAGGTCGCTGGCCAATGATATTCTGTTATTCTGTACTAAATCCTGCAGTAATTAGTTCATTTATTATGTACAAGTGCAACTCAGCTACATATTTAACGACGTGAAATGAACAAATATATATCCCAGTCTGTAAGAATTTAACTTAATGAAATTTGTGGCATTGAAGATGAAAATTGTCCAGCTGCTAGTCAACTAGAGGTCTCTGCTGCTATTGTGATCGAAAAAATCAATATTCGGCTGTGAAAAGTGCCACTAATTTCTGTGCCTAAAGCACGCAAATTACTTAAGTAACGCAGAACATTCTTCTTAAAGATACAAAAATTGAGCATTTATTGTACGAGTTAGTTTCTTTTTTTTTAATATTTTGTTCCCGAATACGCTAAGTTTAGCGTTAACGTGTTAACGCACTCAGGAACACTAAGGAAGATGGATAAGATGGGAATTGAATTGCCAAGATATGCCTATCAACCGCTACCTTAAATTTTTTCATACTATACTGAGGTGAAACATTGTGGTTAGTCACATGTTAGTGTGATTTCAGCGTTATTTTATTATTCGTTAAATTAGGAAACAGTGTTCCTGTACGAATATGTAGTTCGTAACAAAACTAAAATATTTAAAAATTAAGATACGCTACTGATAGGTGTTGAAGATAAATTGCAAGTGGATTGAAGCATTTTGTATAAATATGACATAAATCTTATTGTCAAGTTCAAAATAGGTTTGCAAGTTAACATTCAAAACTACTAAATGAGTTTTTAAGCGAAGTATAAATTAATGTTTATATTAAAAATAAATTAACATTCAATTCAGAGTTATATCAAACTGTAACTTATTTTAGTCTGAAGGAAAAATCCAGGAGCGACACTTATCGATAAAATTTATACGAAGTTCAACAAAAATTGTTAAGAAATGGAACAAATTAAATAGCGTTTGAAAGATCATGTTTTGGTCAATCCGAATTGCATATTAATTTTACACATAACTATGAATACTTTATTTTCTAAGATGGATCCTGACAAAATTTAATACAAAATCAATTAAAAATTCATGTTGTAATTGTTTTTGGTCAGCAAAAAATATAATTCAGTTGTGTTAGGTTGTAAAGAACACTGGAAAATTATACGAATTCCACAAAAGGCTTAGCAACCTATTTGCTTGCATGTTAGACAATACAATAGAACATATGTAGACGGGTTTAATCAAGACCTTCTGAAAAATTGGCTTTACGAATTTTCATTGACCAATTTGAATATTCCTGCTGCTAAAGAGGTGAAAGGTTATAAACAGGATTAGAAAATTAGGGGACTAGGCAGCCTACATTTAGCATTTACGCGAACCGGTCACGTCTGAATGTCCTAAGTTAACATCAACAGGAATTGTTGTTCTGACAGTTGTCAAATAAAATTTTATAGTTGCTAGTATATTTTAAATTGAAAGTTTTTCGCGTTAATTATTAAAAATAAGGCCACATATATCTATTAGTGATTGTATAAAGAAATTAAGAGTGTCTAAAGGTCATATAAGAAGGAAGATGACATAAACATTACAAATACTGTGTTAACGCGTGTCATTTTAAAATATGTGATATTGAATTAAAAGTTCAATACATGGTGTGTTAATCTGATCTTATTAAACAAATAATAGCTTGTTCAGGATACAATTTATAAAACTTGGTAAAATAAACAAAGGTACGTACCAAGTATTAAAATTGTGTGAGTGCAACCCGTCATAAATAAAAGTACAGACCGTAACAAGTATATAATATATATTTTAATCGACATGGTATAATTTAGGTAGTAACTGTATATATATATATATATATATATATATAAGGTGTGTACCTGTGTAAGCGCAATCAGCTGTTCGGGAATAGTGTTAAATACAATACCGTACCTTACTTGCCGAAATAAAAAAAATTAGTTTGTCAGGAAACTAATTAAAGTAAAGAAATTGAAACATTATTACACCTCACCTGTATTGGAATTATTGTGAGTGGTTATGCATATTGTGATCCGAATGGATATTCCAGATATTGGATATTAACTCCATTATGTAAGAGATTTATTTTCTTCATGTAACGATGAAAACAATGATCGTGTGACCATATTGAATACAAATTTTATAATATCATTATGACTTTACTGCATTACATCAATAACCTTATGTGTCGGAATACGACCATTGAATTTATATGTAATTAGGTACATAGCTGAGCAGGGTGGACAGGTACGTTTTAAAAATTTATGTATATGTCCATGACAACAGTTAATAAACTTGTTATATTCATATTTTAAGTTTGATTTCGAAAAACTTTGTGAGTCAATTTCATTTATCGTACTGATAAGTTATTCACTAAGTACAAACAAAGTAGATGGCGCTATTATAGTGAGTCGGAAACCGAAAACATTGTCCACTTACATAATGGTCGCAGAATGTTTTAACTGTAATTATGTTAATGGTGACATACTTTTAATATATTTGACACTCAGTACACAAGTTAGTTACAATTGTGTAGTATCATCTATAAATTCAGTACTTAAAACTTCTTTATTTTTCTGAACTGCTAAATGATCATAATTTGTCCTTAAGGTACGTCATTATTGCAGAGTATAAAAGGGTATATGATACACTATTATTGGTTTGATGGTTATTACCGATTGATTCAGTGTTCAATTAATTCAAAATAAACCAATATTTATAGCCATAAGTCAGTGATTCATTTTATATTAATAAATTTATTGGGTAAAACACAACCTTAATGAACCGATAGTTTGTGTGACCCTATTTTTGTACTGACTAGATTTACAAGTAACAATTTATTTCTGCATTTAATTTTAATAACGATTATAAATTTAGATTAATGGGTTTACAATTAAAGGGAGTTTACATAAAGTAATGTCGGGATAGTTCGGTTCCTAGTTTGAATTAGAGACACCTTGCTTAAAGTGAACAAATATTAAATTGCATTTCCATTTACATCTGCAATAGCTATTATTCGAAATAACAGTGAAATAAGTTAAATTGCAGCAGAGATTACTTATTTGAATTTAATAACGAGGAAGATTCATTACAAACGCATTAGGTCTTAATTTCTAAGACTAATTCGGTACCCAGTCTGGTGGCGAAACTTTAAGTATAATTTATTTTCTTTTAACCAGGATGTTTCATTACAATAAGTGACAGGAAAACAGGAACCGGGAAGATCATTCTAGAGTTTGTAAGCCATGTAGGAGAATGTGGATTGCGCCCGTGTTTTTGGAACAGTAAAGATTTGTACTGTACATTGATGATGTGCCGCAAACCGAGTATTCCTAGCAAAGGTGACCCGAGATGGTATCAAATAGTGTAATTAAGCGGCATAATAACTATAGTAATAGAACTGAAACGCTTCTTCGATGCTCAAGGGACTGCATGATACAAGGCAAGGGCGGGTTATTTACAAGACAAACTGCTCTTCTGGCTTAAGGTGAGAATTATATTCTAGATGAGGTCGGAAGATAATGTACTGTTAGATTTGTACAAAAAGCCTATTTTACGAGCTTTAGTAGCTTATACAAGATGGTCAACCCATGATAGATTTAAAGATACAGTTAAGGACACGCTGAATGTCTTTGTTGATTGAAATGGCCATTTCAGCTTTAATGTTTTAATTTGAGGTTACTATTGTGAGCAGATTTAGATGAACTACAATGAAGAATTGAAGAGTGCTGTCGCCAGTAAACTAATCAACTGGGATAATCGTTGAAGAAAGCAGATTATTTATATATAGCAGAAAAGGTGTAGGAGCTATACTGAACCCTGTTGCTCGCCCGCGTTAATGCCAACTTCACTCAAAAGGATTCATCAACTACAACTGTTATCTTTTTTTCAAACTTCACTATCTTGTTTTCTGTTTACTTTCCACGTTAAACTTTTAATGTATGGTATTAATTATGTCCTTATTGTTATTACCAAAAATAAAAGCTGATATTATAGTAACTAATTTTTCTGTATTATTTTAAACACAAATGGTATATGAAAAGACCTTTTGGTCGATTTATTTTACTACATCTGTAAGTGCGGATTCTTGGACTTGGTTGCATGTACAACGTGAAATTTCGAAATTTCTGTGGGACAAACAGAGAATTGGCAAAAAAATTAATGAATTAATTAATTAATGATATTTACGTTGCTATTAATTTATCTGTTTCGTACAGCTCTGTTCATGAAAAGGTATGTACAGTCCGCGCGCCAAAGAATGCCTCGTGTCGCGCATGGATGTTCTTGCATTCGGCCGCACTCGTTAACGCAATAGCGACTGAAAGCATTACCAGTGGCGTCGGTGTCGCGTTTTCAATTGTTCGTCACCAAACCACAAGAAATTTTAAAATATTTTATTTATTTGAATTACATATGAACAGTAATAGTTTAAACATTTGTAAAATAAAAAAATAATCATGTTGACAAGTAATAAATTTTATATTTGAATTACAAATGAACACAACAGTTTAATCGTGTATGAAAATCAAAAAAGTATAAGTTCGATATTTAATTATAGAAACAGCTGTATAATAAGAGTATTATTCAGGATTAAAAAAAATTATGATATTTCTTAGGTAATCAACATTTTTGAATATTTGCATATGCTAGTCAGCATCACAATTACTTCAAGAACAGCTTGGTAAAGTTTAGCGTATTTTATTTTAAATGCTTTTACTGAATACTTTGTCCTAATTATTCCGTAAAGTGCAAAAACGCAATAAGCCTTCCTATTTTCTGTTTTGGAACACTAAAAGTTCTTGTGAAAAATGGAACAAAATTTCATAACGTATATAAATTTTAATCCCATGGAATCACATACAAATGGCTAGGTTGAACCCTTAGATGAGAGTACTCGTACTATTAAATTTTATCAGAATTGAAACGCATCGGAAAAGAAAAACCTAAAGTTTCGTGGAAAGCTTCTATAAGCAGCACTCCACTCTGCCTATCACGCAACATTAAACGAACTATCCCCCGTTCATAATTTAAAGAAATTGATACAAATACAATAAAAGTAAATCTTAGTGTGAAAGTGAAGTGAAAAATGGAAGCAACGTGGTGTATCTCCAAGTGCGTACTTTTATTTGCTGCATAAACATTGAAAGCTTCTTGCAAGTAAAACAGGGATTGAGTTTACTAGCCCGTATGAAATAATAAATTATCGATAAATGTCGAAATACGTTGAACAAATTGGTTATGTGAGACAAAAAAAATCGACGCGGCAACTTCAAATGTTATCTACTTGATCTCTAGCAACAGTGGTAGGTTTGTAAAAAGTAGAACACCGGCACCATCCCCTCTACTTTTTTTACGTCACAAGCCCCGCCCCCTGGGAGACCTTCCTCTCCACTTTTTATACATGCCCACGTGGGGAGCGTATTTTTGTCAGCCATTTTTAGTCGGCCATTTTTGTCGGTCACTGGCGATTATGGTCCTTTTGGCATAGGTCCTTGAAACTAAATCTTGGGCCTTCGCCCCCTTGTCGCGGACCCCTGATTAGAAATGGTATGGGGGCTCTAATGCTAACGTGTAAGACAGCTATAAGTATTTGTGTTAGGGAAGTATTTGTGTTAGGGTCTGCGCCCTCTTGTCGTGGCCCCCATCGCTGTAAATTGTATTCTAATGCTAACTTGTAAGACAGCCACAAGAACTTGTGTTAGGGCCTGCGCCGTCTTGTCGTGGCCCCCTTGTCTGGAAATAGTATTATAATAAGGGGGCCCTAATGCTATCTCATAAGACAGCTGTAAGAACCTGTGTTAATTTGTTTGTAGGGCCATATAGTCGTGTATGTACGCCTCTCTCTCTCTCTCTCTCTCTCTCTCTCTCTCTCTCTCTCTCTCTCTCTCTCTCTCTCTCTCTCTCTCTTTCTCTCTCTCTTTCTCTCGTGGCTCTTTCTCAAACAAACAATTCAATGAATCAAATCAAATTAATTAAGCATATCAATCTGAAACAAATCATGCTCGATCAAATCAATTAATCAGATCAATCTCCATCAGTCAATCAACTAAATCAATCTCAGTAAAACCAGATCATACCTTACAGTTTTCGGAAACCAGTTTACAGTTCAAAAATACTGATTTGGTTTAATTAATTACAGCTTGCTTGTTCAAAATCAGCCACAGTTAAAAATACCAAATTGATATAACGGAAATAAAAGACAAAGGGTTTTAACGGTTTATGTTTATATGCGAATCAATAACTACGAAATTAGTACCAACAAATACGTACGGCATAATGCTATTAATTAATTACAAAATAGCACATTAAAGTCTGTATTGGGATTTTTGTGAACAATGTGTAGTAAAATACATACAAGAAATATTACGCATACCTTCAGATGTGTTTTTCTTTCGGCCGTTCTAATAATAACAACTGTGCTGGAGAACTAAACTAAATATTGAAATATTGTATACAGCTCACAAAACCCGTTTTGTGTTTTTACTTATGAATAGTTGATAGAAAACTGGTTATTGGTTTCTCCCTTCATTAAGTAATTTATAAAATGTAAATATTCAAACCTAATTATCTCTATCACACTTACTGAAACTCGTATTTACCTTTCCCCTTTCGCAGACTACTTAGAGCGACCTTACATATACAAATTTATATAAAACGATGTTTATTATTATTTATAACATACATTTATAATGATTTTACCTATACGATAAAACTGTTTTTTATGGAATGGAATGCAATTATTATTATTAAACAGTTATACAATTTCATTAAAAATGAAATGGAAAGTAACAATCAGCCATTGACATCGTGTTAATTAATGTGTTCACAAATATTTTAAAATTTTGCTACTGCAAAATACATTAAGGTCTAAATCAAATATTAGGTAACATAATAATTTCTACCCTGACGCATGGCGCTTTTTATATAGGAAGATTCTCTATCTAAGCGGTCAACACCTATACATTCATATACGTAAAGCATCTAATATCCCTGATGCTGGTTCATAATAATAGTAATACTTATTCGATGATGGTTACACTTTAAATACATGCAAAGGATAATACACAGGCTTTATCGGTCACTATTATTATTACATAGATGTGAGATTATGCTTAAACTAGCTGATTTCAGCATGACCCTGGAAATACTACACAGGCTTTAAAACCTTCTTCCTCGTTCTCAGAAGCTGTACCGTATTCATCTTCTTGAATTTATCTTCACCCGAGTTCGAGCCAGTAGTACGTTTTCTATTTATCTTGAGATATTTCCTATTGTTACTAATTTAGCGAACCACTAATATTAGCACATATATAAATTACAAGTTTTTTGAAATGACCCTGTGTTATTGATATTTTATAGAAGCGGCCGACCCTGGAATTTGTAAATGTTAATCAAATAAGGCAGATATAGAAACTTGCTCTCGTACCTTCACCCCTTGTCGTAGCCCAATGGCTGGAAATAGTATTATAATAAGGGGGCCCTAACTCCATCTCATACAGCAAGTATAGGAACATGTGTTAGTGTCTGCGCCCCTTTCGTGACCCCCTTAACGATAAATAGTGTTCTAATAAGTGGCCCTAATGCTAACTTATAAGACAGTATCGGAACTTGTGTTAGGGTCTGCGCCCTCCTGTCGTGGCCCCATTGTTGCGAAACTTGAATTTGTGTCGCTATCTACTTGTGCACGGACTAATGAATATTTTCTGTAATAAAGGTGGCGACATGTAGAGGTATATTTCTTAATCTAACGAACGTTTTCTGTTAAAGAGGTGGCGCCGCCTAGCGGTATATGTCTAGGACTAATTAGGGTTTGTTTGTGGCGCCATCTAATGTCGTAAGGACTAATGAATCTTTTCTGTAATAGAGGTTGATTGTGTTGGTCTCTCCCTCACGTCTCCCTCGTGTCTTTCTCAAACAAATAAATAAATTAATCAAATCAAATTAATCAAAGCAATTAAGCAGATCAATTTCAAACAAATCGCGCTCGACCAAACCAAACAATCAGATCAATTTCAATCAATCAAATCCTAACTTACAGCTTGCGAAAACCAGCGTACAGTTCAAAAATACTGTTTTGACTAACTTACATTTTGCTAAAACCAGCCACAATTCAAAAATACCTAATTGATTTAACTTAATTATGCAAAACCAGCTCTCAATTAAAAAAATAACAGTCTGATTTAACTTACAGTGTGCAAAAAACCAGTCCCACACTTATTGCAATTTCCCATCTGTCCGTCCTTTCGCATTAACTGTAGCATTGTAAATACACGCACGGTTTAGGGTTAGGTCAATACTCGCGCGAGTATTGACCTAACCCTAAACCGTGTGTAATAGAACTACCACCTATATCAACACAGATATGTTATCTATAATTTTAATACCAAATGACGGGAGTTCTTGTTTATGTCCCGCGCACTCGATTTTCAAGTGGCTTAGGCACCTCAAAACACAGTTGCTATTGCCTTTTTTTAAATTTTTCGGTGTTGGTGAACTCACATGCTTCCACGCCATCGAGTCTTTTTTTGATTCGTTTCCTGTAACCATAGACTCTAGAAATCTGTTTGTGTTGGTCGGTCAACAGTTTTGTTACCCATCTCGCGGCAACTTTTCGAAAGTCTAATTGAGATAGAATTTCTTGAACAGAGCAATTTTCCGTATTTTCTACCGACGATCTTCTCGAATCGGTGTATAGGCTTTAATTGATTCGCATCCGTTTTTGTTGTTGATGGTTTTCGTCGCAAACTTTCGGGACCATAGTTCAGATTTGAGCGGCTACTTTTGAACTGCTGACACCAAACATAAACTTTTTTTCGACTCATAATGCCTTCTCCGTATGCGTATTTTATTTATGAATTTCGGTAGGTGTTTCATTATTTGCAAGCAAAAAAATAATGACCGCTCGCACTTCAAATTTGGAATAAGTTGTAACGTACAAAAATTCATCTGCGTATAATTCTGTTAATTGCTAAAAAATTATCTACTTTAACTCCTTCTCTATATGTACTAAACGCACTATTCGTACAATTCGTGTTTAAAACATTACCGTAATTTTACATGTCTTCTATTGTGTAATTTAACAAAAATCCGATTCATGTTAATAATTCTATCAAAAGTAAATAGGTATGACATCTGTCGGCGTGTAGCCAAACTGTGTACTACACAATGGTCGTAAACACCAATACTTTAAGTTATTTTACGAAATTCTCGTAAGAGGGCGAGGTTAAGGTATTAAATAGCCAATAGGAAAATCGTTTTATTGAACATAAATCTAATAGATCAAAAATGCGGTTTTGATAACAAAAATTTTCACTTTCTTCTCCGCCATTTTGTGACGCTACGAAAATTTTGTGATTTCTTTTACACTTTCTCTACTAAGCGAAATTATTTCGGATTCTGGTAAAAGATTTCAAAACAGTAGGAATTCCTACCAAATTTGCTAATCCTATTGATCGCAAGCTTTGCGGATTTCAAACAAAATTTGGTCGTGTCCAATAAGGGGTAAGAATTACAGTTTTTCTCATTTGGTACTAATTTAAAATCTTCCTTCTTAGGGAACGGAACACATACAATCTACAAATATAAAGCTTTAGATTCGAACCTATCAGGCTCGTCTTAACATTTATTGCACGCCTTACAACATAGTGGTAAGTTCATAAACCTTTCTATCTTCGTGCTTACCTACCTTTATTTTTTTTAGCGGTTTTGTGTTGGTTTTGTGCTGGTGTTGTCTTGGTTTGGCGTTGGATTAGTTTTGTATTAGCTTCGATTAGATTCAATTAGATTAGAATAGATTATCTATCGATTTGGGGAGTTAGAAGGAAAAATTACTCTTCTTGCGAACCTACTTTTCCTCATCTGTAACCTTCCGGTAACTTAAATGTGAAGTTGGATTGGCTACGCTAACATAAGCCATTGGACATATCATATCGGGAGCGCTGCACCTGCTTTAGTGGCTGTCCCATCGCTAGAGTAACAACTCTCGACATCAGATAAGGTCAGGGTGTTTATCTGTATTATTATATGTACTACTTCCATTACTGTCTGCGAATGAAGGTATAGATTTCAATTAGGATTAATAACCCTATAAATGCTCACCTTAATTGTATCTGTAAATATGATCAACAACCTCTAGCTAACATTGATTGATTTAGTATCGTACTACCTTCTTAAGCCTATACTCTACTATTAGTTTCATTATCTGGTTAATATTAAAATTTACAGCTTTACTTATTAATTAAAACTACCGTTACGTTTAATGTAAATGTTAGCTGCGCGGCAGACGAGTTTCATTATATAAGTATGCGCGTCACAATTTAAGTATCTGGATGTGTCTAAATAGTATCATTGAATCTAAATTACCTGTGCCGAAATTATTACTTTCATTGTTGAATGTTTATTTTCTCATAAAAGATTTCTTTGCTTTATCAAAATTAGGTTACGAGGACGATTTAGTTACTCAATTATTTATTTCTGGCTCCTTTCTTCCTAAATATTTGGTTATTGACTTAGTTTTTCTCAGAAATAAATAAGTTGGGTTAATTGAATCGTTCCCATTTTCTTTCCAGCAACCGCTTTAATTGGGCGGTTAATTATTTAAATATTAATGTGTTTTCTGTAAACGTCAATAAGTATTACTTATCTATACAATAATTTTAGGGAATACTTCTGCTATTCGTGTACGCTGCGGCAAGCATTAGTCATTATTCTGTGTTTCATTCTCTTGTTATCTAAAACGCTTGTTGTAGCGAGAATCTATGTTTTCTTTCAGTGTACACAATGAAAGGTCTTTCATTAAGCAAAGGAAACGTTTTCAGTTAATTATTTAAACTTTTCTCTAGAACTAATTGATTTTGGGTTGCGTATAGTTACCCAGCAACTTGCTAAAGTACTGTCAACATTGTTGTTTTATTTATTGGGTATTTGAGTCAAATTGGGGGTTATTCTGACTCGCAATAATACTACTTCGGTTCTTGCATTAAGTATATTGTAATATAAATATTTTTTTTCTTATTTATTAACAGAAATTGACACATTTGCGAGATAATCGAAATTTGTACAATGTTAATATAATTTTGTTTGTTCTGTGAGAATAAGTTCTACAGTTTTGAAAAAGTAATTAACGATTGCAATTAAATTTACTTTTACTACGTTACTTTGATAGTTTTGTTTGGTGAGTTTTCTTCCTCCTTTTTCTCTTCCTTAGTTCCTTACCCATCCACTGTACCACCGTGTATCCAGGAGTCGGGATAACGGTGCGGCCTAGCGTAGAGGGGCGATTCCTGGCGCCCAAAATTACTGCAAACTTATTCCCCTACGCACGATCCGTTCTGAGCAAAGCGGTAGTTAAAGACCTACGGCTGGGTAGTGAACTCTTTCTCTGTCTCCTTTGATAATAGACACACCCACGCATCCAGTGCCTCCGACGAACTGAGCTCCGGCATTCTGTAATCTGTTGCCTCTGCCTTATTGGTACGTAATAAAGTTTCGATTGTAACTGACATTTTGTGACTGTCACTGAGCACGTTGTACTTAGCCTAAAATAATGACAGTAGCCACCTACTCAGTACATATGCACATCTAAGATGTGTGCAAGTTTTAATCTGATCGGAGCAACGTAGGCGGTATGGCGCGCAAATATACCTTAGTATATCACGGCTTCTAAACTCTGGAATGATCTCCCTAGTTCCTGTTTTCCTCTCACTTATGATATGAGAAAATTTAAGGTAGCTGTTCATAGGCATCTATTGGCAATTCATTATCCCTCTATCCATCCTCCTAAGTGTTCCTGAGTGCTTTAGCACGATAGGCCTTATTTAGCCTGTTCAGGTCCACAACCATAAAAAAAAAAAAGTAACCGGACATCCCTCGTAGTTCTGTTACTTACTGGGATTAAAGCGCTATTATGTATGCTTTGTTCAAAAACAAATGTATAATTTGTTCTAAAGCAAAACTCACCATCACGTAAAACGCGCGTTCTGTAACGCTCTCAGTTTCTTTTAAAATAAGTCTGTCTAGTGCAATTTGTAAATTAAAAATTGGTGTTATGCCAATATTAAAGAATTGCTGTGGTTTCGATAAGTGTATAAACTTTGATAAAGACCAATTATGCGTGAGTGATAAGTGTCGCATTGTTTACCATGCAGTCTGTTCAGGTCTTACTCGGACGGATGTACAAATGCTAAATAGTGTCGATAAACTTCGACCTGCATTTCATTGCGATCAGTGCACAAATGGATTTTAAGCGAGTATCTGAACTCCTTAAGATATATACCAATCTACAATCAGAAGTTTCTGAATTAAAACTTAAAATTAGTTCTACTAAGTTTTACTTATTATGCTCAAGTAATTAATAACATTTCCGAAAGAAATAGACGAGCGTCAAATATTATTGTATTTAATGTAACAGAAGAAGATCAATCTGGTGCCAACTCGGATAAGATCCAGATATCGATGGACTCAAGTCAACACCTCGTAATTCCAAAAATAGCGATATCCATGTTTTCCTGTAAATCCGAAGTGCTCAGCAGACTGCGCCATCTATTAAAGAGGTGCAGTACAAAAAATGACCGTTGACTTTTAAATTGCCGGTGAAACAATACCTCGCATCTCAAACCACGAAAAACGGTGGTCAGTAGCTCGTAAGCCACCATTTTCTTCATTGTTAATGTGTTGGTGCTTTGCGCTGGACCTTGTGATAATATAATAGGGTGAGTAGGATAATTTTTTAGACAATTTATGTACATAATAGAATCCCTATCAACGCATTCCACTGAGGTGGATTAATATTTTCAAAATTAATTGAATAGTTTTTACCATAGCGGATTCAAATACAGTGATTGACTTACGTGTTATTGCTTTCTCGTTTAATGTTTGACATACGAGCTATTGTCACATATTTTATCATCATTTCCAGGTGAAAATATGACATCTAGAGGAGAAAGAATTTTATAAATCTGCAATATAGCAATCAAACCAAAGAATTCAAAAAATAATATATGTGTAACCCATGCTGCAGATGAAAACAAAGGGAATTTGACTGTTAATGAAAACACCTGTGATCAAAGTCAGGATGAAAGTAATACCACTACTTTCGATCTGTCTGCGCCAATAGATATTATTCTTCACGAAAGTTTCATAGATAGTCTAGACTTTGCACATGAAAATAAGGAAAACTCTAAATACGAATGATCATGAACAAATTGAAAATAGTACTGCAGATTTAGATCAGCTATCATCTTTACTACTCCATAATATTTCATCCTTCCATACAACGGAACGTGATTCAAATAGGATTAATAATAATTTTCTTGAGAATTGTCTATCTGAAATAGCTGGCGACACTGTTCTAAATGAGAATGAAAACACCATGGTTCATCATGGTAGCGATGACAGCATTGCTAGTTCTGATTCGTCAACACCTAGCAGGACTGAGCGAAAATTGGGCGTGCATGTAAGGAAGGAAGGTGTGTTCTTCGAGTTTTTGTTTGAAATCCACAAAAAGAAAATGCAATGAAATAAATGAAGATACTCGGAAGTAACTGTTCACTCAATTTTGGAATGAATTGAATTGAGATCAACGGAAGATTTTAATTTGTAATTCAGTCTCAAGAGGAGTACCACTACAGCGGAAAACGTTGGAAACCACCGAGTCACGGCATAGTGACACGTACAGATATTCACTCAGATTGAAAAACCTTTTTATGCCAGTTTGCAAAAAAATGTTCCTATCTACAGTTGGTTTACATTAATGACAAGTTTCAAACTGGGTAAACACAAGTGAGCAGGAAATGAATAAGAATCACAAAACACAGAACGTTATCAATACAGGCATTTTGTTAAACCGGATACCAAATGTCTTCATGAAAATATTCTTGGAAAAGCTGAATAAACTTCCGTCTCACTACGGCAGGAAAGATATCCAAAAGATGCATTTAGAACAATCTTTTGTCTCTATTGCAGATCTTCATAAAGTGTACGTTGAACAGTGCATAGAAAACAATGAGACAGCCATGTGTCAAAATTCTTTCACCAAGATGTTAAAAAAGATGAACATTTCTCTTTATCAACCGAAAAAAGACAGATGTGACGTGTGCTACCAGTATGAAGAAGGAAATTTAGCTGAAGAAGAATGGAAGAAGCATGAAACCGAAAAGGACAGAGCACGAACAAAAAGAGTAAAGACAAAGAAAGAGCATCAAGTGGTGAATGTCATGTCTTAACTATGGATTTACAAGCAATGAAAGTATGTCCCTCATTGATGGCAAGCACATTGTACTTTAAATTGAAGCTCTGTGTTCACAACTTCATTGTTTATAATCTCACACCGCATGACTGTAATTGTTATTGGTTTGACGAAACCCAGTCATCCATGTTTCTCATCTTCATTGTCGATTACATTAGACACAACGTAAACCGCGATGGCCTTCCCATTATTCTTTATTCAGATGGATGCACCCATAAAAATCGGAACGTTGTGTTGTCCAGCGCCCTACTGCACTTATCACAGGAATTGAATGTCGCAATTGAGCAAAAATATCTTGTTAAAGGTCACACTCAAATGTGTGACAGCGTGTATGCAGTTATAGAGAGGAAATTGCAAAACAAAAAAATCCATTTACCAAGCGACTATGCCAGAGTGACCAAGGAGG
This sequence comes from Vesta saturnalis, assembly GCA_036346205.1. Lineage (NCBI taxonomy): Eukaryota > Metazoa > Arthropoda > Insecta > Coleoptera > Lampyridae > Vesta > Vesta saturnalis. The sequence continues at coordinate 1,967,079 of JARFJB010001308.1, forward strand.
CAAGATCTTCACCTCGGCCATACAAGGCAAAACTAATCAGTTCGGATTTTTTTGTTATTAATTACAAGGACCATCTTGTGTACACCTCAATTCGTCCAGGTAAAAAGGCAGGGGACTCAAATGTGGTTGACATACGTGCTTTTCTGTATTCTCCAAATGGAAAAACCTTGTATAAATTAGATTTTGGTGACATGTATAGAGAATTACCTCAAAGTTAGAGAACATTGATTGGAAATTATATGTTTACTAGACTACACCATAATAGTCTGAAAATTAAAAAGCTGAAGTATGAACATTTACAGTTAATGAAACCAGTACTTCCAAAAGACTGCTGGCATTTTTACGATAATTTACCTTATAAATAAATATTTTATTTTTGTCTTCATATTTTTATTGTTTTTCAGTAAATATTTATGATTACTTTCTTTTCCATGTTGAATAATAATATTATTTTATCATTATAGTTTCAGTAGTGTTTTAAAAAGATTTAATAAATATCCTACAATACCTCGTAAGAGTATATTTTTGATGTTCAATACCACGTATGTGCCAATTATTAATAGATTAGTCGTTTCTCGGTTAATTTTATATTCAGTAATGTAAATACCTCAATTTCTAACGGAAATATTAATTCCATTGTTAAATTAAAGCATGACTAATGGCACAGAAACATTTTATGTTCACCACGTAAAATGGCAATTTTTGAGATACGAGGTATTGACTTGAGTCCTGTAACGGTATAAAGGGGTGGTAGAACGGGATTACAGATAAATTGGCCTTTTTGCCCCGACTAGCCAGCGTATGGGTGTAGGTCAGATGTTAAAAAAAAATTGCACATCCAGAATAGTAAATCTTACGTAAGTCACAATAGGGGATGAAGACAAAATCGAAGGTTTGGGCGCCAGAATGTTTAGTAGACAAAATAAGGGTTGTCGTGCCAAAATTACGAGTACATAGCGTGTCTAAACATACAAAAAACATACGCTTACCTATCCGTAATCAATTCCAGGTGTGCTGGACAGCAACTCAGCAAACCACCTAAAATAGGGCTTCAAAATGCACTGCACGCTTGTCAAATAAGAGCGTGATAAACACTCAATAAATTTACGTTACTACACCTCAGTGTAAATAATTAGGCATTAAATAATAATCAAAACAAAACAACAAAAGAAAATAAGCTATAGAATGAACTCTAAACTGAATTAATACTCAACTAAAAATCAAATAAAATACTAAATATTAATAACGCTATTACTCAATAAAACAAAAAACTAACTTCGTTACGTTAAAAACTAAAACGCCGGTAATTTGCAATTTGCAAAAAAACTCGTATGTAACACAAAAGGGTTTCCATAGAATCAAAACACATTTATAAAACCTAACAAACTATAATAAAATAACAAAATTATAAATATAAAAATGTAAACATACGATAATGCGTATAAACAAAAAATAAATGCTTAAAAGGCGACAGGATGTCTGATCAGAATACTGCTTTTACGCCAGTCTAAATCGTTTAACCTAAATACAAAATTCGTGGATAGTATACCCACACTACAATAGGGTCGATTGCTCTTTAATACTAAAATAAAAAAAGTGTGAAGGCGGAGCGTCAAAACTATAATTAATTACGCTAAACAATTTCAAACAACAACTTACTTTAACAAAAAAAAGATAATGTCCCCGCTTTCAAACTTTCATAAACACAAAAAAAAATAAATCGAAACACACAAAAATTTTCAATAAAAAAACACAATATTATATTACCTTACGGTCTAGAATTACACCTCTTCTGTGTTACAATATATGGAAAATGATGGTCGATTACTGCTATAACGGAACTGGAATCTTCCTGGTCTGGCATAAGATGAATAAAATGTTGACTATTGTTCTACGATACACAAACAATTTCTTGATTGAATCGCGTTAAAATGTTACTGCATAAATTTAAGACTTCTTTTAAAATAATAATAATTTGAGCGTTCACAATTACTTGATAACTTTTAGCTTTTAATTGGTTTTATTTCCACTAATAATCCAAAATGTTGATAACTTGATTTAATTAAATATAATTTTTAATATATTGCGAAAGTTTCTTTATCTTTAAATACGCTTTGTACGGTAAATAAGAGGCACTTGGAAGAACGATGATTTTAAAATCCGCAGAAGCGATATAAACCAAAGAGGTCACTGAAGCACTATACAACACGACGATGTCCTCTAGGTAACTTTACGTAAAACCGGAATCGGCACTAGGTATAATCCTTTGGTGATGAACAATTTTAATAAATCCCTTTCACAGGTAATCTTCAGGAGTAGCTAAACTACCCTTACTACACAACAAATACGTTCGTTAAACACCACAAGGTCCAAAATTTCAACGTTCTAAACCACCCCTTAAAGCGTAACACTAAACGGCAACGTATACTACTCGAAAGCACGATCAGATTCAGAATCCCGCAAATTATTCACAAAAATCCATCTTTGAATTTTGAATCCCACTACTCATAAAAAATCTTATCTACTTTAATCCCACCAATTAAAAAAACGGAAGGGGAAAATTTAGTACCCCAATACACAAATTCGTTTTCGTCCGTAAGGACTCGGTAAATGTTGAAAAACTAAACGTCAGCAAAAATATCCTGTACAGCCTCTCTATGTTTACCTTAAAGTACGAACAATAAGGCCCACATGTAATCTCTACGACTCAAAACGAACATATTCACTATTACACTGAACAACTATACTTAAGCGTCTTTATGTCGCTAACATGACATCATACACAGATAAGTCCACTATTTATTTAACGTACTTAATTTTCTATTATATTTTACGGAAATCAAACGAAATAAACCTTAATTAAACTTATAGACAACTATTTACAAACAAACGTTAATCAAACTTCCATAAACGAGGGATAATAAGGAAAAACAACCTAAATTACAAAAAAATAATTCCCAACTAAGAATCTAAAGCTCACCATACACCTACCATCCCTAAAGGTCCTTACACACGTTAAAACAAATTTACTATAAAATATAATTTGCCAAAAAAAATATGTATATACGGAATCTAACTAAATGCATAAGACTACAAACAAAATTACCCAATACGTATACAGGGTGTTCAAAATACCCTGACAGTCCATCGATATCTGACAGTAAATACGTTAGGTATTGTTGATACGCCGAAATAAAATTCTTTCGATTGGGACCATTACCTAATAGAAATGGATCGATAAAGGTGATCCTTCAGGGTGCAAATGATGTTAAAACTGCGTTAAAAAATAAATCTAAACTTATTTTTCCACGCTTTAACGATATCCGCATATCTTCAGAACAAACAGCCGCACAGCGTCAATACCTTTACTATCTACGCACATATCTGAACCGTAGGCTGCAAAATGGTGAAAGTAATCTGACAATCAAATAAATTCAAGGAACGTCGCAAAATTATCTCTATCAATAACAAAAAAAAAAAAACTCCACAGACATTCGATTTTATTACCAAAACGTGCGCGGTCTTAACATTAAGATTTCCTCTTTGTTTCAAAAGTTTTACGGTGTGATCGGCAGTTTGGTGAACTGAATGTTTCCAGGGGTGGTGGAGTACTGATAGCCGTAATGGATTACATTATGTTCACGGTATTAAATATCTCATTTACTACTGATATGTTTAAGTCCATTGATATTGTTGGTTGTAAAATCTCCTACAGTAATGAGCAAATGTACTGTAAACACGATACTTTCCCATTGAGATATAGGAATTACATTTGATAAAGCGTTAACCTTTTCCATTCATATTAAAGAAGGTAATAAACAATATTTTAAAGTGTTAGGGTTTGTTATTCGCACATGTTGCCTTTGATCAAATTGATCACTAATTTATCTTAAAAAAATTATCCGAATATGGTTTTAGCCTCTCCGTAATAGATCTTATAAAACCGTATCTCACGGATCGCGCACACTTTGTATCCTATAATGGTCAGGACTCCAAATTGTTCATTCCTACATCGGGGGTTCCTCAAGGCTCAACCTTGGGGCCTTTTCTTTTTTTGATGTTTATCAATGATCTTGCTACTCATATCTCTTCTCAGAAATTACTATATGCGTATGACCTAAAATGTTTTAACGTGTCGAGGACTGCACTGTACTACAAGGTGATATAAATAGCCTGCAATCTTGGTGTCAGTTGAACGAACTTCACTTAAATATTACTAAATGTAAATCGATGACATTTTCAAGAAAACTTAATACTATTCAATTTATCTATCGCATATCTGCCACACCATTAAACACGGTACTCTCCTATAGAGATTTAGGAATTACATTTGATAAAGCGTTAATCTTTTCCATTCATATTAAAGAATCTTTTAAAGTGTTAGGGTTTACTATTCGCACATGTTGCGATTTCAAAGACATCTCTACCATAAAGTCGCTTTATCTTTCATTAGTAAGGTCTATTCTGGAATATGGTGCATTGATCTGGGACACTTCTTATAAAAAGTATGAGATTTAAATTGAACGTATCCAACGCCATTTTTTAAAATATATACATTTTCGTACACAAGGCTTCTACCCAGAGAGAGGCTACCCTCAAAACGTTTTACTACAAAAGTACAACCTCTCTTCACTTGCTACAAGAAGGAAACGTAGTATCTTGTCATTCTTGTATAATATACTGCATGATCATATAGACTGAGCAATCTTGCACAACCAAATATTTTACGTTATTCCCCATATATCGACCAGGTATTCAATTAGATTCTACTCACCAAAATGCAGAAATGCTGGTATAAAGAACTCTCCTGTTTACAAAGCTAGTTACATTTATAACTGCCTAACCAGGGTAATAGAGATTTTTAACTGCCCTCTAAGCCACTTGTTGAATGCCATTGACTGATTTCATTATTGTACAAAATTATTCATTCAGTTATTTGTAAAATTATGATGTTTTGTTTTCTTGTGTTTTTTTTGCCTACAAGTGCTTGTTAAACACGATACATTTATAATTGTCGGGTATAGTAGCATACATTTGTTATGTTGCAGAACGATTTTGCCTTTATTTCTAATTTTTCGCACTTCTAATAATTGTTTATTTTATATGAGCTTGTATTTTTTCTCTTTGGATATTGACCTGTTTGAACAATAAACGTTATTATTATTATTAAAACAGTAATTGCAGTGATAATAAAGAAAGCAAAATTAAAAGGGAGTATTATCAAAAACATCAAACAATTCGACTTTGCCCTTTTACGTGTATGGTCTGTGCGTGAATATCTGAATATAATGTTTTGTACAAAATTAAGCTAATATTAAATTCAAGCATCAAACATTTTAATTTTAGTGATCAGCGTAAGACTGGTGAGTAAAATTAGATTTCAGCTATTGTTGAGTTTATTTTAATCACGCCATTTAATCCTTTGACGTAGTATTTACTACAGTTAAAGCAAATACGGTTGCAAACTTGATCCAAAACTTATGCATAAAGTAAAGTAAGTTAGCTGTAAATTAAACAACTATTCCCCAGTATGCACCAGAAGCAGGAATATAACACGTTAAAGCGCGAACCAAATAGTTCGTAATTTCAAGTTTCTAATTAAAATTAGTATTCACGAATAAAATACAAAATGTTACGTTAGCGCTTTTAAAAAAATATTGTTAAATATGTATTAGACCAGACTATGTATTACATTAACCCTAGGGTCTCTACGGTGGTCACGAGGAACTTACGTCCACATCTTTCTAAAGACGCACATTAGTACAGGAATGCCAGCTGAAAAAAGGTAGAACCCGGACAAAATTAGGGGAAAGCTGAAAATTGGCATAGATGATCAGTTTGATGCCATGAACAACATTATGAAAAGTCTACTACGGTATCTTGGTAGCTTCGGCCACCGTCTTGAAAAAATGGCGTTTTTGATAATTTTTCGAATTTGCTCCCAAAATATACGTTTACCAATAATTTTTCTCCTAAAATTATATAAAGATAATAAAATTTCCAAAACGACTTATTAAACGTCGTTCTAGCTTTTTTAGGGAACTCGCTAGATTGATTTTAAGAGAACGTCAATTTACGTAACGCTCAACTTTTCATTAGTTTTCTTACTTTTTACTAAAATTAAGCTTCCGTTAAACAATTTAACTTTTATACGATGTACTTAAACATAAGGTATGAGGGAAATTACTACCCCCATTACGCTTTATTTGTGTATATTACGGTATTTAATATTTTTAATATGCAGCATAATACGTTTTTATCACGGTTGAAAGCCGATAATAATTTAGATATGAAACATGGATAACATTAGTTTGATTGATATAATGCAAAGCAAAATATAATTTACGTGTAGCTCTTTACACAGCACGTTGCAGTGAGACAATAACAGGGTATTTTGACAGATTCCTCTTTATGTTTATATAAGAAGTCATACAAGCCAGTCATCATATCATATTCCGTTTATATTCATACAGTAAGTATACCCTCTATATTATCTATATCTTTCTTGACTGTGTCTATCTGTCTTCTTACTTCCTTTCTTATCGGGGTAGTATCTACATCCTCAGGGGCACGCTTTGGTTAGTAACTGGTCTGCCCGCTTATGTAAAAACTAAAAAGAACAATACAATTGCCTCGGATGGACTTGGTTACAAGGAGCGGTCAAAATTTAAACAGACGGGCCCCGTTGCTGACGTCTGTGCATTGTAAAGGATTTGAAATTGCGATGTAATGTATGAGCAGCAGCTTAATATTCTGTGTGTATCGGAGACAAAGGGCAAAGGAAAGGATGCTGTGGAGATGATGGATGTCAGCCTTGCACTACGGCCAGGAATTGAGACTGAAGTGCATGGCGCAATGGGATTGATCGTGAGTGAAAGAGCGAGAAGATACGTCAAACAGTACGAGTTGTATCCCCGGTAATGTTGGTTAGAATGAAAGTGGAATTTCGAAGAATTTTTCTAATTGCGTGATATGCACCGGTGAATGGAGAAAGATACCAAAGGTGTGAGAACTTCTGGAAAGATGTAGAGAATGTGTTGAACGAATGTAAGCCAAACGAAAGAGTGGTGATATTTAGAGATATGAATCGATAGGTGGGTGTATAGGGAAAACATACTGAACGTGTTCTAGCAAAGTTCGGAAACCAAAGAGCCAAAGAGTATGGTGAACGCCTGATGAGGAGTACGAGAAACTACACAAACTAAGATTTGGGATGTACAGGGTGGCTTCACGCCAGGGAGAGGATGTATTAATCAGATGGTTGCTCTCCAGCAGGTGATCGAAAAGTGTGTAAGTGTAAAAAGAAAGCTATACTGTATGATTGTAGATCTGGAGAAAGCCTGTGATCTAGTGACTAGGGAGAAGCTGTGGGAAATATTAAATGAATATGGCGTAAGTAAAGGTCTAATAAACGGAATAAGGACAGTATATAACGGTAGCCGGGAATGTGTTAGGGTGAGAGGAGGTGTGAGTCAATACTTTAATATTGAGCAAGGAGTGCGACAAGGCTGTGCGATGTAAACGTGTTTGTTCAATGTATACGTGCATACATGTATTAGGCCAGCATGTACCGATACAAATGGTGTAATGGTTGGTGACGTAAATGTACGAGTTCTGGTGTACGCAGATGACACAGTCTTTTTAAGTTTGATATAGTTTGATAGAGTATTGACCTAAAGGTTAACATGAACAAAATCAAAATTGTGATGTTCAATTGGGAAGGCGAAAAAGAGAGTGGGGTATTTACCCTGCAAGATGTAACTGTGGAATAAGTGGACAAGTTGGTATATCTGGGTAGAATGTTCATTGCAGATAATCAGAAACGAAAGCATGAGCATAGCTGCGAAACGAGCAATATATAGTGGGGTGTTTGTCCCGTCTGTACTGTATGGAAGTGAGATATGGGTATGTCAAAAAAGTACAAAAGAAAAATAAATGCCGTGGGTATGAAATTACTGAGAAGCTTACGTGGTTAAACGAAAAGTGATAAGACGAAGAAACAGTGTATAATGACGGAATGTGATGAGGAAAAGTCGACGATAGATAGGTATAAAAGTAATACACTACGTTGGTTTGGCAACATGGAAGAATGAATAACGCAAGATTAACGAAGAAATATATGTGGGTGAGGTCAAGTAAGGCCGGGCCTGGTAGGCTGCTTAAAGCTTGGCTGAATGCAGTAGAATGTACGATAAAAGAAAGAAAGGTAAGGAGCTTTAAAAATAGAAGGGCATGTCAGAGAAAATGTATGAATCCTATGAAGCTAGGGAGTTATGCAGAGATAGGAAAGTACTGAGAAAGATTGTGAATGAAAAATAAATAGGAGGAAGGGATTGTTTTGCCTACCCTGCAAGGGAGTTTTTCGGGTAATCAAACATGTATACCTATTTACTTTCAACGTAAAAGATAGAGGGTGCACCAACGCTTTACTCATGTTTCTGGTTTCCGCTGTATTTTTTTTTGTGGATAAAGATTTTGAAAGACTTGTTAACATTTCTGAAAGGTCATTTTATTTTCTTTAAAAAAGGTACCTCTCATTGTATATGGCTAAATGGTTCCGGAAAATACACTTAAAGTGAACTCTGCAGAATGTACATATTTCACTTGCATATTTACAAATAATTCAAAAACTATAAAACATTGAACAAGTATTTAATTATGATGAATGATATTCCCAAATTGTCCGCCATTCGCTCCATTACATCTTTGGCATCTTTTCAAAAAACTTATTCCTTCTGCAAAAAACGGTGGATGCAGATTTCTAATTGCATTTGCAGCTGCATCAATTTTTTGGTATAGTTCAGCTCTTGTATTGCTCGTAGCAGCAGAATATACTAAATTTTTCATATACCCCCAGAACAAAAAGTTCACTGGATTTAAACAAGGACTTCATGGAGGCCATCGATGTTCACTTCCTCTTTCAATCCAACGATGGGGGAATAGATTGTTTAAGTGATTTTGCACCGCAGGAGGATAATGGTCAGGAGCGCCGTCTTGAAGAAACCACATCTCACGACGAACGTCTAAGGAACTTCCTCCAGCAGGTTAAACAAGTTATGCTGAAGGAGGTAAGGTACTCGCGGCGATTAAGTTTAGCTGGGAGTTCAAAAGGACCCACAAGAGAATTGTTCACTACCCCAAACCAAATATTAATTTTAAATTCGTGTGGAGAATGGCGCTCCCTTGTGGAGTTTGGGTTTTCGTCAGACCAGATATGGAAATTTCCGCTGTCAAATATCCCTCTCTTGGTAAAGGTTGCCTCAACCGTAAACAACATATTTTATTTTCGATGATATCGCTTGTGAAAGGCAAATTAACACAAGAGCATGTTTTTATATGGCTAGACATAACGATATTGACTGTTTCTATTTGGGTAAAATTCCAAACCTTTTAATTGAACATAATGCGAATCTAATTGTATTATTTGAGCAAGATGAATTAAACCTAAAATATATGTATGAGGATCATATAGTTACTGACCCCATTCAGTTTTCAACAGCTATCTGTTTAGTGTAAACAGGTATCTGTTCAGGGTAAAGTGATACCTGTTCAGTGAACCCGTTTTGCTATAAACGTTTAATGAATATATATGACCTTAAACTGCTTTCAGTAGTATAGTGGTATTACGTTTTCCGAATTAATTATACTGCGTCTTATTTTATCTAAATTGTTTAAGGCTTCCACTAATTTGGCTTAAACTGCTTTCAGTAGGTTAGTAGTTACTTATCCGGTTTAGTTATTAACAGCTATCTGTTTAGTGTAAACAGCTATCTGTTCAGGGTAAACTGCTACCTGTTCAGTGTACCCGTTTTACTACAATGGATAATAAGGAGATGATATTAAAGAAAAAAAATATTGAGGCTCATAGAATAATACAGCAAAAGAACAACAGTCTTAAAACTGCTCGGATTGACAATGAAAGAATATTCAAAAGTACTTATAAGCCCCTAATAGAACCTTTAACGGAAATAGTAAATAAAACACCTAAGAAAGGAGTCCATTGACGTTAACCCAAAAAAACCGCTTCCTTTTCATATTTCCAAGAAAACATGCTACACTACCCCGCTAGCTCAAGTTCAAATTTCCCCTCCCCCACCTTTGATAAATTTGGGCGTTCACATACCCAGCATCAATTCAGGAAATTAACTCCCCAGTTTAAACTTATTGATGATAATCAATTTGGCATCGGGAATAAGAGACTCGGCAATGTTGCTAATCCCATAGACCCTCAAGAGGTCATCATTAACCAATACTACTTATCAACAAGGTTCAATTTTGCTGAATGGATTGCGTTTGAAACAGTTGGCGGACCCGGAAGAAGATGATACTATAAGTAAAGGATATATTGATTATTTTTGTCTACAAGCAGTTCAGAAAGATTTTAAAGAAAACGCTAATGCTTATCTAACATTGAAGCAGAAACCATATCAACTTAAAGAAATTATCAAAAAATTAGTGCCATGTCCAAATTACAACAAACCTGCAAAAAAATATTTTAAACGAAGGCGAGCAATAATTAAAGGTTGGTATGACCTTTGACGCGTACATTACCGGAAGACATGAAAGGAAAACCTGTACTGGGAGGGTTTTATGAACATGGGTCACAGAAAACTAAGTATCCTGAGTAGAAATTGGTATTAATTTTATTAAATACATAAACAAAAAGTTTACTTCGAGTAGAATGTGAATCTACGACCTGTACTTTGCTAGAGTACCGCGCTATGGCTTTGGTATGTGTGAATCCTTGCGATATTGCAGGCTCACATTCCATTAATATAAGTAATTTGATTGTAATCTCGTTATATTTAGAATTTACATCAGTTCTACATACATAAAGACAAAATTTGCATCGATTGGGGCTTGAATCTGGATGGCGCAGTTTGTTACCGCGGTAGTCTAGCAAAGTGCAGGTCGTAGGTTCAAATCCTAATCGAGATAAACATTTTATTTATGTGAAATTAATAAAATTAATAATAATTTTTAATTAAATATTTACTTTTGGAATTATTTCATTCATAACAGTAACTTATGATAATTTAATATTAGTCAAGTTGCTTAGGTATGTGTAAATCCTTGCGATATTGCAAGCTCACATTCCATTGATATGAGTAATTTGATTGTTATCACTTTAAATTTAGAATTTAAATCAGTTCTACATACAGAAAGACAAAGTTTGCATCGATTGGGGCTTGTACTTTTCGAGGTAAACTTTTTATTTACGTATTTAATAAAATTAATAATAATTGTGAATTACATATTTACTTTTGATCTTATTCGTTCATAACAAAAACTTATAATAATTAAAATTTATGTGTTAATAAAAACCACTTCTTTTTGTTTTTAGATTGATGTACTAAATGCAACATGCAGAAATTATTTTAATTTATTATTTTGACGCGCGCTCGAATGTTTTCTCGCCCCCACACAGACTATTTGTCTCATTCACTCACTGCAAACGCACTAAGCGCGAGTTGATTAAGGTAGTATAGTGTAACTATCCTATAGTCGTCATCCTTCCGCTCTTGCACATGATATAGATTGACGTCTTAGGTTCATTTATAAGAAACGCACAATTTACTGAACCATTCAAAATATTAATTCGATTAAGACACTCAAATTTTTAATGAGATGTAAAAAATACACATGTTTAGTTTTAAAACCTCAGTACCAATGAAAAGAATGTTGCTCCAAAGCAAACGAATTTGTGTACAGCTGTACTCAGCAAACAAGATAGTTGGAGAGGGGATACCGTCGCTATAGTAGCTTTTAAGGTACAATTCGAAGAAAAATATTTGGGTGCTTAATTTAAACGTGTATTGTTGGATACACATAAATATATTGTGTGCTGCATAACCAGTGTCACTAATATTTTTTTGACAAAATCACAAAACGGTGAACCAAGAATTTTAGGTTAGGATATGTGTTTTGCTGATTTTTTTAAAGAAATATTTAATTTCGAAAAATTGGGAAGTAGGTGTTTAATGTGATCATAAATAAATATGTTTACTTTTTAATTTTATAGGCAAAGAAATAGGATATATCGAAAATGCAAATCTGGAAAAAAATACAAATGATAATCAAGCATTCCTTAAAAATTTATTAATTTACAATTGTTTAACAAGCACATTTTATTTATTAAATTAATTACTTATTGCGTAGGATATTATTGGATAGTAGTTAATAATTTCTTTTGTAATATATTCTAGACACATCAAGTGAAGTATTACAAATCGGGTGGTGCGACTCTTCTGTAAAACTCTTAATATCGGGTGATGCGACTCTTCTGTAAAACTCTTAATATCGTTGTACGAAGAATTCAGACCAAATGTAAGAAAAACAGTAAAATTAAAGACCAAAAAGAAAATGTGGGAAGCTATAGAAATAGAAATGAGAAATCAAGGATATTGTTTTAGTGCGTTACAAATTGAGAATAAATGGAACACTTTAGAACGAGCTTTCAAGAAGAAAACAGAAAATAACAATAAAACCGGCAGAGCACGTGCAATATGTCCTTACGAGAAGTAAGTTTTTGTAAGTTGAAATATAAGCATATCAATTGATATTTTGTAGAGAATTAAGTGAATTCATGCTGCGAAAGTCGTCTATTATACCAGAATTCTTACTTGGATCGAATGATAATGGGAAGAACCGACAGGAATTATTAATACAAGTAGATAGTGCACAATCAAGTTGCAGTTCTAGTCCTAGCCCACAAATGGTGAAAAATAATTCTTCGAATAGTAAAACAACATTAAATACCACAAGAAAGAACTAAGGAATTAAAAAGGAAAAGTGATTTAACAATATAATGTATTGCATATTAATTATAAAAGATTCATAACGAATTACATATTTCATCTCTTAAATGCTTTCCATCTTAATAATATAATTGTGTAAATCTCTGCTTTAACATCCCAAATGAGTGAGTTCAGTATCTACTCGGCATGAACTCAAAGCTATATTAAATTTTTGTTGTAGTCTACTTAAATGTCCACTGTCTTTATATGGAACAATAAGCAATTTTAGGCAAGGATACTGAATACACTACACCCCACTGTATTTAAGATCTACAATTCATTTTGATTAAAATGTAATTACATTTTTAAAGTTTATCGAATGAACTGATGAGTTATTTGTTTGGCAAAGTATCCCAACACAATTTAATTGTTAAGTTATAATCAAAATAAACTGAATACATATTTAAACAATCGGAACGAAATCATACAATAGTCAAAACGTTTAAAATATCAAGGCAAAATTAGTTTATGTTATTTTCTTAATCTGATTCAAGTTCAGAACTTGTGTCATCTTCCGACAAACCATTATTCACTACAAATTCCAAACTTTCCACTACTTCGTCAAATAATCCATATTTCTCCCACATTTCTTGAGCCAATCGATCCACATGCTTGCAATGTTTTTGCAAATGTAATGCTGTGATTTCAGCAAAAGGGTTTCTCACTAGCAATTCGATTTCCTTGGCGCTTTGCTGTACGTTGTTCATTGCGACCCTATGTTTTACCAAACTCCATATGAACTCAATTCGATTAATATCACAATGGTACGGAGGCCACGTTTTTTTTAATTTTATCCACATAATATGTTTTAGTGTGATTAAACTGTTTGACCAGTTCTAACAATTCAGCTTTCCGCATATCCCCAGTTGTTGAAACCTCGTTACTTTCAAGCCAATCTCTAATTTCCTGCTTTCTTGTGGCTTGGGTTAGGGGTTTGTTAACTTGAACACTGTGGTACGTGCATTATACATAACAACTATCCCTTTTGGAGGCAAATTTGGGATCAACTGTTTTTCGATCCACTGCATAAAATTCTGGTGATTCACGTCATCGTGGTAATCCCCTTATCTACCGTTAGATTTGAAAATTAACAACGCTTTGTTTACAAATCCGTATGCACCACCTGTGTGTACAATAATGTACCGCTGACCAGAACGATCAGCTTTGTATATACCCGGGTGGTCCTTTGACTGCCAGTATTTACTCACCCCATAAGATGGATGAATTTAAAATTTCGTCTAAATACGTGATTGGGTTTTTATTGTCTCCGAGAGCACAGTTTTCTCTGCACTTTCGTAAATAACGAGAACGCATCATTGCGTTCCATGAGCAATTTTCGTCGGTTTTCACATTTCTTAAATTTGAAGCCAATTTTTAAAAGATTTCATCGAATAGTTTCTTGTCCACCAGTATAATTGATCTTGTCTTGCATCTTATTCAATAAAATTTTTAAACGTCGGCACTTGCTTGTCAACGTGAACACCTCTTGCACTGTTCTTTTTAAGATTCCTAAATCACACTCATCCATTACTATTTTGTTCTGATCATCAAAACAGTAGCAACTGATTTCCCAACAGCAGCCGCTGCAAGTTCGGTTGCCATGACCAAAGGGAATGCCCACTCACCAGCAGCTTTTTGCCTCTCAAAGAACTGTATAGCATCTTTGATAGTGTTTCGAGCCTCAGAATTTATAGTTTTCTTATTAGTTCCAGCCATAATAGGGATAACCTTAAAACATAAAAATGACATTAAAATTACATTTTTATAAAAATTCTTGTACATACCTTTATTTCACAAATAAAACAACAAAAGTCTTCAAAAAAACTGATTTTAACAAACAAGTGTAACACAATAAAAGGATTAAGTAATAAAACGCACGCGGAAAGTGTCAGCTGTAAACTGTAATAATTTACTTTTAACTGTGAATGTACCACTTTATAATTCTAAAATATGATTGGACAAATAATTTGCTGCGTCAAAAATTTCAAATATATTATTTTAGTTGACATATTTTCTTGCGGAGTGAAGCTGTAGTCAGCACTTTAATTGCAACATAATTACCAGTGATTTTTTCTCTCTTATAAACTATTCTAACCAAAAATTTCAATTTATGTGTTAATAAAAATCAGTTCCTTTTATTTTTATATTCATGTACTAAAAAAAATTATCAAACCATAACATTATAATTTTTATGTATTCACTTTTGTTAAATTACATAATTTGTCTATGTATTCATTAATTTGTAACTCATAACAATGCGTACATCAATAAAATTAATTTTTTTAATTAATGTATATAATAATGTGTACATGAATTAATAATGAATAACATGGCGCACATCCAAGCTTCGTCACTCGCACAGCAACTATCCACGAATGCACTTGCATTGTTTATCACTTTTAATAATGAAAAAGTAACTCAAACTTAAAAAACACACTTGCTTAGAAGTTGCAAATTTAATTTAATATTAATATAAATTACATTTTGATTTTTTGTAACGCAATATGCAGAAATTCGTTTTATTTACAAAATTAAATCCACTGCGTCTTATTTTATCTAAATTGTTTGAGGCTTCCAATTTCTTTATTTAATTTTTTTTTGTTATATATAATAAAGTAAATAGTATTACGTGTGTTTTCTTATTTCCCTAACCTTTTGATATAAAAACATCTAAAACAATTTGAAATAATTAAATAATCTCTCAACACATTTATCTAGCAAGGTACGGGTCATACGTTCAAATCCTACTCGAGGTAAAAATGATAAAAAGTTGTACCCTTTATATTGAGCCACCAGCAAAGCAACGTAAACCTTATGCTTGCTAACGATGATGAAACTTATCATCACTTTGTGTGGATGTCTTTTCATATCTATTCGTTATTTCAAAAACTTAAACATACAGTGCACATTAGCACCAGGCGTTTATGCAACTCATTTTACACAAATGCCTATCCTTATATAACATTTATTTGATTGTACACTCATAATACATCAATGTATTTACAATGCATTTCATAATTACAAGCTTTTGTTTTTTCGTTACAAAACCTTACTCATTATTAAACATACATTATCACCAGGCGTTCATGCAACTCATTTTACACAAATGCTTGTCCTTACATAACATTTTGTTGATTGTACGCTCATAAATACATCAATATATTTACGATGCATTTCATAATTACAAGCTTTTGCTTTTTCATTATAAAACTTTACTCATTATTATTATTATTACATACATAAATATAAAACATGTTGATTTTTAGTTTTTTAAGGGTCTTTCATTAAATTTACATTTCACTTATTACAAAACTTTACTCATTATTATTACATATATAAATATAAAGCAGTGTCTTTCACTAAATTTACAAATCACTTTTTTAATGATTTTTCTTTATGGCACATTCTTCCACTTAATTTTCAATAAATCTCATTTTTTACCTGCTTTTACGATATATAATAAAATATAAACAAATTTAACATTTATTTATTACAATATAAAAAGATATAACTATAAAATAAGTTCTTCAAAAAATACAATATTGAACAAATTATTCAAAAACTTCTTACTAAATTATACTGATTTAAAAATATTCACACATCTAAAAAACAAACAAAATTTACTGAACTACACTATACACATACTAAAATTAAACTAAAAAACTACCCTACACATCTAAATTATCCAATGTCTGTAATACGTTTTCCACAATAATTACACTACGTCTTATTTTATCTAAATTGTTTGAGGCTTCCGCTAATTCGACAGTTAGCCGCTTCATCCGGGACACTTACGATACTTCACTCTGAATGTAGCGATCTAAAATTTGACGCAACCACCTCATACTTTTCTTTTAAATTGTCCATGGTAGTGGGCGTCTGATTTTGTGTGAAGGTTTCAGCCTCCTCAGGTGGTGGTAGTGCAATTAGCGCCAAATTCTTCCCCGCATATTGCAGTGATGGGGTCGCTACTACAGTCGTTGCAAATTATCAATAAACAGATCCATGAATAAGTATTATGAATTAACTAACGTATACATACTTTTCAAAATATCGGGACAGATCATCCTCAACATCATTATCCTTGATTAATATGATGGATATTTCATCCACCACTGGTGTCGGAAGTATCCCGTTGTTTGCTGGCTGCACTAATAGGTGGTGCAGTATGATTGTTTTTTTTTAATTCAAGTTTGATGCGTTTGCTTCCTAATGCCATTTTTTTAGAATAATTGTTACAGTATGCGTGAATAGGTAACGATTGAATGTTGAAATAAAATTTTAAGATTATATACATGCAAATCTGTTAACGTTAACAAAATTGCTTACTAGCGGAAGTGGTATAATTAACTGAACTTCTTATGTATAATATTGCAAAGTAATCTAAAAGTCAAAACATTTTTATGTTATATTTAGTGAACTAAAAATAAAATACAAATATTTTTTATGTGTTTTATCTCGTCTAAGAGACACATCCTTTGATACAAACTATTCCTATTGCTGTATAAGTAATTTTATTTAAGAAATTATAAGTAAAATGTCTAGTTATAAAACAATACCATCTTTATTGATCCAATCCCCACCACTTTACGAACAACTTATTATTCTTGGAGCGAAGCACTTTTCCTACTAGATACACATCAGGATACTTAGTTTTCTGTAATTCCTGTTGATAAAACCCTCCCAGTACAGATTTTCCTCTCATGCCTTCCGACATGTACGTGTCAGAGGTCATCAAAACCTTTAATTATTGCTCGCCTTCGTTTAAAACTTTTTCTTGCAGGTTTGTGTAATTCGGTGACAAGTTGTAACTTGGACATGGCACTAATTTTTTGATAATTTCTTTAAGTTAATCTAGTTTCTGCTCCAACGCTAGATAATCGTTAGTTTTCTTTAAAGCCTTTCTGAAATGCTTGTAGACAAAAATCAAGATATCATTTACTTATAGTATCATCCGGGTCCGCCAACTGTGTCAAACGGTTTCCAACCATCCAAATTGAACCTTGTTGGTAAGTAGTATTGCTTAGTGATGACATCTTGAGGATCTATGGGATTAACAACATTGCTGAGTCTCTTATTCTCGATGCCAAATTGATTATCATCAATAAGCTTAAATTGGGGAGTTAATTTCCTGAATTGATACTGGGTATGTGAACGTCCAAATTTATCAAAGAGGGGGGGCATTTTGAACTTGAGCTAGCGGGCTAGTGGGGGTAGTAGCATGTTTTCTTGGAAATATGAAAAGGGGCGGTTTATTGGGGTTAACGTCAATGGACTCCTTTTTTAGGTGTTTTGTTTACTATTTTAGTTAGAGGTTCTATTAGGGGCTTATAAGTACTTTCAAATATTGTTTAATTATCAATACGAAAAGTTTTAAGACTGTTGTCCTTCTGCTGTATTATTCTGCGAGCTTCAATAATTTTTTTTCTTTAATATCATCTCCTTATTATCCATTGTAGTAAAACGGGTACACTGAACAGGTACCAGTTTACCCTGAAGCCTCAAACAATTTAGATGAAATAAGACGCAGTTATTGAGTAAAAATCATTAAGAGGTGCAATGTAATGTAAAATTTTGTGCTATATGGCTATCTCACTTCTCGCGTTCCTCTGCACTATCGACAAACTAAACTACTGTGTAGTGCTGACACCATCGTCCGTAAACAGAGTTTGCATGAATGAATAATTTTATTCAAACTTCGCAAGAAACCGATGCCGTCACCTCTTTTATATTAGAAATGATTCAGTATTAATTTTATGAACAATTTTAAGTATATAAATAATTTACATGTTCCCTGTTAATTATATACTTGTTTATTGGTTTTAACGTCAATAAAAGTAGAAATTAAAGTGTTTAAAATAAAAAAATGCTTTGATAAACAAGTTCCACTTCATTATAAAATTGAATTTACGTATACAGCGTATTTCATAATAATGATCACATTAATTTTATTAACGATTTTAAGTATAATTATTTATATGTTCCTGTTATTAATTATACTGTTTATTGATTGTCACATCAATAAAACAATGTAATTGCATATACAAAATTGAAATTAAAGTATTTAAAATAAAAAAATGCTTTGATCAACATTTCATAAAAAATTTACTTTAATTTACGTAAGAGGGTAATTCAGAATAAAGATCACATTAATTTTATGAACGATTTTAAGTATATAAATATTTATATGTTCCCTGTTATTAATTATATATTTGTTTATTGGTTTTCACCTCAATACAACTTTGTAATCGCACATGGAAAAATAGAAATTAAAGTGTTTAAAATAAAAAAAAAATGTTTTGATAAACAAGTTTCACTTCATTCAAAAATTTACTTTAATTTTCGTATACATGGCATTCCCTTTTATTAATTATATACTTCTTTGTTCGTTTTCACGTCAATAGTACTTTGTAATTGCATATAGAAATTACAGTATTAAAAAAAAAATGCTTTGATAAACATTTCATTAAAAAATTTACTTTAATTTACGTATACAGGGTAATTCATAATAAAGGTCACATTAATTTTATCAACGATTTTAAGTATATAAATATTTATGTTTCCTTATATAAATTATATACTTGTTTATTGGTTTTCACGTCAATAAAACCTTGTAATTGCATATAGAAAACTAGAAATTAAAGTATTTAGAATTTAAAAATAAATGCTTTAATAAAGAAGCCTCACTTCATAAAAAAATTTACTTTAATTTACAGGGTATTTCAGAATAAAGATCACATTAAAAGTCATTATTAATTTTATTAAATACATAAATAAAAAGTTTAACTCGAGTAGAATTTGAATCTACGACATTCATTTTACTAGAGTGGCGCTCTAAGACACTTTCAGTTTTAGCATTAAAAATGGACAGGGGACGTTTATAACGATTAACATCTCTTAAAACACGACTATTTAATGCGTCAAAAATATTGTTTACATTTTCAATAAATCTAGCAGTAGGAAAAGCCGTCGTACTCTGGAGCTGTCCCAATTGATGTGCCGATTTCATAGCAGAAGCCATCGTGTGGAAAAATTTGTGCTGCATATTTAACGCGCATTTTGAAACTGTTCGATTCAGGTGTTCGTCCTTAATCTTATACATAGCTCGAGTTGTTTTACTTCTCGAATCAATTTCGTAAGTTTCTAAAATGTCGTTCCAACCAACGCGTTCTTTGCTTACTATAAATTGTAATTTGCTATTCATAAAGTTATTGCGTAAGCTCTTCATTAAATGCGGTGCGTCATAGCAGGTTAAAATACTCTCCCATCAATAATTATTTCTGGCATTTCGCCGTAGCCCCAAGCAAATTGAATGCGGAGCGATTATTAGTCCCCTGGTCACAAAATAGTAGTAAAGGCTTTAAGGAGGTGTTTCTCAATGTCTTCACCACATTGACAATATTTTTTTAATTCCATGCCTTTTACGGGTCCCTCTGAAACAAAATAGCCCACAGGAATTTTCCAGTTATCCAATAGCCCACGAACTAAAAATACTAGCGCACTATTAGCTACTTTTGGATTTCTTCCCAAAAAGTTCTCATATCCCTCAATTAGATCATGCACTTCGTCAAAATCTAAATGTTGCCTTAAAGATATTTCATCAAATGCTACAGCACATACTTTTTCCCGTTTATGTCTATAATTAGTAATTTTACACTCATATCCCGATGCTGCTGAGTAATACATGTTCCCATGTAAGTTTTAAATGTAATTCCATCCTTTCCACTTCAATTTAACACATAGTCTAAGTTTTCAAAAATCGTAATCGTGTCCACTTTTTATCATTGTCCATAAGTTTTGTTGCATTGAACTGTATTTTATACAAGTTCTTTATTACATAAGTGTTGTACTACATGTCACTCATAATTTACACATATATGGGGAATAAATTTAGTTAAAGTTTTGGCAAGCTGTGGATACGAAATCTAAATATCTCCTGAATGGTTTTCCTTATTTAGGAAAAGACGATATGCGCCCTAACAACCAACCCCTTCCAGGCTATGTTGTTTTAAAAGTAAAGGAACCTTTCCTAAATATGGGTAGAAATATTACTATCGGCAACTGTTTTACGAGCCAAAAGTAGGCCAGTAGGAATTTTGCAGTAATAAAACTAAATTTTAAAGGTGTGTGAAATTATTTATTAATGCTCTTTTGTCACTTCGCGGACAGTTTTCGCATTTTTTAGTTTTAGTTTCAGATTTGTTCATTCGAGTTTTCCGAAGAATTTCAAAAACGCTTAATCATAACTTTAAACAATAAATTTAAGTCATTGATGTGACAGGACACATTCGTGTTTAAATAAACGTTTTTTACAATTCTTTTAAAATAATATCTTTTAAATTGATTGAGGTTTTGTGTACAACAATTAATTTTGATAATTGACGTAGCAAAATGGAAAATTCATTATAAAATTCAGTTTTGGTCTTGTAACTTATTCTTGACACACCAAAATCTTTGTAAAAGATATGTAATTCTGTTTGGCTAATGGGAGAATCATCAGATTCTAGCATATATATTTTGCAATGTTCACATTTATTTTTGTTTATTAATTTATTTGCTGCATATCCAGCGACATAAACATTGCTCGAAAGTTCTAAGTCTACCGCCCTAGAAGTTCCAATGTTACATGAAACATCCACACCCTCCGGAGTATCCAAATCGGGGTTTTCTATTTCTTCATTAACACTGGAAGTATTTTCCACTTCCTTTATTCGTTCATTCGGCTCCTTTTCTTCGGCATTTTCTTTTTGGTTTATCATATATTCTTCTATTTCCAAATAATCCGAATGATCTTCTTTACAATTACTTGCATTATAGTCAGCATTTTTTAACTTTATATATAAACTATGCTGCAGTGCAATTCTAGATTCACGAATAGTGGGGTAGGGATTGTAACCTCCACGTGTCCTCGCAACAGAAAAAAAGTTTTCTAATGGATCTTGGTTAAGGTAAGAAATACATAAATATGTTGTATTTAACTCATTACGTAAATCAGGAAACAGATTTAAAATTGCTTCAATTGTTAACAGGAACCCATCTAAACAATATATATTGTTTTTCTTTCGACCATTTTTCCCATCGAAAACTTCAATAGATTCAAATAAATGTTTCGCTTCTTTTAGAGTTTTCACGGAAACATTATCTTCTCTGAGAGGCTTCTATACATTTTGTCAAAATATGCCTACTATTTAAAGAATCAAACGTTCTATACACTTTCTCGGTGAAATCTGCGTATCTTTACTAGTTTCACTTTGTAGTAAATTTAAAGGTCGCTGTGTTATCGCAGAAGCCATAGAATGACTAAAATTTGAACTGCATATAATACGCGCATCTTTTGGAATTTATTAGGTAATATTCACGTCCGTTACTTTGGGAAGAGTGCGTGTTGATGAACTTTTCCTGTCTAAATTGTAAGTCTTTTCAATATCTGCCCAAGACTTCTATTGTTTAATACAAATTTTAAAGTCTTTTCATAAAATTATTAAGCGATTTCAAGAGATGCGTGTGTCATAAGCAGTTATATCTTATGATTTTCGATATAAAAGAAAGGCTTTTCTTTAGAGCATTTCAGTAAATTGAAGGTTCCTCTATTTCCAGGGCCTTGATCACAAATAAGAATTCGTGGGAATAACTTTACTTCTAGAACTTTCATTATGACCGTTCTTACTAGATCTTGAAGGTCATTTGATTTGATTGTTCTTGCAGATGCATAATAACAGAACGGTAATTTCCAATTCTTTAAAGGGCCGCGAAGATAAAATACTAATACACTGTTTGCTGCTTTACCTTTACGTCCTAAATGGCCACGATCCTCAATGCCTTCGACACGATCAAGATAGTCGTTGTATTGTTCATTTGCTTTACATGACATTTCATCCATGAGTAGTACACACTCTCGTTCTCTTCTGGTCATATATTTAACCCGATCTGCAACCTTTTTAATGAGTGCAGTATCAGTTCCAGTTGGTATATTACTTACCTTCAATCAGTTCTGAATAGTCCTTACGCTGGGCAAAATGAAGCCAAAATTTTTCAACAAGAATTTATATACTGAAGGTGACTTGTAGTAAATAGACAATGCTAGATGTTTTTCTTTATATTTCCAAGCCGCCTTTCTTACATGAAAGCATTGCATGTTTACGAACGTTTGCATTGAAGACATTTTTTTCTTAAATTCTGGCGCTCTCACATTTTTTCTCTTGGACGAATTTAATTTTCTTCGCAAATCTTTAATTTTCAAGCTCAACTTTTTACATTTAGGAGTCAATTTATATTTCCACTTGGCATGTTGATTCTACATCCGAAGAACTTATTTCTCCTGCTGCAGGTTCTTGAATTTCCGTTTTGTTTGTTATTAATTCAAATCTTCACTTGAACCTTTCGTCTTTGATGTTGATGCGCACAAATCTGCTGCTAGATTTTCGATAAATCTTGTAGGTGGTTGAAATTCTAATTCATCATCAGAATCATTTGCAACTGGTGGAGTCCATGTATTTGTTGAAGTTTGTATTTTTTTCTGAAACGAAACTTATTTGTAACAAGTTGGGATACCTTCTCATATTTTATAAACTTTCGATAGGTCTCAAACATGTTCATCAAAAAAATGAGTCCCTATTTTTCTGGTCACGGCATAATTCGAAAACGATTAGCCATTTCATAGAAATATATTTTGTAAATACGAAAGAAAAAGCGGTTGTTTTCATAAGATGTAATTTATAAAATAGTAATCATAAATACATAATTAACCAAAGGTCCTAGCAGTAGAGGTACAATCATTTTAATACAAAAAATTAGATAATATATATGAATAAAATTAATTAAGTTTAATAATTTGTGAATTTCAAACATACATTTTAAATTTTCGAATGTAAATCGGTTTCTATTGTCAGTAAAGATATTTTATATTTAGAAAAGCTCCTTTCCACATCACAGGAGGTAAGTGGAGCATACTTAATTTTTTAGCTCTGTTAGAGTGTAGTGTTTAAGTTCATCTGTTCACATTCATGTTAAAGCACTGTTGATTAAATTATATCCAGGATTTTTGCAAAATAGATTTACATTTTGTTGAATAGTTGAGCTTTTGTCCTTTCATTCTATTTAAACAAACGTCTATCTCCTGCATATCTTTCTTAGAAAAAGATTTGGGTAGGTATTTGTACAAACAATAAAACTGGTAAAATTATTTACATAACTCTAGCAAAACGAAAGCAGGCCTGCTGAGTTGATTCATAAAATCATAACAAAAAGTACTATTCCATTGAGTAAAAATCAATGGCTATTCTAACAGGTTGTATTTTATTTAGCATCAATTGTCAATTTGGGTTTCCAACAAATGCTTTTAAAATATTTTCCTTGAAAGGATTATCCTTTCTAAATAGCTAATAATAATAAAACGCTGACTCAGTGACCTTATTAATTGTTGTTGAATTTCTAAACACTGACTGGTTTTCTTTTAGTTTTTCTAACTTTAAGAATTATTCAAAAACTGAAATGTATCTATAACAAATATGTCGTAAAGTAAAAAATTATCAACTACATAGATTCTAATATGATGAAAAAAAATTATATAAAATACGCATTAAACTGTAATATTGCAGAAATATTCATGCATTTATAAAATCCATACAAACCTGCATTTATATGCGCTTTCAAATTTACATATATAAACCACATACATACAAAACGTGTATAAATCTGACTTTGCATATGTTTACTACATCTAAGAAAAACACGCAAATGCATACAAATCCTATCCCTAATCATGACTTTGTTTTAAATGTTTGGAAACGTTACAAAGATACAAAATCTTAAAGTGAGCACAGAATTATTGTTTACAAATTTATCTTCAGTGTTATAGATGCATGCTAAAACATTACCTTCCAAATAATCAATTAAAAGTTTCTAGTGCAAATAACAAATTATATTAAAATATTATAAAAGGCAAAAGACGATAAACATACACAAACAATTTTTATAACATTCTCTACATTTATGCCCTGTGTATGGCATAATGAAAAACTAAACCACTAATGGGTCACTGCCGTCACAGTCTATTGAAACGCGGTATCGCGGTTACGAAATAACACACCGATGCTATACGCACAAACGTTGGAGACCAACTAAAATTCTCAGCCCAAAAACTTCACATGATACTCGCGCCGTCTAGATGTCGGCGCAATTTTCTATCGACAAAACTCCCGGTAAGGTTGCGCCTCTTTACTACTCATTACTCAATGACGCAGTATAATTAATGCGGAAAACGTATTACTGCTAAACTACTGAAAGCAGTTTAAGGTATTATACATTTACCAAACGTTTGTAGCAAAATGGGTTCACTGAACAGGTACCAGTTTACCCTGAACAGATAGCTGTTTACATTAAACAGATAGCTGTTAAAAACTGAATGGTGTCAGTAACTATATGATCCCCATACATATGTTTTAGGTTTAATTCATCTTGCTCAAATAATATAATTGGATTCGCATTATGATGAATTAATTTGATTGGAATTTTACTGTAAGTTTGATCCACATAGAAACATAAGTATTAATTCAGGAGATTTCAATTAGCGAAAACTGCATTTTTTTAAATGGAGCACCCTGTATATTATTTTACCATCTTGCAAAATTATTTTATCCCTTCGAATTATGTCTGTACAATGTACTCTCTAAAATTGATTGTTTTTAAGAAAATTGCATTTTTAGTTTATCATTTAAAAATATTCATGTTTTTAACAAGCCAGCTCTGAATGTGAAGTTTATTTACTTCTGCTTTCGATAATTTTTTGTGACAAAATCAAACCAGTAATTTTCTACCTTTAAAAAATGTAATAAAATAAATAGGGTATCTACAAAACTCAAAATAAACAAATTAAACAAAAATAACTAACAAAAAATAAGAAAGAACTAAAAACTATTTTAGTAAATGTTCGAAATGACCATCATTTATTTCCATACAATAATGTATGCGATCTTCAACAGCTCTACTAGCACGATGTAACATATCGACATCAGCAGTTCGGTAAACCTCTCTAACTCTATTCTTCATGTCTTCCTTAGTAGTCGCGGGTGTTTTGTATACTTGTTCTTTTACATAACCCCACCAACAAAAAACTATTTTTGTAAGTTTTGGTGAACGAGGTGGCCATTCATAGGATCCTCCACTACCTATCCATCGTCCGGGAAATTCATTATTTAAATGTGTATTGATCAGTTGGGTATGGTGAACTGTGCCCCGTCATGTAGGTACCACATTCGCCGCCTAACATGAGCAGGTAATTGCTGAAGTAGTTGTGGTAATTCGTTTTGTAAGAAATTTAAATAAACTTGCCCATTAACAGTTCCATCAATGAAATATGGGCCTATGACATGATTCCCAATTATTCCACCCCATACATTTAATGACCACCTTGTTTGACTGAGAGTCCGTATACAATGCGGTTGATCTGTTGCATAATAATGGAAATTGTGTCTATTAACAAACCCACTTTTATGAAAAGTTGCTTCATCGGCAAATAATACAAAATTGAAAAACATTCTGTTTTGCTCAATTTGTTGTTGAGCCCACTCACAGAACGTTAACCGCTTTTCATAATCATCATCCAATAGTTCCTGCATTCGCTGTATATGGTAAGGATGCATTTTGTTCTTAGACAGAATTTTTGGACGACAGTACGACTTATGTCGGTTTGTTTTGTTATTGCCCGTGTCGAGATATGAGGATATTCCGTAACTTTTAACATTACGGTCATCTCGTTGTCCTCTGTTATTACAGTCTTCAACGTTTCGCTTTTTCGTAAGTTACACTGCCAGTTCTGGTAAATCGTTGAAGCACATTTTCCAATGTCTCTTTTCTTGGCTGTCTTCTATCTGAAAATTTCTGTTGATAGATCCTTTGTGCGAGTAAACAGATTTTATCACTGGCAGCCAGTACAAAAATCTGATCTGTCAATTCTTCTATCGGAAAATTCATGATTTTAATTGCTTTTTCGTTCTTAATAGCTACACATTTATAGCACTCTGACTTGCGCAAACGTCACGGGTTACTTGTTAAAACTATGGATATTTCATTTGTTGGTAAGGTTATTTTTGCTTAATTAAGTTTTGTAGATACCCTATTTATTGTATGACAGTTTTTGAAGGTAGAAAACTACTGGTTTGATTTTGTCACAAAAAATTATACAAAGTAGAGGTATTCTAAACGTCACATTCAGAGCTTGCTTGTTAAAAACATGAATATTCTTAAATCGTAAACTAAAAATGCAATTTTCTTAAAAACAATCTATTTTAAAGAGTACATTATACAGACATAATTCGAAGGGATAAAATAGTTTTACAAGATGGTAAAATAATATACTGGGTGTTCCATTTAAAAAAATGAAGTTTTTGCTAATTGAAATCTCCTGAATTAATCCTTGTCCAAAAAACACCCCGAACCCCAAACGAAACTTCTACTATGTTCAAACATTTCAGCCATCCTTTACCTTCGTACCCACCAAATAAGTTTTGGAGCTTATCACTGATAACGTTTATTTGGCAGCATTTATAGTGCACCAATTTTCGTCAAATCTTCATATTTTTAGCTCCAGCTTGGCAACGTCGCAATTTATGGGAAAAGAAAAGATAGGGCTAGATGCAGAATTTTACGCTAAATTAAATGGTAAACAAATATATAGGGTGTTCTATTAAAAAAAAGTAAGGTTCATGTTGTCTCGCTTAGACTGAACTCCCTGCATATCTCAGAATATTTTAGAAATGTGCATCTGCGCAAATATAACAACTTTTATTTAAAACATTTCTTTGTATTTTTGATCGTAAGTAAGTTATAGGACTTCCACACACTAATGGGCCACCCTGTAAAGTGTTTATTGCTTATACGCCAAATTAAATTTTTTAAACCTGTAGTGCTTAGGGAAATATGAATCTGAGTAAATTTTTTAATACTTTGCAATGTGATTGGTTTATGTGATTACATACCCTCTTTGTTTTATGTAATTATTGATTAAAAACTTTATTACTGTTTTTCAATTGTAAAATCTGTTTATAAAAAAGGGTCACCTTTTGATAGCTAACAAAGCGTTTGCTCTGATTTATGACTTTAAAACGTTTTCGAAACGACTGAACGGATTTTCCTTAAGAATACGGTTTCATTAATCAAATAGGGATTTATTTAATCCACAATTTATTTTATGAAAGATTTTACCAACAACGTATTAGTCCTAAATCTATTTTTTTTACATGTTCTTTCAAAATATCTAAAACTGAATAAACCATTATATAACCATAAATTTCTTAACCGATCGTAAAGAAAAATTACTGTTTACTATGAATATGACGGATTAGTGGGAAAGTAGATTTTTGCATAAACCTAAATTATTGGAAGAAGCAGTTCCGTTAAGGAATTCCCAATTAGGTAAAATTGAACTTTCTCCTGAGCATTAAATACGTGACATTTTATCCTAAATTTTCTTCTCTGTAAGCGCCAAGAAAGTGTAATTTTTGATAATTCAATGAGCACCGTCTACTTCGTTAGTAACTTTTGGTACTTCATGCAAAGAGTAACTAAATTATATTTTAAACAATGTTTAGCTTTGGTGGTTAGCTAGCCATAATTTATCCTCCATTCAATTCGTTTTTAATATGTGACAAAAAAATAAACTACGGTTATTTCAATACCAACCTTTATCACATGTCTATACCTATTGAACTTCTTTCACTGAAAGGTACATTACGCTCTTGAAATTCAATTTGTTACCTTCAGCTAGCTCAAGGGGATGACTTTGAGCACATGCCATCTATCAGACATGAAAACGATATTTGAATGCGTTGAAGAATATAATGTTTCCTTTCAATAGTAAACTTTAAATAAAGCGAATTATATTAAAGCCTGCGAAATATTTATAAGATAAACTTTAAAGCAACTTCTATAAAATGGTAAAAGCAAGGTACTAACAAAGCATAACGGGTTGCCTAAATGAAATACTCTTGAGGATGTTTATGTTCAGTTACTCAGATAAGCAATAATTTAATTACATACCCATTTAAGTTTATTTATTTAACAATAGGTACTATAAGATAACGTATTGTTACATACAATGCTAACATGAGTTTTAATCAACTTTTAACATATTATTAAAAACGCACCCTTGTTTTGCTATTTTTATTAACGATTAAACTTCTCACATAGTTCTGTGCTTAGAATTTGGTATTCCTTGAAAAACACCCTTTGTTTAAATATACTCGACCTATACTGTAGTGGCGATCTGTATTCCTAACTCGTGGCAATGCTATTAAAATAACCTTTACTACCTCATGACACTGAGTGCTACTTTATTGCTACGTTTACATATAACACAATGACACAGTTTTAGTTCTAACTCCTATTCTTAACGCTGCTCAGAGGCAAGTTCGGTGAAAACAATTGGCTTGTGTTAATAAACCAATGCATTTTTCTTTTAAATAAATTGAAATAATTAGGCGTTAATTAACAGAATATAAAGAAGTCTGTCACGTATAAAAGTTAAATTAATTAATAATTAAAAATCATTATTAATTTTATTAAACACATAAATAAAAAGTTTACCTCGAGTAGGATTTGAACCTACGACATGTACTTTACTATAGTACCGCTCTAACCAACTGAGCTATCGAGGTACAAGCCCTAGTCTATGTAAATTTTGTCTTTATGTATGTAGAACTGATGTAAATTCTAAATACAAAAAATAATTTTTAATTAGATATTTACTTTTGAGCTTATTCATTAAATAATAAATTTTCATCCCCTCTGCATCAGTGCTCACTACTATTCACGGACCTCCCCAAAAAAAATAATTAACCAGGTTTACGTCACGATTCTTGCTACCTACTCCAATCACTGAGTTTGTATAAAACCATGATTTCCGCTCTCTACGGACACCGAACTAGTAGAGTTGTGGCAACACGACCTGCTTAGTATTCGGGAGGTAATGGGTTAGATTTCCGTTACAGTCCACCCTGTATGAGGTTTTTTCAGGGGGTTTTCCTCATACACATGTAGCGGCATGGTCAGTGCGTATACCCACCCCATGTGCGGCTATTTAGGTGAATGCTGGGGTAGTATTTTTCCCCTCAGAACCCTAACTCCGTTCCTTTCGATCCTGTCCTGACCGCATCCATCCTTAATCCCTACAATGCACATGTACGTAATGTATGTATGTATGCTGGGAATCCATGGTTGTGGTTGAAGGAGCTTGGAAAGCCCAACCAGCCAGCCCTCTTCGTTGGGGATGGAATTGAATACGTGACCTTTTCCTTTCCCTTTCCCTACTAACAGAGATTATCCGGGTATTCCGGTAGTCAGGCAGATTTGGGTTCCGATTCCGATACATTCATTCTTTTCTCATTCGTTTCCATCTTCTTGTTTCGACTCTTCCATGTGCATCTCCAGGAGTGACTAGACCTGGTATTGACTAGCTTTTACTTAGTGCTCGATATCACCTACAGCTAGATGTTTAAACAATACCCATACTGCAGAGTCAGAATTGTACTCGATTTGGATGTGTTTGAGGTATGTTGAGTATATGACCGGGGATATGTTCCTAATATGTACAGACTCCATGAGTGCTTTACAAAGCCCATCAAATATGCTTAACACCGATTCTTTAGTACAAATTATATTGAATCTGCATCAGGAATGAAAATAAAAGTGTTAAATTTGTATGGATTCCGAGTCACATAGGTATAGACGGTAATGAAATTGCCGATTAAAAAGCGAAACTGGCAACAAAAGGAGAATTGTGTCAAGGTATAGTATATCGGCCTGATGATATCCTAATTGACATAAAAATGACAATTGAGCAGGTCTGGCAAAGACAATGGACCAATGAAAAATCAAAATTCAAAGAAATTAAACCAAATGTCCAAAAATATGAATACAAGCTATCACTAACGAGAAGAGAATCTGTGCTTACCAGATTGAGGATCGGTCATACCAGAATTACATCTTCTTATATGATCTCAGGTGCTAGGAGGAAAAAGTGTGATCATTGCCAAAACATCCTTACTGTGAAATACGTTTTTTGTGAAATCAACGAAATAGCGAATCGTTTGAAACTAGGAATAAAACATGAAGAAACAGTTATTGAATTCTTAAACGATATTTAAAATAGAAAGACAGAATGCTAGCGCCAATAGCCATAGCAGCTGACGCGCTAAAAAGAACAAAAAGAATGTAATAATAATAATACTAATCGGTAGTATAGTCTACTCGTCTGCACGAACAACACCTTTGCGACAACTTGACCGTATTCATGCGCAAGGAGTTCGGATGGCAACTGGCGCTTTCCGTACGAGCCCTTTGCTCTCAATATTTGAAGACCCAGGAATTCCACCATTAAGCACTAGAAGACAAATGCAATTGTATAACTACATTATCAAAATAAACGCATCGCCTAAAAACTTAAATTACCAAATATTAAATGACTAAGAAACTATCACCGACTTCCAAAAACGACCAACCGTAAGCAGACCTGCAATCATCAGAGGATTGGAACTAATCTCCGATCTCGAAATTGAAATGCTCCCACTGTTTATCTACACGAGCCTGAAACACCTCCCTGGATTAACTTAAAAACAAAATCCATTCTACATCTTACAGCAATGAAAAAAGAAACAACTCCACCAGCACAATACCGACCGTGAGCCAGAAAAATAATGCAAACATACTCACAGGCTACAACAATATATACATACGCCGCTAAGAACTTAACTGGAACTGGGAGCGCAATACTCTTTGACGGTGAATGCCATAGTTGGTCACATAACTACATAAATAGTATACAAACCCTCGAATTATACATCATTTGGCAATCCCTACTTTTGTGCAGACTCCAAAGAAATAAACTACATCATCTGCAGTGACTCTTCAGGTTCATTACTAGCGGTCCAACACCAAACCAATCAACAAAATACTTTATTAAAAATGATCAGAGGACAACTACACTACTTAGAATATAATGAAAGGAAGAACATCTACCTAATGTGGGTTCCGAGACATGTGCGGATAAATCAGCAAAACAAGCTGCCAATCTCGCTACAACTGACGAAGTGAGCGTCACACCAAACGACCTGAAGACTTTTTTAAAAAAACAAAATTAGGGTACAATGGCATGTCACGTGGAGAGAAAACATGTTGCATTAAATCAAGAGAGGCCTCGACTCCCTACCTGGCATAACCAGTTTAACTTAAATAGAAAAGAAGAAGTAATTATGACGAGACTCTGAATTGGGCACACAAACATCACACACTTACATCTATTAGGAAAATCACCACAAGAGGTATGTAGAAATTGTAAAAAAAATATAACATTACAACATATATTTATTGACTGCCCACAGTATCATGAAAATCGGAAACGCTTGCAACTTAGCAACTGAATAGAAGAGATAGTAACTGGTGACCTAGAAAACACAAGGAAAGTACTACAATACTTGAAAGAAACAAGATTATATAACAGAATATAATTACTAAACGCAGAACAAGGGCACAAAACCACAGCAGTTGACGCCTTAACACAAAAAAAAAAAATAATAAGCGACCAACAAGGAGTCCATTAGAAGTCAAATACTAAACCTATGGCAAAATACCTGGAACCAACAAAATAGCACCGTTAAAGAACATTTACCTTCAGTTAAGAATCGCAAAAAATGCTCAACATTGTCAAGGCGAAATAGTGTGGTAATCACAAGACTTCGTATAGGTCACACAAAAATGACCCAAGAACACATACTCACAGGATTATGGCGAAGAGTGTGCCAAACATGTAACGTACAATTAACAACCAGACACTTCTTCACCGATTGTCAGGCAGTACAAATACAACGGGAAACTTGCGATATAAGAGGTCCATTTACAAATATGCTACAAGTAGATAAGGGAAAAATAAAAGAGGCGCTTCAATTTTTACATTTGTTAGGCATATACAAAAAAAATTAACTAGCGAATATATGGATTCAGAATACATTTTGAACAGATAAATAAATCATAAAATGCTAAATAACCTTAGAAGTTGATGCCTTAAAAAAAAAATAATAATAGTAATAATAATAACGATAATAATAATAATAATAATAATAATAATAATAATAGTGGTTGAATGTAGAGAGTAAGTAGAAATGAATAAATGAAAAACAAAAAAATTACTATATTAACATAAGAATGGAAAAAGTATTACATACAAAAAGATAATATTAATACATCTAAATAACAAAAATTATTTGTGCAAAAAATAATAATAATAATCCTATGGTCTAAAATCAACTGAGGTTATCTAATATAGATTTCAAAGTTGTAATGAAAATGTCAATAAAGTTTGTTACGTGTTTAATTGGAAAACGTGTCTTTTTAATAACATTCGTCATTTTGTCAAATTTACTTACTAAAAATAGCAATTTATTCTTAGATTGAATGCTTCCAATTCACTATTTCGCAAATTTTAACGCATCTCTAATTCCATTTAAATTAACGGATGTAACTTACGTACACATCTCTTATTTAGTTAAAATAAGTCAAAATAATACCTTCAGCGACATCTCTGAGATTTCGGATCATTTAATATAAAGCAGTTAAATAGAAACCTGGGATCTTTTAAGGTCAAATAACACAAATACATATAATAAATAAATATTTTCTAAATATTTTACCTTTGGCAACAATGATTAAATACAAATTTTTCTCAAGTTTGTAAAATTGATTTTTAAGGTGTTGGCCAATTTTTCTTTCTTCCTGTTAAGAACGCCTTTGATGGTGGATGTTGAGTTTCTAGAGAATTTTTCGTTTCTGGTTCTGGATGCTGAAGCATCATTTTTTGGGAAATTCTCACTTAAAGTAATACTTGATTAAGTAAAAGTATTACTAACGCTTTTAAAAGGTGGATATAATTAAAATTATTCATTCGTCCATATCTTCGGTGGCACATGTTTCGATAACCTCATAGTAATTAAAATTGTTTTCAGGTTTTCGTAAATAAAAGCATTCAATACTAATTCTTCATAAAAGACACTTCAATCGAAATTACGTTGAATGTTCACTTCGGCTCGTTTGTCACCTGTAAGAGGTATGAACGGTCATAATTAATTAAACATCGTATTATGTTTACCTTATTTAGCATCTCTGTACTCTACATCTCTGTACTATTGGCATCTCTGTACTACCTTGTAGCATCTCTGTACTACCTGTACGGCATCTCTTACGCCAAAATCCTACATTTCTCTTAAATTTTCTGCTCACATTTTACTGTTCGTTACATCCAAAGTACATGGTTACCGCTGGAAGGCATAAAGCCTTGCTGACATCCATGACTATATACGTGAAGGCTGCTAGATCATTGGAATAGTACCCGAAATTTGCAAGATCAAATAAGTAATAGTTTCAACAATAAAGGTCAGATATTTTTTTCTTTCTTTATCACTTGGTTACACGATTATGTTTCCAAATTTCACTTACATCTAGGAGGTTCTTAGTGAATTTCTACAACGAAAATAAATACACTGATAATAATTTTGTAATCAAATAATTGCCAATAGTTACCTCTTACTTAAATTTATATATTTAAGGTACTTACAGCAGTTCACTTTCACAAAATTCTTTAATCTAAACGGTATATATATTTCACTAATTTAGTTTTGAATATTTTGCACTCAATCACAAGAAAAACTTCAATTGAATCATTAATAGTGACAATAGACCCCACCCTAAACAGTTTTAGCTTCCATTTTGACCTAATTAATTCTAGCTTCTGTGGCTACATTCACCCAACGATTTAACTCCTGTTTTGATTGCAATATACCGGGTGTAACGATTATCTATATTACGTGAACTACTGCAAATGTTTTAAACATTTAATTTCATATGAATTTGTGATTTTGTCTCGTAATCTTTATGTGTTATGTACATTGCTTTTCTTGTGGACAAGATTGTTCGGGCCAATTTATTTCCTATAAATTTCTTGATTACTTTGTTTGTTACGGTAATTATTTACTGTGGACCGAACAAGCTTTTCAATTCACTGTACACTGTGTAAAGCGTAAGGCAAGCAAGTTCATTAATTAAATTCTTTTTATTTTATTTTTTTTTATCTTACTAAACATCCCAATGGGATTATGTGTTAAATTAGCCAATTCCGAATACGAACAGTAAGATCTTACAACACCCGGAAGGGGGGATATAATAATTTTACTTTTTTTTATTTAAATTGAAATTCAGAATTATGCTTGCCGTGGGCACAAGCTGAGGCTCACTGCTTGCCATCGTGGGCTTTGGTGGAATGTTATATATATTATATATATATATATATATATATATATATATATATATATATATATATATATATTTTTATTTTATTCTTTTGTCAGGATATCGACAATAAAAATTACTTTATCGGGGGAATTGTCAACTCATTTCTACTTCCTCCTTTCATTCTTATTTCTTTCTTTTTTTGGTAAATTCTGTTTCAGGCTTTACAGGGTTTACTCTCCTTCCAACACTTGTTGAGTATTTCCTTATTAAATCCTGTGGCGTCTACTCATATCCGGTTTCTATCTAACCAGATTATTATCATTTTAAGCTATACCTCCAAAACAACCACGCATCCGACCGTACACCTGAATTTAGTCGAGCCCACTCATTCTTTTTTATGCCATATGATGGTTAGACACGTGGCAAGTTTGTAAAACAGTTATAGTTGTAACACATAGTATAAATAGGTGAACATTGCAAACATTTGTTCTGCATATTGGTAGATGGAATACAGGTTTATGTCTGGATGTAGAGCGCGGTACCGTAAACAGTAAAGAACTGTGAAGAAAATTACAATCGATTTTGTTAGGCAACAGGTTGTAAAGAAATGATTTCGGAAGAATCTCTGTACTAATTTGATATCATTTGCATACTTTTACGGGAGGGATCCCAGATTATTTCTCCATATTCTAATTTTGACCTAACCAATGCAAAGTACACTGACTTGTGTGGAAAATCTGAGCAGATGCGTATGTGAAATGAGAAAGTCAACATATTGTCGAACGTTATCCCTAAGCCTTGAACCATAGTATACCTGTTAAATACATTAGTTGCTGTTGAGTAATCAAACTGAATTGGATTCAGTTTGAGTGAAACTTTGCATTTAAAAATGTTTAAGTCTAGTTTATTTTTAGTATACCAGATAAATATTGTTTGTCATTTTGAAGAGATACACAATCCTCCATACTATTTATTTTAGCAAATATCTTCAAATCATCAGCGTATAATAATCTTTGAACTGATATTTTTGCGGGCAAGTCGAGTATTAAAAAGAGAAAAGAGTTTAAATTTGACCCCTGTGGCACTTCAGTAGTTGGAATAAATAGTTTGGAATTATATCCACTATGCGAGACGTATTGCTGTCGGTTAGTTAAATA
Organism: Vesta saturnalis; assembly: GCA_036346205.1. NCBI lineage: Eukaryota > Metazoa > Arthropoda > Insecta > Coleoptera > Lampyridae > Vesta > Vesta saturnalis. The sequence continues at coordinate 2,003,305 of JARFJB010001308.1, forward strand.
CGATTTAATCAGCTGCACCAAAGAAGAAAAACCGTAAGTAGTTAACTTACTTAATAATATATGGTAGTAGAACAGAGCCACCTTCCGCTGTCTTGTGACGTCATCCTTGGGACACCTTTGGTCGCCATTTTTTATATGCCCTCGTGGGGATCGTATTTTTTTCACATGAGACTAAAAATATTTAATCTGTTATTAATTAAGGCCGTCGACATTTCGTTAATTAATGTGTTTACAAATATTTTAAAACTTTGCTGCAGCAAATATACATCAAGGTCTAAATTACATATTAGGTGAAATAATAATCATTTCCACCCTGATGCAATAGCGATTTTTTTATTCAGGCAGATTCTCTATCTAAGCGGTCAGCACCTATTCATTCGAAAAATTATGGCCCCATTGGTGAAAAATTTGAATTTGTAATTAAACCTCTGCATGTTATGGCTAGAAATATGAATTTGTATTGTAATAAGGGGTATAATTCTAACTTGTAAGACAGCTGTAGCAACTTACTCTCAGGCCCTCGCCCACTCGGACAGAAATTTGAATTTGTTTGTGGCGCCATCTATGAGGGGAAATTTGAACTTGTATTCTAATAAGGGGATCTAATTCTAACATAGGGCTTCGCAACTTGCTTTCGAGTCTGAGCCCTTGTCGGGAAATTTGAATTTGAATTTGTATTTAAGTGTTTACAATCTGATTACTTATTGCGAGAAATTTGAACTTGTATTGTAATAAGGGGTATAATTCTAACTAGTAAGACAGATGTAGGGCTTAGCAACTTACTCCCAGGCTCTCGCCCCTCGACCAAAAATCTGAATTTGTCTGCGGAGCCATCTATGAGGGGAAATTTGACCTTGTTTTATAATAAGGGTGTCTAATGCTAACTTATAAGACAGACGTCGGGCTTCGCAACTTGATTTTGGTCTTAACCCCTGGTCCCTTGGGGGAAATTTGAATTTACATATGAATTTAGAGCTTAATGTATTTTAGCAACCGCAAAATTTGAAAGCATTTGTAAACATATTAATTAACGAATGTCGACGGCTGATTGTTACTTTCCAATTCATATAAATTAATTTGTATAACTGTGTAACAATAATAATTAGATTAAATAACATGCTTTTATTATGAAAACGCTTCCCATCTTTACGTGTATTATCTATTAATTCTTCTCCATTACTAGAATACAACCCCCAATGCATAAATAAATTAGGTCACAATCTGTAGATGGGATTAAAAGAAATCATGCAATCTCCTTTGATAAAAACGGGCCCTAATTAGTAACAGATTAAATATTTTTAGTCTCAGGTGAAAAAAATACGTTCCCCACGTGGGCATATAAAAAATGGCGACCAAAGGTGTCCCTAGGGTGACGTCACAAAAACAAGATGGCAGAAGGTGCTTCTGTTCTACTTATGGTGATCAATTTGATCGAAGGCATTGTGAGAGTCCCTGTAGATGGCATCAACTTGATCTTGTACATCCAGATTCTCCGAACAATAATGTATAAAACTAGCTAAATTTGATGCAGTTGATCTTTTTGCTACGAATCCATGTTGATATTCCGATAATTGTGAGTCAAATTGATAAGCTAGTTTATTGTACAGTTTCATACACCTTTGAAAAATTACACAGGATCGAAATTGGCCGACAATTCTGCACATCAGCAGCTGAACCTGATTTTAGATCGGGGCACACTCTTGCAGTTTTCCAGACTGTGGGAATACTTATTTTCGTAACTAGTGCGCTGTTTACACATTTCTTCGTGCGAGGCCGTTCTTTTTTACCCGAGGCGTAGTCGAGGGATAAAATATACGGCCGAGCACCAAAAATGTGACAACGTACGTGTTGCGAACAAAATTTTTTCTAATAGTTTTCATAAAATTAGAAAAAAATTAGATTTTGAATCATTTGATGATAAATGTCAAATTAAATACATAAATAAAAAAGTTTATATATTTAGTTATATACCACTTTTTTGTTTATATATTAAAAGTAACGATTACAGAAAAGTACTTTTTTCAAGGGTAAGTTAAATAAGGTTGATACGAGAATATACGAGCACAATCTTTGTTACATGAGATGGTATTCGATCGGTACCTGCCGTAGATTTGTTTTTTAATTCGGTAACATTTTGAATGTTAATATTACAATTATACAAAACTATCTTTTGTTGGAACTGATTGTTTATACACACATGAATAATATGTCGCGTAGACGTCAACAATTGATTGGTAACTATCAAAAGTTTGATTGTTAAGTTGAAGTGTGCCAGGAATGCGCGTTGCGCCCTTCTTATTTCGAACATAAGACCAAAATCGTTTTGGATCAGAATGGAGCATTTTTTTCAATTTCACTCATATGTTTGTTATGCAAAATGGAAAGCTGTAGTTTGGTTAAGGACCGTGCACGTTTAAATTCGCCATAACTCGTAACAGTGTTGAATTTTAGTCATTTTGTATTTTTTATGCATATTTTCTTTTTATGTTATGTATTAACTCTGTAGTAAACCAAGATGGAAATTTACGACTATCTTTATATTTATGTTTATAAGTGGGTAGACATTCATCGAGGGTAGATTGTAATAAAGAATAATGTATTTGCTTATTCATATTTCATAACTTTATTTTGACATCTCAACTAATTCTTGAAGCTATTACCATACCGAGGACCATAACTGTAATGTTATCGAAACGTTTAGATTTATATAAAAGATAAATAAAAAAAATACAGGATTTATTACCCAAAATGTAAGTATTTTAAGTATGTGTGACAATAGTGAAAGTTCACGTTTTCATTCTGGTATTCTTACCTATCGAGACGGATCAGTGCTTCGCACATGAGAGGGATCATTTTAAATCAGAAAATAGTACACTTGAATATGCAATAAATAAAATAATATCGGTAAAACTGTAATGTAAAGGTTGTGAACATTGACCTGTAGATTCTATGATAAAGGTTCAAAAACTTGTAAAATTGTAACTGCGCCTTAGCACTAATTTACTTCCAATGTGTTGAAAAAAAAAATGAAAGGTTAGATTTTAACGTCTGTCATTTTGAAAGATATTGTTACAAGGGATTACAACCCTATTTTATCCAGAATAGTCATTTCTTGCTTACGTATCCATGCTACATTTCAGCTTAATCCACTAGCGCTGTATTTTGATGCGAACGATCCAATAAAAACAGGATTGTAATCCTAATACAGTAGATTAAATATAATATTTGCATCCAAAAACAATTAATCAAAATTTAAATCACGTCTTAAAGGCCAAGCACTGTTAGAATGACAATATGTGCAAAACATCCATGTTTATAACGCGGATACGTCCTGTAAAAATTGGTCTCACGTTGAAAGATTTCGTACCCACAATCACGCTTCCTCATAAGCTAAGACATAAAACAAATCCAAACCATCCTGGTTTGCTAATATTATTAAGGTAAAATCTCACTTCGGGAATATACCTTGACTGATTTGGAAATACCGCAACAATTTAAATTACAAATTACGAAACCAACGTACAGTCTTATCAGAAAAAATTAAATTTTAAACTTTAATCTCCTAAATTATATGTAAAGGTATTAGCTAAAATAGGTGAAATTGGACTGTCCGTAGGTAAACCATTTTGTGTATGTAAATGTTATCATTGAATGTGAAATAATTTTGATTAACACAGAAATCAAATAATTGAATTAACTCCATTCTTGTAACTAATCCAATATTATTATTACATAAAAAAATATTTAATAAATGCCTACATTCTTGAGGTGGTATTTTCGAACACGTGATAGTAACATCAAAACTTACAAGCATATTATGTAGTGGTAATTTTATGTTTTCTAGTTTATTAATTAATCCCAAAGAATTCTTAATCTAACGTTTTGGTTTCTACCTGAAATCGTTAGTTACTATGTATAGTTTAGTTAGTATAATATGACTACGTTCTTGGATATGAGAAACTACTGGTCTAGTGGACATATTTGTTCGGTGGGCGATTTTAACGCGAAAATCGGAAAAGGCCCGGAAGACGACATAGTTGGAAACCATGGACTGGGACAAAGCAATGAACGGGGAAGCAGGCTTGTGCAATATTGTAGAGCAGAAGATATGGTAATAACCAACACGCTGTTCATGCAGCCACCCAGGCGATTGTATACCTTATAAGAAATCAAATAGATTTTATACTAATCAATCAAAGATTTCGAAGTAGCATACTCTCTACAAAAACATACCCAGGCGCAGACGTTCCATCAGACCACACCCCTTTAGTTAGTGTAATAAAAATGAAATTACGAAATTCTCAAAACAAACAAATCAAACATAGAAAGAACCGGTACGATTACGCGAAACTTCAAGATGAGTCAACCCAAGAAAAAGTTAAGGAGATTATAAATAGAGAAATACATGATCAACTACAGAAGCAGCGGCTGGACAAGTCACAGATAGAAGATACGTGGAAAGCTGTTAAAGGAGCAATGACCTAAGTTTGTGAGCAACACTCAAAATCAGAAATACAACGGAAAAAGAAAAGACAATGGATGACTGACGACATTTTAAAATTAATGGAAGAATGACGGATTTCGAAAATAAGGAATACTGATAACTACTGGAAAATCCACAACACTGTTAAAAAGGAATGCAGAAAATTAAAAGAGATATGGATGAGTTAAAAGTGTCAAGAAATCAAAGAACTAAGTCAAAATCAGGACACATTCAATGTCTATAAGAAGGTCAGAGAAGCCACAGGGAGAAACAGAAGAAGAACGTTGGCTACTATTAGGAATGAACAAGGAAAGGTAGTCCTTGCGATACAAGAAAAAGTACAAATGTGGCAATAGTACATAAAATATCTATTCAATGACGACCAACGCTCCCCTGAACCAACACCCATACAAAAGATGGAGGGCCCAAAATATCAATTAATTAGGTAAAAAAATTCCGGCAAAGATTCTAATCCAGACGAAATATCCGTGGAGGTGATTAAGACCTTGGAAGAAAATTGTATCAGAACACTAACAGAATTATATAATAAAATATACGACACCGGTATAATACCAAAAGACTGGCTCATCTCCACATTTGTTATACCAAAAAAGAACAACTCTAAATGCTGTTCAGATTACCGTACTATTAGTCTCATGTCACACGTGTTAAATATATTCCTAAAAATAATTCATACACGCATTTACACCAAATGCGAAGAATACATGACCGAAAGACAGTTTGGATTCCGCAGCGGTCTGGGTACTATAGAAGCACTATTCCATCTCCAGGTTCTCATACAGCGGTGCAGAGACTTCAACTGCGATGTACACATGTGTTTCATAGGCTGCACTAAAGCCTTCGTTCGCTGTCTACACGACAATATGCTAAGAATACGCCAGAATACGAATATAAATGGAAAAGACATCGGAATAATCAGTAATTTATATTGGAAACAAAAGGCAAATATAAAGGTCGATCACATGGATTGAGACACAGTGGAGGTTGACCGTGGACTACGAAAGGGTGTATTTTGTCACCATTGCTGTTCAACCTGTATTCGGAAATCATATTTGAAGAAGCACTGGAAGATTCTGTAGAATGCATAAAGGTAAATGGAGAAGTCATCAATAACTTCAGATATGCAGATGACACTGTGCTAATTTCCGATAGTGGGGAAGGGCTCCAAGAAATTACTAACAGATTGCATGACATAAACCAAGAATACGGGATAGAGATAAACATCAGAAAGACTAAATATGTGATAATAAGCAAAGAGCTAATACACAGAAACATTTTATACTGCAACAATAAACCTATTGAGAGAGTGAACAGTCCCAACTACCTCGGTTGTAATATTAATGAAGAGTGGGATCACTATCGCGAGATCAAATGCAGAATAGAAGGCGCTAGAGCGATATTCACACAAATGAAATATTTTCTCTGTTGCCGCGATTTAAGTATGGCATTCAAAAAGAGAATACCAAAATGTTACGTCTTCTTCACACGCGATGGAGAAAAAATCAATGCATTCGAGATGTAGTCGTATAGAAGAATTCTCAGAATCTCATGGACCGGGCGCATTACAAATGAAGAAGTCCTCAGTAGAATGAAATGTAGATCCGAACTGGCGAACTGCATAAAAGAACGAAAACAGAAATATCTTGGCCATGCCATCCGAAATCCAAGTACATACCGTCTACTTTAATTCGTTCTGCAGGGCAAAGTAGAGGGAAGAAGAGAACCGGGCAGAAGAAGAATTTCCTGGCTGGCTAATTTACGGAAATCATACGGAGTGACATCCATCGAACTGTTCCGAGCTGCAGTCAACAAAACACGCATAGCTATGATGATAGCCGGAACGGATAAGGCTGAATAAGAAGGGTTTTCGTGAGAACCTATAGTTTGGGCTCTTATAGGTTCTTGTGTAAAGTTTATTGTAAATCTGTAAAGCATATATAAAATATCTGAATATTAGTACCTTTAAATAAATATGATGGTTACCCATCTAATTTGAAACTACTTTTTAGCTTCTTCTTGAAGCTATCTTCTTTGAGAGTTCTTGATTACCTTCTCTGTTATTTAAAATATTCGTACCATTATAAATGGAATTCAATGGGGTAAGGTTAAAGAACATAATTTAAAATTTTTTTGAAAAATTCACAATTTTCAGTTTGCACTTAAGTAAACGTTATTAATAACTAAACAAACTTTAACATACGACAGTTTTTCAGAATTTATCGTCAAACACACTATTTTCAAATAGGGCGCAGCTACCGAAAAGTTGGCTCGACCTTAAATAGTGGTTTTCAAAAATTAAAGTTTCCGTTATGCCTTCAAACAACCGTTAAGAGTAGCTAAACAAACTGAAACAATCGACAATATTTCAGAACTGGTCATCCTAAGCTCCTAAGCTATGTTATATTTCAAATACCATGTTCATCTTTTCAAAATGTAAAAACTTTTCATTATCCTACTCCTCAAACAGAGATATTGCTCAGATCCCTCAGCGTTACTATTTGTCGCAACTTCAATTCCATTAGTCATAATTGTGATATCAACCATTCCTGCCTTTCATCTTTCCTTTCCGCAATTCTAACATAATATGTAAAATACATTTTTTTTTAATTTTTATATTTTTTTTTCTACATTAGATTTATCTTTATATATTGTTATTTAGCGTGAGATCACACTGTATTGTAAGATTTCAGTTACACTACAAATTTTGTATTAATTTAAATTTACTGTCCTGTTGGATGTATTATCTGTTGGACATTAAACCGTAGTATTTTTTTTATTGCATAGCATCGGCTACAACGGCCATTAGCGATTTAACTTTACTAAAATCTAGATATATTTAAATAATGCACTCTCCTTTGCGTATGTTAATAGTTTATTAATACTAATCTCGTCTTCCTCAAAAATCGAAGCAAATCCATTCGTGACACTTATTTTTCTTCGTAGATCCTCATATCGTGGGCATTCTAACAGTATGTGGGGAAGTGGTATTTGTTGATTACATAAGTTACATTTTTTGGTCTAACTTTCCCCAGTAAGTACAAGTGGGTTAGATTGGTATGACAGATTCTCATTCTAGTTAGGACCACCTGTTCTCTGCGTTTTAATTTATATGCGTTTCTCCAAGGTTTGATGAAATTTTATTTGTTTTAATTGTGTTTTCGAATTATTCCATTCTATTTGCCAAAGATCATTATTTTTTAATTTTAAATATCTTTTGTAATCATTAGGGTGCACTGGAACATTATCTTGTCCTAAGCGATTTACTTCCCGCACGCGCTGCTCTGTATGCACGTTCATTTCCAGCTATTCCTGCATGCCCAGGAATTCATAAAATTTCTACTAAGTTTCCATCTTTATTAATGTTATATAGTAAAGCTTTGAAAATTTTAACCAAGGGATCATTGGATTACTCTTTATTTGTGAGGGCGGAAATTGAACTTAGTGAATCAGTCCATATTGCACTGTTACGCACATTTACATGGTTTATATATAATCCGGCTTGGAAGATTGCATATAATTCAGCATAGAAAACACTTGATACTGGATTAAGTGTCCAATAATTTATTTTTATATAAATGGCACTACCGACCCGATTGATGTTTTTGATCCATCTGTATATTTATTTCATTAAATTGGACCTATGATATATCGCTAAACATATTCTTATAAGATTCTTTGGTGTTTATCTTTTGGGTATTGCGACAGATCAAGTCGAATCGTAAATTTAGGTGCATTCTACGGTGGATATTCCGTTATTGATTGTATTGACATGCGCGGTATGGTAATAATTAATTTTTGAGCATTATCTAGCGCTCTAATATGGCTGGTCTTGAGCAGTGGGTTTAGATCTTATTGTTCTATCATTACGTAATCGTATACTAATGGATAGTTAATATGGTTAGGCAATGTTAATATTTTTATAATATAATTAAACAATAACCTGAGTCTTCGGAAATATAGCGGTGGAACACCAGACTCAGCGTCGACGGATTCTGTTGGACTAGTGCGAAATGCACCTAATACCATTTTCAGCCCACTTTCGTGAATCTTATCCAACCGCCCCAAGTGAAATTGATGAGCGGAAGAATAGATTATACATGCGTAATTAATTGTTGATAGAACAAGTGATTTGTATAATTGCAGAAGGGTGGTTCTATCTCCGCCCTACGTAATACCTGATAGACATTTTTTGTTTACATTTGGTACTAAGCATTTGAATGTGTTCCTGAAAATACAATTTCTTATTGAAAATAATGCCCAGAATGTTGGCACTTATGTGAAAGTTTTTTTTTGCGCTTTTAATGAAGAGGATATAGGATCATCATGATCGTGTCTAAGCCTGCAAAAATGTATTGCGCCATAGTTTTAGTAACTGAGAAACAGAATCCAATGCTTTCTCCTTCCTGTGCTAAATTATTAATTCCATTTTGCATTTGAGTTTGTTTTCTGAGTGATAAAACATAGTAAGATCGTCCACGTAAAACAACCATACAAAGGGGGCTGTACGCTTTCTATTATACCGTTGATTGCGATTAAGAACAGGATACCGCTTAAAACGGATCCTTGTGGAATACCGTTTTCCATGTCACAGGGTGCAGATTCAATAGTATGGATGCTAGCTTTGAAGGTATGTTGGGTAAGAAAATTATTAATAAATAAAGGTAGATTACCCCGAAGGCCCTGGTCATACGGTTTCTCTACAATATTATACTTCCACGTTAGGTCGTATGCTTTCTCAATGTCGAAAGCTACCAGATATTGTCTTTTAATAAATGCGTTTCGAGTACTACTTTCTAGATGAACAAGTTGATCTAAACCGGAATGGAAACATCGAAACCTAGTTTGTCGTTGCGGTAGTAATGATTTGGATTCTAAAAACCACACTAACCGTTTATTGACCATCCGTTCCATAACTTTAGTTATGCAAGAGGTAAGTGAAATAGGCCTGTAATTTTCAGGATTTGTGTGATCTTTACCTGGTTTAGATACGGATATTATTAATGCTTCCTTCCGAATTTCGGGGTAAGAGCCAAGTAAGAAAATGTCATTTAAATTTTATAATTTCTCTTTTCAGGATTTGGAAGGTTTCTAACATTGATAATGAACATTTCCTACCCGGTGTTGAATTTTTGTTTTATTTAATGCTCTTTGTAGTTCCTCCATTGAAGAAAGGCAGTTGTGTTGAAGATTTTCACCTTAAAATTTATTTATTTATCACTACCTTTCTTAATTCTAGAAAATTGTTCACTATAATTATTTGAACTACATACTGATTGAAAGTGTTTCGCGAATACTTGAACGATTTCGTCTCGTTTCTGAATTATTTTATTTTGGACCTCTAGTATTCTTCATGGCTCCTCATATGTTTTATCTGCAACTCTTTTAACTTTCCGCCAAACTCCAGTAACAGGCGAATCGTGGTTTATCCATGATACATACTTTTGCTACGATGCTCTTTTACTCCGAATTATAATTTTTTCGTGAGCACGGATTTCTTAAACGCTATGAGGTTTTCAAGGGTAGGCTTCTTCTTAAATGTGTTTAGTATTTGTTTCTTTAATTTTATCGCATTTTTAACTTCAGCATTCCACCATGGGATGCTAGTAGCTTTAGCCTCTTCCTTCGTTTGAGGAATACTTTTTTCTGCAGCTGTTAATACTTGGTGAATTGCTTAACGTTCTCTTCTACATTTTTAGTGTGTACATCAGGAACGTTATTTAATACTTCCAAAAATAATGGCCAATTAGCCTTTCTTATTTTCCATTTTTTGGGGATACTTTCAACAACTTCTTCAGTTGGTAATCTAATATTTGTTGGACAATGGTCACTATTTAGAAAGTCTTCGTACATCATACAGCTAACTTGGAGTGCCAGTGAGGGCGACGCAAAAGTAAGATTTATCGCTGTAAAGTTTTTGGACCTACCATTAAGATGAGTGTATTGTCCTGTATTGAGTAGCACGATAGAATTATGTTCCATTAAATCTTCAATGATACGACTATGTGGATCAACTGTGTCAGAATCGCATAATGTGAAATGAGCATTGAAATCTCCAACTAAAAGGAAAAGAGTTGGAAGTTGATTTATTAAGTTTTCAAGATCCGTTAGGGTCCAATTAAATTCTGGCAGCAATACATTGCAAATAGTATCCCTGATGGGTGATTCAATTCGTATAGCAATTGCCTGAAGAGCAGTATTGATAACAATTGAATTTACAGGTGTATTGTTTTTTACATATATTGATACTCCCCCACTTGCTCTACTATTGAAGCCACAATTTCTGTTAAAATTTTTGTAGCCTTTTAAGTAAAATTTTTGCACCTTTTAAATGAGTCTCTTGGAGGGTGCTTCGCCAGGATCATCTTAAGGTTTGGATAATGAATGCGTATACCGTTTCAGTTACACTGCATTGTATTTTCGTATTTATCGAATGATGTATTTTATCGTGTACTATTAGTTTACCTTAAGACTAGGACAAAATAAGTTATAAAACAAAAGACTTATTTAATAAATGAATGTAAAATGTACAACAAGAAACAAAAAAATGTAGACTAGAGACTTGTGTTTATCACAAACAAAATATCACAGTAAAGGTATAAGTTTTAAGACAAACACTTATGTAATAAATTAATATAAAAACAAAACAAAATTGTAAAGAATAACAACTTCTCTTTATCGCAGAAACAAAATATCACAGCTAGAGTATTTAAAAATATCACAGGTCAGTCTCTATCACAGATTAAATTATCTTTATTTGTTGGTCCTAAAATTTCAGGCGGCTTTCTGGGTTCCCCTTTGGACAACCTACTTTCTTTTTTTTTGTTGGACACTTGAATCTGTCACTTGATTCGATTCAGTATCCTCATCAAGAGAGTCCGATATAAGGTATTCCTTTCTCTTTCGTTTATCTGACACTGTACTCAGATAATTTTTATGGTCTTTTTTTGTTTTTTCTATGACTTCTTCCACAGATTGGTGCGCTGATGCCGACATGGTTTCATCAATAATATCTTCAATGACAATTTTGAGTTGAGGGATTAATTCTGCTGGAATTTATTTGACATCTGTAGTTTTCAACCCATTTGCCACAATTTGTGAGTATTTCACTCCTTGTATAGGAGTTTTAGCCGACTATAGAACAATTTTATTGGTTTCAAAGTAGGTAAGTTTCTCTTTAGCTTTTATGGTTTGGATACCAAACTCTTCTTTAAATTTTAAACATTCCTTATGCTCGGAGTTGTGATTTCCCGAACAATTCACATGTGTTTCATTGAGATGCATGTCTCTTCGTGCACTATATTTCCGCAAAACACACATTTCCTCTAATTTGCATTTCGTAGATGTATGGCCAAATCTATAGCATTTGAAGCACCTTAAAAACATACGTATATACTGCTTCACTTTCATGGTGTGAAAAGCAGCTTTTACTTTTTTTGGAAGCGTAGGTTTATCAAAAGTGACTACATACGACGGACAAGGTACAAGTAAGCCGTTCCTTTTTATTTGAATGTTTTTAATGTCTATAACGCCTTTGGTTATATTAAACAATTTTTTTGCTTGTTTTGCAGACACCGTTTCTACGAGTAGACCATCTTTAATTTTTTTTAACATTTTTTGTATTTCCAACTGAGCTATATAACACCTTGCTGATGAGTAAAGGAGTTACGTGAGTAAAATCCTCATCAACCTTCTTAATAATACAAAACTGAGGTACAGAGCCCCCCTCCCTCGATTTATGAATTTTTGAAAACGAGGGTTTGGCAAGTGGGCCCTTTCCCACTACCACATTTGAGCTGGTAGTGTAAAACATTCATAACGTTCCCACGAAAAACGGGAAGAAGTAACAAGCCGACCACAGTAGTGCTCCCATGCCATGGTACGGCAAAATACTGTGGAGGAATGCCAAACCGCCACAGGCGTTTCAATGTTAGCGACCAGGGTTCCCCCTTGCCACGCTCAAGCTTCGCCTCGCGCAATCCCTCCGGCACCTAAAACTGCCAAACGACCTTAGGATTGGGGGATCTTTTATAGAGGTTACCTTTTTCGCAGTCCAGGCAATTAAGCCAAGACTACCGAACGCTACCTGTACAACGTTCCCTAGCCACGCCCTGCTAGAGTCGCTGAAGTACAGTTCGAGGTTATGGTATTAGGAGACGGCAAGCGCTCAGCCGGCCCCAGGAATAACATTTCGAGTTTGCCACACCCGTGTACACTATTGATGGTGCACGTCCTGGCACGAGTATAATAAAGAAAGGAAGAGGTCCTTCAGATTTAGCTGGGAGCCTGAAAAGATCAAGAGATGGAACAAGAGCGTTCCGACAGGAAAGAGTTACAGTAAGGGAAGCCACTCAAGACTAGTATAAGTAAAGTGAACTTCCACCTAAAGGGACGCAGGATTGCCATCCCTGTCCTCGCTAGTTAGAAGGCCCCACGTGAACTGGTCCGGGACACCATATTTGTTAAAGCTAACAGTGATGGTTTAAGGTCACGAGCTCATATTTAGGTGATGGCCTTGCATCACTTACGATCATTTGCAAGTTCAACCCCTAGGATTAAACCTTATTATTATTATTACTATTATTTATTTTTTTTTTTTTTGTGGGCGTCAACTGCTAGGTTATTATACTCTGTTCATTTGTTATCCATGTGCCTTCATTACCGTGTTATACAACTTTCTTTTGTTGCCTTTGCCTATATTACGCTATACAAATTTAACGTTTTCAGATACTTGAAAAGTTGGGATTTTTGTTCTATTTATTTCAGAGCTTCTGGCGATGAATTTGATAGCTTGCAATCTTTCCTATAGGTGTCTAACATTGCATTCTTCAATTATATGCTTTACATAATGGTGATCCGCAGTGATGGCAAATTGGATTTTGTGATTTAGTCAATAAGTGAGAGGTGTTAGGTTTGTGTGACCTATTCTAAGACGCGTTAGGACTACTGAATCTCTTCTTGACATCGGAATGTATTTTTACTTACGTGTAATAGGAATATGATGTTTTAGTTGTCTATTTTCTTCAGCCCACTTTTCTGCCATAAATCAAGAATTTTGTTTCTTGTAGTCGTTGTCGCTCAGCTGTTCGCGTTTGAGTTTTATTTTACTTGCCTCTGCTACGATGTTGTATATGGGCGGATTTAGCTTTTTGTCGAGGTTTCTTTGTATAAGAAGATGGTTAAAATGGTTATTGTTGCTTAAAATTTTTGGGTGTATCTCATTGTAAACATCCTCCTGAAATGTAGAGGAGTACTCCGGATTCAACGCATAAGCTACTACAGGACTTGTTGGATAAGCTCCTATTGCATACCTTAATGCAATATTTTGTATGACATCAAGTTTTCTTAATCTAGTCTTCAGGCCAGTTGTACACTATTGCCGTAGTCCATTTTTGATAATATTAATGTCTTGTACATAGTAGAACTTCTCTGTCTGCTCCCCATTTGCAGTTGGAAATATTTTATTATGTTTAATGCTTTTCTTGTTTGAATTTCGAGTCTTCAATGTGGTGTTTCCACGTAAGCGAATTATCTAGCGTCATTCCCAGAAATTTTACGTTATCCACATTTGATTTGTTCGCCTTTTAGGTATAAATTCGGTGGGTAATGGTCGTAGCTTACAGAAGTGTTGCATACTGTTTTATTCGTGGAGATGCGAAATATATCCTCTGCTTGTTTTACTATCTCGTTTATGCCTTGCTGAATTCGGAAGTTTTCAGATTGTCCTACCTTGCTTATATATATTGCGATATCTCCACGTACATGCAGCGACCTATGTCGGGATTTAATTGTGTGATATCGTTTAGCTTTATGAATAAAGTCCCGCTAATTGGTGAGCCCTGTGGTATTCCATTATCTAAATCATGCCTTGACGATAGACTATCACCTATTTTCTTTAAACCTTCTATCGCTTAGAAACGATTTAATAAAGAAGGCCATGTTTCCTTTTATTCCCCAATTATAAATTTGTTTTAGGATGGGGTACCTCCCACCGTATCAAAGGCTTTCTTTAATCGAATATGACAGCAGTAAGATGTTCTCTGTCTAAAAGATTCGTGGATCTTTGTGGTAATGTTTAAGAGATTATCACTTGTAGAATAGGATTTGCGGCAACCGCTTGGTATCTATTTAACCAATTATTATCCTCCATTAGCTTTATTAATCTCCTATTTACTATTTTTCGTAACTTACCCAAACAACTTGTTAACGATATTGGGCGATAACTCAGGGGCACAAACGGTCTTTGTTTGGCTTTGGAATTGGACTATGATCGGGTTTTCCATAGTTGGGGTAGTATCCTTCTTTCCATATTTTATTAAATAGGAATAACAAATCTCAGGCCCGTAAAGGTAAATTCTAATCATCGCGTTTGGGATTTTATCTATTCCTGGCTGAATTTTTGAGTTGTTTTACTTCGGATATCAACTCTTCTAATGTAATTTCGTCGTTGTAAGCTTTTGGTGTTCAGTAAACGATAGTTGCTTTTATCAACCTCAGGTATGATTTTGGATCACTTGGGTTACATACTGCTTTAAAATAATTTGCGTAGATTTCCGACTTCGTGAGGGTCCGATATTATGCTTTCCCTTGTCTTAACTTGGGAAGTTGTATTTCCTTTCTTTTCCAGCAATTGCACGTATTTTGTCCAAATTTCTGTTGGTGGGTGCTTGATCGGATTGTGTTTAAAAAGGTGCCATGATCTTGTCTGTGCTTTTTAATTTCCCTACGAGCAACGGCCCTATCTTTTAAACTTTACCATGTTCTCTAATGTGGGACTTGATGAAAATGTTTTAAGCGCTTGCTTTCGTTCTTGTATTGCCTTTTTATGTCAGGGTTCCACCATGGAACGGGTTTTCTTCATATAAGGTTTTTTTAGGAACTGTACCCAATGCAGCGTTTGTTACAGAATTGTTAAATTCTTTATTAGCATCTATGTCTAGATTTCGGTTTATTGGTCTAAATTTTCTTTATATTCTTCCCAATTTACATTTTGAGACACCATTTTCTACAGCTGGGAACCGTTTCTGTTTATAGGTTCGATTAAAATCGGAAGTGATCACTTCCGTGTAGATCCTCGATTGGATTCCAACATAGCTTAAACGTATCCCAGGAGAGCAAATAGAAAGGTCGATTATGTCTAGTTCTTTGATTTCGAGTTAAAGAAAGTTGGTCTACCATCTTAAACAACATTAGGTTTAAACTGTCTAATAGGGTTTCAATATTTTTTCAAATCTCGTTATTATAAAGGACTATGTGAATTAAAGTCTCCAAGCAACATAAACGGTGCTGGAAGTTGTGAAATAATTTTTTCAGATCTTCTATTGACCAGTTGCCGTCTGGAAGGTTATATTGCATACGCATAATCTTATTGGGTGTTCTATTATAATTGCCTGCCTGTAGATTAGTAGTTACGTGTATTTGTGAAAATACAATCGTTCCTAACAAATATGGCTACTCCTCCACTTGCCCACAGGTGCAGGTCTTTTCTGAACTGACGTATTTCTTTAATCAAACTGTTCGTTACTTTTAAAATGTGTCTCTTGGAAACAAAATATCAACTGCATATTCCATTACTAGAAGTTTTAGTTCAGCGTTACTTTTCTTGCATCCGTTACAATTCCATTGAATTATCCTTCCATGAAAATTGTGTTGAGGTAATATAACTTAACTATTAATAAATAAATAAATAAATAAATAAATTTATACATATAAATAAAGAACAAGACAACGTAACGCTAAAGACAAACAATTTATATCACAGTTTTCTATCACAGAAATTTTTAGATTTTACTTAGTTTCATCCTCGATAGAGGATTTATTTATTCTAGGTTTTCTAGGTCTTCCTTTTGCCAACCTTTTTCTTCCTTTCGAAGGATATCTAAATTCGATATTTTCAAAATCACTCGGTGGTGTTACAAGAGGAGGTTTCTTTTAGAACTCTCACCCCCATTTTAACATTGGATAAACTCGAACTTGGTACCAGGAGCTTTATAGTCTCCTTGACAGTTTCTGTGATCATGCTCTGTATTTCGGGAATTATTTCTTTTATTATTTTCTTTGTTTGAATATCCGTGTTTGCCGTTACAGCTGCGAAGATCTACCTAATGTGATTGGTGATAGCTTCAGTTCTTCTCTTGCTTCATTATATGAAATCTTTTCGTTACCTTTATTTCTTGGATTTGCATTTCTTTTTGGGTTGGGTTTTAGCTCTGGCCAGGTGGGACCGCCGCAATTATACATTCAAGGGCTCTTCACATGGTGTATTTGGATGAACTGACTTTCCACAAGCACACAATTGTTCTCTTGTGCAAGTTATGGGTGTCCGAATTTTGGCATCTAAAGCAACCATGGGGGGAATTAAGGCCTTACGCGAAGGGGTTATGCACCTATTATCCTTTGTGGAAGATTGGAGTTAAAAGTTAATATGATTGGTGTATCCACTAATTCGCCACCTACGTGTCTTAATGCGTTTAACTGCCGTCACATTCTCATTAAGTCCTTCTAAGATTTCGTCTATGAACAGTTTAGAAAGTCAGGACAATATACACTCCCTCGAAAAATTTAAGTTTGATGGGTGTAACAATGACCTCCATATTTGCGAAACTTGTTACTGTTAGTAGCTTTCTGGATTGCAAATTTGATATTGTTTCGACTAAAACCATCTTTTACCTTTCTAATATTTTCGTCTTTCCATTATTCCAAACATAACCTTTGCTATTAAAAACGGGACACCTTATAAAAATCTCCTCAATTTTTTTTACAAGAAGGAACTGACGTAGGTCGTACATGTTTTCCTTGCTTGTGTTTGGTGACGGTAAACGTTCACCCTTAGATTTCGGGGACTTGTCACGCTGTCCTCCAGGAGCGCCCGTTTCAGAGGATGGGTCCTCATGCATTTGATTCGAATAGCTCATAGTGAACCCACGAGTTGGGAAGGAATAAACAGTCGACCACAGCAGTGCTCCCGTACTATGGCAAGGCACAAATTTCTGTGAAGAGTCTCCACTCTCTCCACAGGCGTTTCAACGCTCGGGACCAAGCTTCCCCTTGGCCACGCTCAGGCTTCCCCTCGCGCAATCCCTTCGGCACCTAAAACTGCCAAACGACCTTGGGATTGGGGGATTTTTTATAGAGGTTACCTTCCTCGTAGTCCGGGCGGTAAAGCCAAGACCACCGACCGCTAGCTGTACAACGTTCCCTAGCCACGCCCTGCTAGAGTCTCTGAAGTACAGTTCGCAGTTGCGGTATTAGGAGACGGATAGCGCTCAGCCGCCCCCTAGGACATCCGGCTAGCCACCCGATACGCTTTTGACGGCGCATGTCCTGGGAAGAATAGAAAGAAAGGAAAAGGTCTCTCAGTTTTCACTGGGAGCCTGAAGAAAACAAGAGTTGGAGCGAGGGTGCTCCGACAGAAAAGTTTAAGTAAAGGAAGTCACTCAAGACTAGTATAAACAAAGTGTACTTCCAGCAGGGGAACGCAGGGTTGCCATCCCTGCCTCGTTAGATACGAGGCCCCACGTGGACTGGTCCGCGACACCGTATTCTCTAGAGCTAACAGTGGCGGTTACCGCCACGAGCTCATATTTCGGTGTTGGCCTTGCATCACTTACGATCATTTGCAAGGTCATTCCCCTATCCGCCACCTGGGGACGCGCCTAGTAGGTAGTCCAACCTATTATTATTATTACTAGTATTAATAATATTATTATTATTATTAGTATTATTATTATTATTATTATTATTATTATTATTATTATTATTATTATTATTATTATTGTTATTGTTAATATTATTGTTATGATTATTATTATTATTATTATCAAACAAATCCATTCGATCTCTATGCTTCTGTGGAATATCATTCATCATGGAAGTTAGCAAATGTTCAACCTACTCTCAAAAAAATCCGACAAGACAAATCCCTCTAACTACCGACCAATTACCACCACCTCTATTTCGTCTAAAGTCATAGAAAAGGCCATCACTCGGCAACTACTCTTTTTCCTTGAATCTAAAATACTCATTAATGACCACCAATGTGGTATTATGCAGAGTCGTTCAACAGGTGATTTTCTTTCATAGGTGATCCAAGTTTGGAACAATGCATCACAAAAGACTTGTGAAACAGTAGCAGTTGCTTTAGATATCTCAAATGCATTTGATCCAGTTTGAAAAAAATATTCACTTACCGAACTCACCTCGTTTTGGTTAACCGATACGTTGATCAGCAGGGTTTCTAGTTTACTTGATAAAAGAGAAATACGTGTAGCAATTGATAACTTCTTTTCAAAAGAGGTTGGCATTATCGCGGGCGTGCCACATGCATCAGTTGTAGCTCCTACACTTACTTTTGCTACACATAAATGATCTTTCTTCAACGACCAACCCGATTCATTGCTTTGTTGACGACAGAACACTCCATTGTTGTTCATCTCATTCTCCTGATAATAGCAATCTATATTCTATCTTACATTAAGGCAAGGATGAGAAAGCCATTTCGACGCATAAAGGCATTCACATATCCTTGAATGGGTGATAATAATGTTGTTAAATTTAGTGATAACAAAACTCATTATTGAATTGTGTCCAACTACCATATCTTAAGTATTAAGACATTACGATGTTGGGAATTACTGTATTCTCAAATTTATCATGGGTTGACCGTCTTCTGTCAGCTCTAAAGCAGATGTTTGTAAAATAGGCTTTCTGTCCACACCTAACGATAACTCTTTGTGTAGTACAAGGCCCACGTTCGACCTAATCTAGAATACAATTTTCACCTGTGGATTGGTGTTCCCCAATACGCTCTCGATATCGTTGACCGTATTCAAAGATGAGCGATAAGGCTGATAAGTGATCCGTCCTTAGCCTCGGATATACAACCTCTTAAGTACAGAAGAATCGTTTTAAATTTTTCTTTGTGCTATTGTGCTGCTGAATTACATTCTTTGATAAGATCTGCGGCCACATTTTTCTATACGGCTTCTAAACTCCGTAATGATTTTTCTATTTTTTGTTTTTCTCCTACTTATAGTATGAAAACATTTAAAGTAGGCGTTCATAGGTATCTTTATCTATCATCAATATCTTCCCATTCGTCGTCCAAAGTGTTCCTGAGTGATTTAGCACGTTAGGCTAAGCTTAGACTGTTCAGGACTACAATTATTAACAAAGCTTTTTTTAACCCTTCGGAACGCGCGGATATTTGACGGATATATTGCTCGGCAAATATCGTTGTAACTGGCATCTCTGTTTAGATGCGGTAGTGTTACAGTAGGTTCATGTGTTCTCGTCGAATAGCATCAGTAAACGACTGTCTGCTAACGTGTAGAGTATTCGAAATATTTGAAATTATATCTGTGACATATACCGCACATCATCAGGTATGTTTTTACTTTTTTTTCTTGAAATGTTTAATAACATTTCATTGCATTGACAAACAAATGTGACGGAACATAACTTATCATTTTAAAATAAAATTATTTTATTTTGCAAGAGATAATAGTGCTTTATTATTAGATACACTGCACGCTCTACTGTTATAAATTTCGAATAGCCCTCACTGTAAATGCAAGTGTATTGTTTCTAAATTATTTGTTTTGTAATTTTTGACTACAATGCCTTCAGGAAAAAGACTATATGACTTTAATAATCCAAAAGATATCGAAGAGCTATTAGAATTACATGATGATGATGATGAAGGAGAGAATGACGTTGAAGGCGAATCTGTGGCCAGTGATGAGGGGGATGAAAATGTGGAAATCGAAGACAGGAAAGTTCGGATACTGAACAAAGTGATTCAGAAAGTGAGGATGATACTGAAAACGATGAATTTTATACAGCACAGAGAAAAGTTAAAAATGAAATAAATATTTGGAAATGGAATAAAACTCCATATTCTATTCGAACGGGCCAACAAAATATTCTGAAATGTAAAGCTGGGGAAGTTTTAAGTGAAGCAAGGTTTGCTAGAACACCAGTTGAGGCATTAAACTGTTTTATTGGTAATTCCCTGGTTGATATTGTAGTAACATATACTAATTTATATATTGAAAGGGACAAATCTAAATTTAGTCGCGAAAGGGTTATCTGCCCTACAGATGCTATTGAAATAAAGGCTTTAGTAGGACTGTTATATTTAGTTGGTTAATTTCGAGCTCATAGTGTAAATACATTAGACTTGTGGTACACCAAAGGGCATGGTGTTGAAATTTTTCGTGCCACAATGAGCCGTAAAAGATTCCTATTTTTATTGAAATGCTTACGGTTTGATGATTAAACCACCCGGAAGGAGAGAAAGTTGCAAGCTAAATTACCTCCGATCAGAGACTTTGTAGATATTTTTTCAGAAAAGTGCAAAAAGCATTATTCGGTAGGGGAGACTGTAACGTTAGATTTCGCGACCGTTGTGTGTTTAAATAGTACAATCCGTCAAAACCTTGGAAACACGGCATAGAAATTTATCTTTAGTAGGTAGTAGCGTATGGTTTGTATGTAATTTAGAGAATTATGCCAGAATGCAACCATATTTCGTTTTTGGAGGCAATGTAACCTCAGATAACTGGTTTTTTGATATTGGATTAGATGAAGAGCTTTGTGAAGAAGGTATAAGTTATGTTGGAACACTCGAGGAAAATAAAACGCAAATACCTGCCCACTTCAAAATTACAAAAGATCGTGTGGTTGCATCTAGTTGCTCTGGTTTTAGAAAAAAATGTACGTTGGTGTGTTACATACCAAAACCAAAGAAGAACTTTATTCTTGTATCTAGTATGCACGATGATGGTACAATTCATGAAGCTACAGGAGACCAAAAAAAGCCACATATTGTAACCTATTACAATAACACTAAGAGTGGTGTGGATCCTAATGATTAATTGTGTGAAACATATAGCGTTTCGCGAAATACTAAGCGTCAGCCAATGATTGCGTCTTACGATATTTTAAATATGGCTGCCACAAATTCTCGAGTAATTTTCGTAGGAAATGACCAAAAAATCAGCAAAAGAAGGTTGTTTGTGAAAGATCTGGGAGAGCAGCCTTTATTGGAGCATTTACAAGGAAATGGAAGTGGTACAAGTGGCATTCATCTGGCTCTAAGCGAAAAAATCCAAAAAGTATTCAAAAATTTAAGCAAAGAACGTGAAAATGTTGGCAGTGAAGTAGTAGACGTGGAGAACCGAAACGAAAATGCTGTAATCCATGCCAGGTGCAATTCAAAAATTGTATGTAATTTAGAGATTTATGCCAGAATGCAACCAGAAGGGTCTCCATATTACGTTTTTGGAGGCAATGTAACCTAAGATAACTGGTTTTCTGACATTGGATCAGATGAAGAGCTTTGTGAAGAGGTATAAGTTATGTTGGAATACTCAAGGAAAATACAACGCAAATACCTGCTCACTTCAAAATTACAAAAGATCGTGCGGTTGCATCTAGTTGCTCTGGTTTTAGAAAAAAATGTACGTTGGTGTGTTACATACCAAAACCAAAGAAGAACGTTATTCTTGTATCGAGTATGCACGATGATGGTACAATTCATGAAGCCACAGGAGACCATAAAAAGCCACATATTGTAACCTATTACAATAAAACTAAGAGTGGTGTGGATCCTAATGATTAATTGTGTGAAACATATAGCGTTTCGCGAAATACTAAGCGCGAGCCAACGATTGCGTTTTACGATATTTTAAATATGGCTGCCACAAATTCTCGTATAATTTTGGTAGGAAATGACCAAAAAATCAGCAAAAGAAGGTTCTTTTTGAAAGATCTGGGAGAGCAGCTTTTATTGGAGCATTTACAAAGAAGTGGAAGTGGTACAAGTGGCATTCATCTGGCTCTAAGCGAAAAAATCCAAAAAGTATTCAAAAATTTAAGCAAAGAACGTGAAAATGTTGGCAGTGAAATAGTAGACGTGGAGAACAGAAACGAAAACGCTGTAAT
This sequence comes from Vesta saturnalis, assembly GCA_036346205.1. NCBI lineage: Eukaryota > Metazoa > Arthropoda > Insecta > Coleoptera > Lampyridae > Vesta > Vesta saturnalis. Next base: position 2,025,752 of record JARFJB010001308.1, read on the forward strand.
CCTCTGTCAAATGTCACAAGTACCCTTGCCTTCAACATTCGAGCATGATATGTAATGATTGTAAACAAATCTTCTGTTTCAAATAAATATATCAGTATCCCTTTAAGAAAGTATCTAGTTATAAAGTTATTTTTTCACACTTTAAAATGTTTTTTTATATATTGTTCTTAAAATGTCATTGGGTTTGTTTAAATTAACAATAAATTTAAAATTTTATTAAATTTTCCTGTGGGATGCAATGCGTGTCCTCCCGTTTATTTTAGATCGGGCGTACCCAAGGGTTAAACGGGTGCAGCTACCGCAAGTTTGATCTGATCAAAAATAATTTTTCTCATTCTACACTTAAACAAACGTTATTAATAGCTAAACAAAGGTGAATAAACAAGTTTTCGGGATTGATCAGTAAAGAAATCTTTTTCAAAACTGGTGCGGTTAACGTGTTAAGTTTTCCCCGCCCAGAATAATTTTTGCAAAAATTCACGTTTTTCGTTTCACTTAAACAAACGTTATTAATAGCTAAATAAACGAAAATCATCTAAAGTAAAATTCGATATGTGCCGCTCTAACTTCATACACAACAAAGATCCTTCTGGATCAGCGATTGTTATTTTCACCAGATCGTCAATCTTGCGAATTCGCACAGTTTTGTGCTAAATTTCGCTGTTGGGTGATGCCCAATTGTTTAGGCTTCGATTAATTGGTATCCAAGACGAATTCCACTCTTCACAAGCAATTTCACCAAACAAATCAATAATTTCTAGTCTTTCGATGATACATAAAATTGGTACATTGAATACGATACAATCTCGAAAATGTTCGATTGTGATTATTTTTTTGGTAATTGACTCGCATCTAAAGTGCACACACATTAATTTCCGAATGTTTTACGGGCTTTTTAATACATTACATAAAGGACTGTTGTAAAATATGATGTTATAATTTTCGTTCCTTTCAGAGTTTGTTTTTACGCAGTAAACTAGGAAATATTGCGATTACTCCCCTTATCTTTTTATCATCCTTGCTCAAACTTCTTTTCATTTGAAAGACCTTAAAAAATCTTGCGGTACTTATTTAAATTGAAATATAATTATTATCATCCTTATCATCTAGCTTGTAATGGATTATAGAGTACGTTCCATCGTCGCAAATGTAGTCATTGCAATAAATCTATCTTATTTTGAGAACAAATAGTGAGCTTTAGTTTAGTCATATTTTATATAACCTACATTATAATGTGTTATGTTAAGCTCGTTTTTAATGAATTCATACGTTTTAAAATAATTTTATTTATTATAATAGTATTATAATCTAGTTTGTGTTGTCTTAAACCACTCGTATAAACTGTGGACTAGAACGTTTTGTTTTATTTTTTATTGATTATCAACCCACATCCAGTATAATAACACAAATCTTAAGTGTAGTAAGAACAAAGAAAAACAATAAAGAAGCAAAGAACCCAATTCATATGAAATGTAAAATAATTTGTTCGAAAAAAGTTATAAAACACATTTAAGCACACCCAACTGTGTCCACAGAAATCTGGAGAATTTCCATAACAGTACTAATAATAAAATAGTACACATTTCATCATTATTCACTCAAATACGCAATCAATCTCATTCATTGATGAAATAATTGTTAAACTTTCAACCGTTCCACATAGTATACATAACTAGAAAGTGTACAATTCAACACATTTTGTGTTAAATGTGTTAGTCTGGGTGTCAGTATTTTCTGCTAAATTAGTTTTTTTCGCATTAAATGTTGTATTTGTAAAAGTGGCACATTAATCTTCATTAATTATAATGATAGAACTGCTACTTTTTAGTGTTTAAATAATTGATAATTCATGCATATATTGGGTTTGTAATAATTGATGAACGTGATTTACAAGGGTAGTAGAGAGTGGTTTCTAGTTTGTTTTGCGCCCTATAGTGTGGTGATCTAGCATCCGACGGGATAGATAGATAACGTGGTCGAGTACGAGGGAATTTTGTAGAATTACACCCAAAAGAGCCGTTCGAAAATAGCACTTTAATTTAACACCTTGATGCAAATGTAATAATTGTGTCATAGTGAACCCTTATTAAAGCCAATTGTGCTGAGGTGCTGTCAACAAAATTATTATAAAATGGCTGTGCTTGGTAATGAGCAATACTAGGATTTATAATGTTCCAACATTCTCTTCGAGGTGCTGATAACGCACTAGATATCACACGCAACAACCAAATTATCTCACGGTATCCATTGCGTCCCTGCTGATAAATTTTAGATATTATCTAGTTCTTTGTAAGGCACGTACCAGGAACAGAAAATTATTCATTTCAGGATTACGAAATTACTACTTCACACAAAATATAAATTTCGCTAAAATCGGATTTTTTAAATTACTTAGAGATATAATCAATTTATGTAAGTTATAGGTTTAATGCTAAGGCGCCATCAGTCTGTTTATGTTCACAAAGTAAGAAAGGAGAATCGAACACCACTAAGCATATTGACTTTTCACCTTCGAACAAACAAAAGTATAGAATTACTTTTATACATATTACGGTGTATTAACGAAATAGGAAAATTAGTAACTCAATTACACATTAATTTAAATTCAAATCTATTTAATTATTCACTGTAATAACCATTAAACAAAATAGGTTTACATTCCAATTCTCGGACTTGCCGATTACTTTACGATGTTCACGTTTTACACTTCTTTTACAACTACTCAGTAAAGGGTTTTAACTAATTTAAATTCAATGTATTGTTTCTCTTACGTTCGTTAGATCTTAGATAATAGTAATTTAATTTTAAACCAGGCTTACAAAGTTTATATTTGTATTGCGTATAATTACTGTCTTATTTCCTACTCATCTCATAATATTTTAATTGTTGTGTATGTCTCCTACATTCAGAAAAAGTTGTCATTGGCCCTAAATATTAAGCAAATGATTTATAGAAAATATAATCCTTAAAAATCTGGTCACTGGATCTGTGGCAGAGTCTGGAACGTTTACTTTTACTGTGCTTTACCGGGACTAAGGTAAAACGGGATAACATTGACATAGGTTCAACATTGTCACCTTCTTAAAATCATCATACCTTTCGAATTAAATTAGAACAGTACCAAATATGTAGTGTTTTTATACTTAGAGCGCCCTCTTGACGTTAATTGTAGAAGCTGTACCTCTTAATTTATTATTTGCAAATGGCGATAATTAGTCAGCTGTTGACGTTTGGCTTGATTTTTATAATAGAAAACTTCGTTAATTTTGGATTATTCTAGTGTAAATTGTGCTTGAAACGGTGAGTATATACTGATAATTGAAATTAGTTATAAAATTTGCAGAAATCTGATGCTGTTTTATTTTCATTCATTTACATGTGCATTTTCCCAAATTGGGTTAAGTTTGTCAGTGTCAATGTTGAACTTGGGATAACATTGATAGTGTCAATGTTGACCTTAGTTTAAGTCAATCTTAAACTTTGCCTAACATTAACCATCATAAAGGTTTTCATTGTATTTTTCAGATGCCGTCTGCTGGAAAAAACACTAATTCGAATGTGAAAAAATATAAAAATTATTCCGAGGATGACATGACGGCAGCCATCGAAGCAGTACAAAGCGAAGGAATGAGCACAAAACGAGCTGATATGTGTTATGGAATAAATCGTACTACTCTCATGAATCACATTAAAGGAACAAAATGTAAAAAAATTGGGCGACCAACTGTTTTAAATTTCCAAGAAGAGGAACTATTAGTCCATGCCTTATTGAAATCGGCCGATTGGGGATATGGTTTTGATCGCCAGCAATTGCGCCGATGTGTCCAGGATTTTCTGAGGAAACTGGATAGGCCAAATCCGTTTCGAGATGGGTTACCAGGTGTTGATTGGTGTATCGCTTTCGAAAGGAGATGGAAACAAGAAATGAGCAGACGCATTGCACAAAATTTGCCAAAAAATCGTGCATTAGGTGGAACACATGATGTTGTGTTGGATTTTCACAACAAAATTAAGGAATTGACAGAAAAATACGATTTAAGAAATAAGCCACAAAATATTTTTAATTATGATGAAATAGGGTTTCAAACAGACGCAGGAACTCAAAAAGTATTATGTAAGCGTGGTGCCAGAAATCCCACAAAACTAGTTGGTTCGGTCACAAAAGGAATGTATACGGTATTGATGTGTTGTAGTGCTGTTGGGGAATTCCTCCCGATGTTTATCAATTATAAAGGCCTACACCTGTACTCTACTTGGTGTAATGATGGACCGAACAATTGCAGATATAACTGCTCACCATCGGGTTGGATGGAAGCTCCACAATTCTTGGATTGGTTTGTCAATTGTTTCATACCAGGCACAGCCGAATTGGAAGGACAAAAACTATTAATATTAGACGGTCATAATTCTCATATTTCAATAGATTTAATAGACATGGCTGTGGAAAATGATAGTAAAATTTTATGTCTTCCGTCTCACACATTGTACAACCCTTGGACGTCGGTGTGTTTAAATCTGTTAAACAGTCATGGAGAAATATTTTACGCGAGTTTTACAACGAAACAAACTACAAAAACGTCGATAAATTAATATTTCCTTCGTTAATGAAAAAGTTGTACGAATCCGGTTGCTTTTCTAGAGTTAATGCTATTCCTGGTTTTGAAGGTTCTGGGATATTTCCACTCTCTAAAGGTAAAATTGTGCGAAACACTGAAATGGTTTCAATTATCGAAGGACAGCAAGTCAAGCCTACAGATAACCCTAGTACTTCCAGTTGTAGTGTGGATTCTAACGACAAAACAGACATTTTCCCGAAAACTAGCTTAGAACTGTCATTAAAAGCGGTTTTACAAGGCAACCAAAGACAAGTACCGAGTGCAGTTAACAGAAGGAATAGGGTTTCTAGAAAGTTCGCAGAAAGCTTAACAAGCCTAGAGGTTCACGAACGACTCAGAAAAGACGCATAAGAAAAAAAATTGAAACAAGATAAATCTAAACTAATAAAAAAACAAAAAAGAAATAGAACCGCCAGTTCAAATAGAGCGAAGAAACAAAAAAAATCTCAACTAGAAAGTAGTTCTGATTGCGAAATTAGTGTCACGTTGGAAAGTGAAGATGAACTAAATTTTGATTCGAACTCGACTGATGAAGTACCAATATCTATAGAACCTGAAAATCAAGAGAATGTTGCTCCTGAAAATGGCTCGGCTATACCACCTCAAGAAAATTCTTGGGTTCTTGTAAAATATGGAGAAAAAACGCATTATATGGGGCAAGTAATAAATCTGGAAAATAACGATCATTGCATCATCAATTTTTTAAGAAAAAAAAATCTTTTCTTCGCTTTTCCACATGTAGAAGACACTCTTGAAATGTCGAACGAAAATGTTATAAAAACAATGACCAGTCCAGTTATTCAACGGGGAAAACATTACTTTGATTTGAAGGAAATTCCTTCAAATATTGTGATTGCTTAAAACATTTTTTGTTCGTTTCAGTTTTTCATATTTTTCTGATTATTTATCTCTTGCTGTTCTATTGGAATAAGATATTAGGTTTAAGATTAGAAATGTTGCAATCTAATTCTCAGACTTGTAAAAGTTTTACCAATTCAGTTATTAAAATTTCTAAGTACTTAATTTTCCTTTTTTACAAAACCACGTGTCAATGTTTGTATCCTATCGTCTATAAATGACACTTTCACTAATTTGTTTAGGGGTGTCAATGTTAACCATACATAAGGGTAACATTGACATGTGAAACTTTTAAAATGTCACGATATTTCGAAAATACAAAAAGTTCAAACAATAATATACACTCATTTCAGTGTATAAATGAGGCAACTTTGCTTTAAAAAAACTGAACTATAAGTAATAACCAAGTCAGAAAAACAACATTAAAAGAGAGTTGTGTCAATGTTAGACCTTTTACCTTATAGCTCTAAATCGGAAGTTAGGCGTATGTTCTCTTAGGTAGAGGTAATTGATGGTTACCCGGGGTTTCAAGCTGACTAATAAACAAAATAGATATTTGCAATTACTCTAAACTAAGATAATACCAAACAAAACAATCAATATAAACTTTAAACAAAACCAAAATACAATTACTCTATTGAAACCAAACACATTTACGAATGCTTCTTGGCACAGGCTTCCAACCAACTCGTGCCCTCAACTATGCTTTTTATAGTAGCTAAGGAAAATGTTAACGGACAGCTAAAAGTAATGTATCAATATACATACGTTAAAGTAAAGCAATACATAAGTAAAGTAAAGTACTTAAAATACTTAGTTCTTTTGGGTTTTGTCAATGATGTATTCGAATTTATGTTTATACAAATCTAAACGTTTCGATAACAATTATAGTCATCTTTCTCCTCTTTTAGGAATGTTTAAGAAGTTGAAACAATTTTATGAAATATGAAAATTGAAAACGCATTTTCTCTTAATATAGCAGCCTGATAAACGTATAAATATAACGATGGAATACAATTTTAATAAAGAGTAACTAGATAGTTGATAAATTAAATATTATTAAACTGCCTTAAACACGACAAAGCAGAACATCTTCCAATGTCGTAGTTCTACGTCCCTTTTACTACTCTATTAAGTGACTCAATAATCCTTTGTATAACATCTTGTTTACAATTTATTTTATTTACAATTGGATTTTGCTTGTAATGTTAATAGAAGTAATGTTTTATTCGAAAGAATGTTTTACATTTTATAATGCTTAGCATCAATGGCGGAAATTTACATGCAATTATTTGTATGCATCATGAGTTTTGTTTGTCATGTTTAGTTTTACTGAACACTTCAGGAAGTGGACGAACATTTCCTTTAACAATTACTATAAGCAGATTTTTTGTGTTCGATCCTTTACTTTATGCTTAACTAATACGTGTTTGAAAAGTGTTAATTATAAGTATATATATATATATATATATATATATATATATATATATATATATATATATATATATATATATTGTTTATATATATATACCTTTAACAATTACTATAAGCAGATTTTTGTGTTCGATCCTTTACTTTATGCTTAACTAATACGTGTTTGAAAAGTGTTAATTATAATATATATATATATATATATATATATATATATATATATATATATATATATATATATATATATATATATATATATTTATATATATATATCAAAAAAGGAAAAGGCCACGTATTTCATTCCCTCCCCAGTCAGCTTTCCGAGCTCCTTCAGTCACAATCGTGGATTCCCAGCATACATACATACATTACGTATGCAATTTATTTGTAGATTATTGAAAGATTTTTATAAAAATCGTAAAAATTAATAAATAATTTTTTTTACATAAAAATCGTAAAAATGAATTATCATATCACAATTTTTATCAAAAAAATTGAAATGTTTTATTTGAAAGGCAAACAAAAAAAACACTTGTTCATACCTACCATCAGATTCAAGGAATTGCTACAGTCCGGGACATGGCTCTAAAACTCTGACGTCTGAAGAGGTAGAGGGATAAATTCTGCATAGAGACTCGACTCACGCTTGATATCATAGGCGTGCGTAGTGTTATTTATATACACAAGATAACGTAAAACGACAATTATTTTTTACATTTGCAAATTACGTTTGATTTTGCGTATATATTTTTTATAAGAAAAGCTTGGGTTTCTAAAATTTCGAAGTTTTAAAAAGCTGCTTAACGCATTAAGTTTTATTTATAAAATACGGTGAACTAAGTTTAGGCCACTGAATAATACCTTCAACGAAGATAGAATGTTATGCACAACACACATTTTGTGCGCGATAAACCGCACGCGACCTTCGCGTTGAAGGAATTCCAATCGCTGAACTCAGTATTGGCGAGTTTCGGAAATAAAATGGATTTTTAATGATATATGAATATGACTTATTAAAAAGATGAAATGTTAATATTTAATGCTTCAAAAATGTTAATTACGTTATCATTATATTTTTATGGTATTACTATTATATTATTTTCAATATTTATATATTAATATTATTAATATGAGCACGCCGGAATACCGAATTTATCCCTCTGCCTCTTCAGACGTCGGAGTTTTAGAGCCATGCCCAGGACTGTACATTTAAAAGCGGAAGTTGTAAGGAAAGTGCTGGAGTGCTGTTTCCTCGTATCGTCTACTGTTTGTTTTGACGGACTTGTTCATATCTACCATCAGCTTCAAGGAATTGCTACAGCCCGTGACATGGCTCTAAAACTCCGACGTCTGAAGAGGTAGAGGGATAAATTCCGCATAAAAACTCGACTCACGCTATATCATAGGCGTGCGTAGTGTTATCTTTACACACAAGATAACGTAAAACGACAATTATTTTTTACATTCGCAAATTGCGTTTGATTTTACGTATATATTTTTTATAAAAAAAGCTTGGGTTTTTAAAATTTCGAAGTTTTAAAAAGATGCTTGACGCATTAAGTTTTATTTATAAAATACGGTGAACTAAGTTTACGCCGCTGAATAATACCTTCAACGAACATAGAATGTTATGCACAACACACATTTTGTGCGCGATAAGCCGCACGCGACCTTCGCGTTGATGGAATTCCAATCGCGGAACTCAGTATTGACGAGTTTCGGAAATAAAATGGATTTTTAATGATATATGAATATGACTTATTAAAAGGATGAAATGTTAATATTTAATGCTTCAAAAGTGTTAATTATGTTTTCATTATATTTTTATGTTATTATTATTATATTATTTTCAATATTTATATATTAATATTATTAATATGAGCACGTCGGAATACCGAATATCCCTCTGCCTCTTCAAATGTCGGAGTTTTAGAGCCATGCCCAGGACTGTACATTTAAAAGCGGATGTTGTAAGGAAAGTGCTGTAGTGCCGTTCCTTCGTATCGTCCACTGTTTGTTTTGACGGACTTGTTCATATCTACCATCAGCTTCAAGGAATTGCTATATTTAAAAGCGGATGTTGTAAAGAAACTGCTGAAGTGCTGTTTCTTCGTATCGTCTACAGTTTGTTTTGACGGACTTTATGAATATTATATTACTGCTTCCCGCAAAATTATTTTATTATATTTCCCATTCCAGTGGCAGTGGCAACTGTTTCTGGTTCTAGTCAGTGTGTGGTGTGTGTGTAACTAACCTGGTGAAAATCAGATATTATTAAAAATGCCGAAAATAAAAAAGTGTAAAAATCAACAAATCCGCGAATGGATATCAAAATCTGAACACCTCACTACTGATGGAAAAACAATTTTTAGTCAAGTCTGTTCTAAACACGTAAGTTAATTAATTTATTTCAATGCTTTTATCCTTAAACTTAAAAAAATCAAAATACAAGGTTTTAAGCGAAAAAAAGTTTCAAGTGGACCAGCACCTAAGCACAACTGCACATAAGGAAAATGCAAAAAAGCAGAAGGTGACTTTACGACAATTACTTTTAGGTGAAAGTCAACCAGTACACGATAATTTTGTTTTTGATATGTGTGAGGCTTTCTTGTCAGCAAATATTCCATGGACAAAAATAGAAAATGCCAAGTTTAATTCGTTTTTAGAAAAATATTGCAAACGTAAAATTCCAAACGAATCCACATGGTAACTGCCATAATTTGCATAATTTTCTTTTATACTTCGTTTTGCAGCAAATATAAAAAATCCGAATTGAGATTAGTGAAAGTGATATTTGGATTTCAGTTGACGAGACAACTGACTTGCGAGGAAATGCTGTGGCAAATATGATTGTAGGAACACTTAGAGCAACTGAATTTTGCAAACCGTATCTAGGAAAAACAGGGGTAATTATGTTTGATAATAAGTTAGATCGATCATTGTATGTGCGATTGAAAAATAAATCCATACCTCAACAAAATGAAATAAGATTTCTAGGCGTTACACTGGATAATCAGTTGAAGTGGTTTAACTACTGTATTCAGTTGCGAAAAAAATTAAGTTCAATTTGTTATCTAATAAGGCATTTGAAATCACAGGTATCTATTGATGTTATAAAGACGTTTTATTTTTGTAATGTCCAATCTACTCTGCTTTATGGTATTATGTTTTGGGGCTCAAGTTCTTATTTAAAAGATGTTTTTGTCACACAAAAACAAATTATTAGGTGCATTGTTGGTGTACAACCATGCACTTCAGCTAAAAATTATTTCTTACAACTTCAAATATTAACGGTTCCATCGTTATACATATACTCTTTAGTTATGTTTGTGAAAAAGAACTCTAACCTTTTTGATAAAAATTCTGCAAACTACAACGTTATGACTACACGCAATTGTGATAATTTGAGTATTCCATTACACAGAACGACTAGATATAAAAAAGGGCCACATTATTCTTGTGTAAAAGCATTTAATTCACTACCAGGGGCTATTAAAGCTATAACAAATGCAAATAAATTTAAACATGCTGTCAAACAACATCTGATCTCTAAGTGTCTGTATAATGTAAATGATTTTTATAATTAGCCATCTTTTTTTGTTTTTGTTTGTGTTTTTTGTGTGTTTTTTTTGTTTTTTGAGTTTTTCTGAGTATCTTTGTATATTGACAATGTCGATGTTCACTTTGTTTGAATTATTATGACAATAAATAGTATTATTATTATTATTATTATTATTATTATTATTATTATTCTTACATCAAACGTTTTGGAGAAAACCACTTCTAATACCGTAGCAAGACTTGTTAATGATTTGCTGCGTAAGTGTTTATTTTTAACATCGAGTTTAAATTTTTTCTTCATGTTTTGGATAAAAAATGTTTTATTTAGGTGTGCTTCAGGAGGTAATGAAAAAAGAGAGCTGCATACATGTTAAAAGCTGCTAAAAATTTACAAGTGTTTTATCCAGATTTGCTACACTTTACTTGCCTTGCACATGGCTTAAATTTAGTTGCAGAGATTGTGAGAAATGAATATCCCATAGTCCATAAATTAATCTCGTGCAATAAGAAAGTATTTTTTAAAGTACCGCTTCGTAGAGAAGTATACGCAGAAAAATATCCAAACATTAAGTTACCACCAGAACCGATTCTAACGCGTTGGGGCACTTGGCTTGAGGCAACAATGTTTTACGAGAAAAATTTTAATGACATAAAAAATGTATGTACAATAATTATTTAAAACATCAAAATTCTGAATTTTAGCAATTAAAAAAAAATTGTTTTAGGTAATTGATAGTTTCGACAGCTCACAATCAGCAGCAATAAAAGAAGCACAAGAAGCATTTAATAATGACAAAATACAAAATCAATTAGCTTACATTGCCACTAACTTCGCAGTACTGATTAAAACAATTAAAGCACTAGAATCGGCAGGTGAATCACTAGTGCAAAATTTGGAGAAAATAGCAGTTATTCGCAAATCTTTATTAGCAAATGCACCAGGGATAGTTGCTAAAAAAGCATATAATAAACTTGAAGCTGTTCTAACAAAAAATCCTGGATTGAAACTTTTAACTCAAATATCCGAGGTTTTGAATGGCTCCAGTTCAATACACTGCAGCATAGAAGTAGAAAAGTTGCCCGTCTATAAATATGCACCTGTAACAACGTGTGATGTAGAAAGATCGTTTTCGCGATATAAAAATATCTTATCAGACAGCAGACAAAATTTTACGCCCGAAAACTTGGAAAAGTATCTTATTTGTCATTTTAATTGTAAGTAAACTGCATGTATGTGTACCAAAACACTATTAAATAAAAAAATGCTTTGTCTTGATTTTAATTTTTTAATGCATATGCGCATATTTAAGTGCACATTTATAATTTTTAGATGCATGAATATTTGGACTTTTTAAATGCATATAAATCCGACCTTTAATTATATGTTTAAGTAAAACAAATATTGTAGACGTTTCGTATAATTTAGTGCTTTATACAGAGCTTTATTTACAATAATTGATATTAAACAATATTACTATCAGGAGCAAGATTTACCAAATCTTGTAAGGCACGATACAAGATTAAAAGTTATTTAATAACTTACTCCGAGTGGAAATTACATAATTGTGTATAAATTTATATAAAAATGTCACAAGGTAACAGCATAGATGCTCAATAAATTAATTTTATGCATTTTTTGTGTTAATACAGATTTTCACCAAGTGATATCAAAATCGTTATTTATGCATCAATTTCGTTGGAGAAACGTCTCAAACCATTGCATCGATGCTCAATTAGTGAATTTTATGAATTTTTCGTGACCATATGGATCTTGAGCAAGAGATGTTAAAACCTTATTTAAACACCAATTTTTGTGAAAAGCATCCCAACGGTAAATTTTACTATTTTTTTTTGGCCATATGAATTTTAATTAAATGATGTCAAAACCGTGATTTATGCACCAATTTTGTTGAAAAGACGTTCCAGAGCATTGTGTCGATGTCTAATAGGTAAATTTATTGCATTTTCCGTGACCATATGGGTTTTGGCCAAGAAATGTCAAAATCGTTGTTTATGCACCAGTTTAATTGAAAAATTATCCAAAAGCATTGGACTCATTGCCCAGTAAGTGAACTTAATGCATTTTCCGCAACTATGTCGATTTTTACCAAGAGATGTCAAAATCATTACTTATGCACCAATTTTTTGCAAAAAACGTAGTGATGCCCAATGCGTAAATTTTATTCATTTTTTGTGAACATATGAATTTCTAGTGAGATGGCAATCGTTATTTGTGCACAAACGTCCCAAGGTGTTGTATCGATTCCTAATAATTAAATTTAATGTAATTTCCGTAACCTTGTGGATTTTAACCAAGAGATGTCAAAATCGTTATTTATGCGCCAATTTCTTTAGAAGACCCTATAAGTGAATTTGATGTATCTTCTATGACCATATAGATTTTGATCATGAGATGTCAATGTAGTTACTTACGCACCATTTCTTTAGAAAAACAACGCGTTGTATTTTTCTGACCATATAGATTAAAAAACCAAGAGATGTCAAAATCGTTATTTATGAACCAGTTTTCTTAGAAAAACGTCAAAAATTCTCGTTGCCCAATAAGTTAATTTAAAGCATTTTCCTTGATCATAATCATTTCGGCTACGATATTGTAAAATCGTTATTAGTGCACCAATTTTTCGAGGGAATATGAATGTTTACTAGATCTCAAAATTATTATTTATGAAGCCATTTTGTTTACAAAATCCTTATTTATGCTCCAATTTATTTGGAGAGACATCCGAAAGCATTGACTCGCTGCCCAATAGGTAAATTTTATGCATTATCTGTTACCATACGGATTTTGACCAAGAGATGTCAAAATTGTTATTTAAGTACCAATTTTATTTCAAAAGCATCCCATAGCATTGTATAGATGTTCAATACGTAAATTTATTAAATTTCCTTGCACCATATGGATTTTGGACAAGAAATGTCAAAATAGCTACTTAAACACCAATTTACTTGGAAAAGCGTCCCAAAGTATTGAATTTTTTGTGACCTAATGAATTTTGGCTGAGATTAAATGCTCGTCAGTTATGCACTAATTTTGTTAAAAAAACGTCCAAAAGAATTGTATCTATGACCAATAAGTAAATTTAATGTATTTTCCATGGCCACGTGAATGTTGGTTGACCTGAGTAAAAATCGCTATCCATGCTCCCAAGTTTGTTGAAAAAACGCCCCAAAGCATTGCATCGTTGCACAATAAGTAAATTTAAAGCGTTTCTCTTGACCACGTGGATTTTGACCAAAAGCCAACATGGGTATATATGCACAAATTCGCTGGAAACATGTTTGAACGTATTTCATTGTTGCCCAATGGTTGAATAAAACAAATTTTATCAATTGTGTAGCATCGTTTGTTATTTCTTTCTTTAAGCATGAAATAACTTCTCTATAACACATAAGATTACTATTTTTCTAATTATTAACAGTAATATATTAAGTGCATTGTGACTTGCCGACAATACTGGTTAACGGAATATATGAGCTTTTATTGCAACAAGATTGAATGCATCCTTAGCTAGTATAATCGAAGCAAAGGAAATGTGCACGAAATATATTTTACTTGACCATTGCATTGCATTGCAAGCTTAATAAAGAAAAGTAGTAAAAAATTAATCTTGTCTATCGAGTAGTTTCAGTCACAAACAGACACACACACACACATACACACACACACACACACACACACACACACACACACAGTCACACAGGCACACAGGCATACAGTCACACAGACACAGACACATAGACACACAGACACACAGATACACAGACACACAGACACACAGACACACAGACACACAGACAAACAGACACACAGACACACAGACACACAGACACAGAGACACACAGACACACATAGACACACAGACACACAGACACACAGACACACAGACACACAGACACACAGACACACAGACACACAGACACACAGACACACAGACACACAGACACACAGACACACAGACACACAGGCACACAGACACACAGACAGACACACAGGCACACAGACACACATATACACAGACATACAGACACAGACACACAGACACACAAACACTCAAACACACAAACACACAAACACACAAACACACAAACACACAAACACACAAACACAAACACACAAACACACACACACACACAGTGCGCTAGAGTACAGACGTGTTTAACTTTTCTCCTGCGTTTATGTGATTTAAAAACGTGGTATTAAGGCAGTTATACGGTTAGTGAGTGTTTTAAAGAACAGTTATACTGACAGTCAAAGGTAAATCCCTTTTTTACATAATTTCTTTTTTTTTTACGCGAAAAGACGCTTTAAATTCTGTGCTGTTAAAATTTTCGTTGAAATATTAAAGTAAAATAGGAATCTTATTTATATATTTACATGCGGAAACGATAACGCACTATCACAACCTTTCACCTTTACCTTGTGTTTGTTAAATTTTATATGGAATGTTTTTCCTGTTTTTCCTTTTTTTCACTTAAGTAGCTTCCTTCTGTATGTCTTCCCAATCAAGCACTCTTGGCACTTCTGACGACAGGGGTACTCGAGAAACAATCATAACGATGGCATCTATAGAAAACTTACCTGTTAATCATGCCAGATCGTATTCTAATGTTGCATCAACGTCTAATTATATATTTCCTAAGAAAGATCAAGCTGTTATTTTCCGGCAGTCAACGGGCTTATCGTTAAAGATTACGTTCTTGCACTAGGAAATGTTATAAATGCTAAAAACATTTTGTTCGCATCACGAATGAGTAATAACAGAATTTGTATCTATTTATCATCAAAAGAACTTGTACACACATTTATGGAAAAATATGGAGGTGTTGACATAAATGAAATTTTTATCGCGGCTAGAAAATTAATATTGCCTGCAAAGAGAATTGTCTTATCTAACGTACCACCCTGCATTCCCCACAGTGTAGTTGAATATGAACTGAAGAGAAATAATTTAGCATTAGTATCTCCACTGTCTTTTATTAGTGCTGGAATAGGTTTGCAAGAGTACTCACATGTGTATAGCTTTCGACGTCAGGTTTTTGTGGCAAATAATCCTGGAAGCGAAACCTCTATACCAACGTCAGTATTAATTAATTTTGAAGAGGAGGATTATAGGATTTTCTTATCAGATGATAAAGTAAAATGTTTTATATGTAAAGAAGAAGGCCACATAGCATCAAAATGTACACACACTGAAGACACACCGATACATACACCGTCTGCATCGCAAAAGCGTCCACATCCACCTACTGAATCCACCACGAACTCCAACCGTTTGCAAGATTTGGATGAAATTCAGATATTATCCGACCACGACCTCAACAATGAAGCAACGGACTCTGATACAAACAGTCAAAAATGTGGAAAAGAAGCCGATGGCTTTATAAAGCCAACGAAGATTGGTACTCAATTGACAACTAAAAAACGTAAAGTGGATCCGCCGTCACCGATAGAATTTTACGATGAAATGAAGGATTTATGGTCAAAAGAAGACAATTTAGTGCTTGACTACATTACATTCTCTGAGCTTTTAAATCGTGTAAAAGGCTGCAATACCCCCTTAAACATTGTAAGGAAATACACGGAAAATGTTGATGATATCATTGAACTAATAAAACAAGTAATTCCTAAATTCTCGCAAAGGAGTACATAAGAACGCTGTAAACGACTCATTAATTATATAAAGAGAGACTTAAACAAGGAAAGTGCATCAACCTCACAAGTAGAATCTCGCATAGAATCTTTTGAGGAACGTAGATTATCAGTAGAAAGCACTGAAAGCACATACTAATATCCTCCAGTATGGAAAGAGAAAATTTAAAGATAATTACTCTTAATGCTAAGAGCTTAAGAAATGATTTTAAATGCATTGAACTAAACACGTTTCTAAACATACATTTGCCAGATGTCATTTTACTTCAAGAATCCAATTTTTCAGATTTACCTCCTGCACTAAACACTGGGTCTTACATTTTTTTTATAAACAAACACACTACAAATTACAGCGGAACAGTTATTGGTGTCAAAAATAATTTGAGCATAAAATAATAGATCACAGTATCCTGGTTGATTCATACTTGCAAAAATTAACAATGAATATTAATAATTCAACCTGGGTTATTTTTAATGTGTATGTCCCTCATAATAACGACGCTGCTACTAACGTTTTGTCGACTTTAAATTCACTTTCCAGAATTGCTAACAGTAGTGACAAAATAATCATTGGTGGTGATTTTAACTGCACGGAAAACCCACGTTTAGATCGGAGTGGCTCTTTTGAAAAGAATCTTAACTTTTCAAACGATTTCAGTATCTTCATCAAGAAAGCAAGATTGTCAGATTGCTGAAATTTTTTCAATAAAGGTAAAGGCGGATTCACATACTTTACAAAAGGCAAACCAAGCACAGCTTCACGGCTTGATAGAATATATTGTTCCAATAATTTAGTGCCTCTTTTAAAGTCGGTCGCTTTACACAGTTCCTTTTCAGACCATTTAGCAGTTTCTGTTTCTTTCAAAACAACTAAAATTGTTAACCTGCCACCGTATTGGAAATTCAACAATTTTTTACTCGAAGATAAACAGTTTCTAGATATAATGAGAACTTTTTTAGTGTCCGAATGTGCTGATTGTAACAACGCAATCAATATCACGTCGTGGTGGAACCAACTCAAGCTAAAAATTAAAGATATGGTAATTTTGTACCAGAGACAAAGCAAACAAAAAAAATACCAGGACATACACAAACTACAGAAACAGGTACAGACATTTACTAACAACAAAAGTGACAATACCGAAAAGGAAAAATTACTAGAATTAATCGAGAAAACGAAAAATGCGTACTATAGATCTAGTGAGAGGAAATTAAGGACCACAAAATACCACATACTTGCTCAACGTGACCGACCAACTGTAAACAAGGAGCTATAATCAATTTTTAAACCCCTATCCATTTTAAGACACAACAACGATGTCATCGAAGATACATCAAAGTTATGTGAAATCGTAAATAATCATTTCCGTAAAATGTTCGAGAAAAAGAAAATAAAAGTGAATAACTCAAACTCATTATATAAAAACCTCCGTACTCTATCTGAGAATGACAGGCGAACGTTAGACCAACAGATAACACTAGATGAACTAACAGTAGCGCTTAAGTCTCTGAATGTACACAGCGCACCTGGCATAGACGGCTTAACTGCTCAGTTTTATATTTCTTTCTGGGACATTTTAAAACATAAATACCACTCAATGGTACAGAAAGCAATCGAAATGAAACAACTGCCTCGTTCGTCCACCAAGGCAGTAATCAGTCTGTTACCGAAAAGTGGCGACCTAATGGAAATAAGTAACTGGCGACCCATCTCCCTGTTGTGTACTGATTATAAAATTTTTTCCAAAGTTTTATCTACAAGATTATCGAGCATTATTTCAAACGTAATCTCTCCGGGCCAAAGTTATGCAATCCCAAATAGGTCAATGTATGACGCCATACATCTACATAGAGAATTAATAAACTATGCCAACCAAGCAAATGTACCGCTAGCAGTTATTAATCTAGATCAAAAGTCAGCTTTTGACAAAATCAGTCACGAATATTTATTTTATGTATTGAAAAAAATGAATTTCGGAAATGGTTTTATAGAAAGTGTAAAACTGCTATACACTAATACAATCAGTCATGTCAGACTAGGTTCACTACTAACGAGCGCTCTTAATTTTGAGACCGGCATTAGACAGGGTTGCCCATTATCTGGTCCCCTTTTCTCGATCGCCATCGAACCATTACTTACATTACTGCGAACTCTTCTCACAGATTTTCCTCTTCCCAGTGCTCAGACTCCAAAAAATATAACGGTTAGTGCGCACGCGGACGATGTCTCTACATTCTTTTCCAGCAATGATTTTAATACCGTAGTGCAATGTTACCGTATATACGCGGAACAATCTGGTTCAGAACTAAACTTAAATAAGTGTAAAGGTTTATGGGCAGGTGCTTGGAAGAAAAGGAAAGATACCCCGTTAAATATCACTTGGTCAACGGAAATAAAAATACTGGGAATCACGTTGTCGAATGATCAGTTGCTAGATTCGTCTGAAGCATTCACCAAGTTATCACATGTATTGAATAATACTCTTATGAAATGGAGAAGAAGATTACCAGCATTATCTATTATTGGTCGAAAAACGTAATCAATCAATTCGTAGCACCAAAATTATGGCACACTCTTCATTGTCTACCAATTACACATCAACAACAACTGCAATTACAAAAGAAAATTACCGATTACATGTGGACGGGAAAACACTGGACTTCCGAGATGCATTTGCATGTCCCCATTATGCAAGGCGGTTTAGGTTTAGTACACATCCCATCCAAAATAAAGATGTTAAGAATGTGGTTAGCAAACAAACTACTGCAGGAAAAGGAAAAAGTGGATTGGCAGATTATTGTTGAACACAACTTAAGATTGGCAGACTCCTTGGGATTAACGTGGCAATGGATGTTTCTCGAAAAAGGATTACCACGAGAACATAAACTATCAAACATGGTAATGGACGTAATCAATGTAACGCAAAATAACGAATGCAGTGTAGAGGGATTTGATCCAGCAAATATTCCAACAATTGCATCCAAATTGGCACCTCAAAGCGTTCCTCCAGTTTTTCATCGTTTTGGCAATATCTAGGATTTACAACCCTCAATGACTTTCGCTGCAACGGAATGTGGTTAGAAGAAAATTCCTTCCTCCAACGTCTTCAAGCGCCATGTGCTCTAGTAGAAAACGAACTGCTGAAGCACTTCAGAAGAATAAAAACTATATGTAACGAACTGTTTCTAGAAAAAGTTCCAGAACAGTGCTATAACAATAAATATTTGGTATTCACATATAAAAACATGCATTATCAGTTAAAATCTAACACTAGGAAACAACTGGAACGCAAGTTAACAACAACTTTTTAACCTAAAGGAGGAACATATTTTAGAGAATCTACTGGAACTCAGAAGCTACTCATTGGCGATCTTTCTCCAACTCATTAACCTCCGGGAACGTATTTGAAATTGCTTGGAGATTCTCAAAAAATTGATTAGCGGATCCAATCTTTTTAAAACACGCCAATTTAAGAAACGTTGATACATGCCAACAATGCACATCAGCGAAGTGTGATTCAGTACACATGATATTAGACTGTCCTAAAATACAAGAAATTTGGAGACTAGTATCCGACATGGTGAAACAATGTTTAAAAATTACACAAATACCAAAAACGTCGTACGTATGCGGTTTGAGAGGCAACTCACACGGTCACTCAATTGCTAACTACCTGATTAATCTAGCAATATTACGATAAACAGCATGAAAAATGATAGTCATAATGCAAACTTTAAGTCATCCTTCACCACCCGACTGCGAAACAGAATTATGATGGATTTCTACTGGAATCTGGGGAAAGGAACCATTGAAAATTTTAAAGCAAGATGGTGTATTAACAATGTGTTGTGTGAAGTCAATGATACTGAATCATTAGTGTTCAATCGATATATTGACGACTCAATTAAAACACAATTTATACATTTATAATATGACAATTATTTTGTCATGATTACCATTTTATAGTATAAATACCTTGTAAATATTTGTACAGTTTTAATAAACATAATAATAATAATAATAATAATAATAAAAACACAAACACACAAACACAAACACAAACACACAAACACACAAACACACAAACACACAAACACACAAACACACAAACACACAAACACACAAACACACAAACACACAAACACACAAACACACAAACACACACAACACACAAACACACAAACACACAAACACACAAACACACAAACACACAAACACACAACACACAAACACACAAACACACAAACACACAAATCCACAAACCCACAAACCCACAAATACACAAACACACACACACACACCCACCCAGCCACACACGCACACAGCAAGCACACACGCACGCACGCGCGCGTATACATAGACACATAGACACACAGACACACAGACACACAGACACACAGACACACAGACACACAGACACACAGACACACAGACACACAGACACACAGACACACAGACACACAGACACACAGACACACATACACAGAGACACACTGACACACAGACACAAACACACAGACACCACAGACACACAGATACATAGACACACAGACACACAGACACACAGACGCACAGACACACAGACACACAGACACACAGACACACAGACACACAGACACACAGACACACAGACACACAGACACACAGACACACAGACACACAGACACACAGACACACAGACACACAGACACACAGACACACAGACAAACAGAAACAGACACACAGACACATAGGCACAGACACACAGACACACAGACACACAGGCACAGTCACACAGACACACAGACACAGAGACACACATACACACAGACACACAGATACACAACACACAGACACACATACACACAGACACACATACACACAGACACACAGACAGACAGACACACAGGCACACAGACACACATATACACAGACACACAGACACACAGACACACAGACACACAGACACACAGACACAGACACACAGACACACAGACACACAGACACAGACACACAGACACACAGACACAGAGACACATAGACACACAGCACACAGGCATACGGTCACACAGACACAGACACACAGACACACGGATACACAGACACACAGACACACAGACACACAGACACACAGACACACAGACACACAGACACACAGTCACACAGACACACAGACACACAGACACACATACACACAGATACACAGACACTCAAACACACAGACACACATAGACACACAGACATACAGACAAACAGACACACAGACACACAGTCACACAGATACACAGACACACAGGCACACAGACACACAGACACACAGACACACAGACACACAGACACACAGACACACAGACACACAGACACACAGACACACAGACACACAGACACACAGACACACAGACACACAGACACACAGACACACAGACACACAGACACACAGACACACAGACACACAGACACACAGACACACAGACACACAGACACACAGGCACACAGGTAGACGCGCACACGCGCACACGCGCTCACGCATACACGCACACAAACACACACACACTCACACACACACTCACACACACACTCACACACACACACACACACACACACACACGCACACACACACACACACACACACACACACAAGCATACAAACACACACACACACGTACGCACGCACGCACCCACGCACGCACTTATGCACGTTCGCACGCACGCACGCACGCACACGCACACACACACACACACACACACACACAAACACACGTCGAAAAGGCCTAGATGGTTTTAAAAATACTGCAGTCGGTTATATCCTTTGAAAACTGTATTAATTTGGATTACGAGAACAACACAGCGCGGTTCGCGTACAAGAAACTGAAAACCACGAATTTTAGAAATAGCGTATCACAACAAATATAATCAGTCCTTTTACGATAAGATTGATAAAGAAATACGATTATTTCACATATAGTACACAACAGGGAGTTCCATTACAAAGGCCATAAAATTTAGTTTTTGTCTCTCACCATACAGCCAAAGTTTTTTAACGCAATCTATCCATAGAGACTTTTAACAAACGAGCCAATTGTAAAAATTATAATATAAATCAGGTAGTAGATACAGATTTACAAACATGGTAAACGAAATGGTAACCATTAATTTAAAATCAGGATATTTAATATGTTCGAAACAGTATGTTGTGTCCAAAACCAAAACATTATAAAATGTAGTTTTGCGTATTACAGCTATATGTCCAGTCTTTTTCCCAATCAGTTTGGTCTGTAAATGAAGGTATTCAATGTGGCAAGCGTAATGTAGTGTTCAATACCAAAAACAAAAGTTGTTGTCTATCACAATAGAACCAAACTTCGGAGCCTGATAACCTATGTACTTGAAAATCAATAGGCGCTATATATCAAGTTTCAAAAGTATATGACGTTCTTATACCGAGATAACGTGCGTACGAAAAACGCATTTTTCAATACTACAAACGATCTTGACAATACTATAAATTCTTGCAACGATTCTGTAAAAACTATTATGAATAAAAAATTCCCTTTCATTTTTACGTTTACTCAAACGAAATTGATGCATAAACCAAGGGTTTGATATATCTTGGTCCAAATGCACGTAGTCGCCGCAAATTCAATTCTTGGGTATCGATCTAACGCGTTTGCATTGGTGCTTAAATAACTGTTTTGACAACTTTTGGTCGAGATGCACGTGTTCACCGAGAATGCATAAAATCCACTTCTGGGGCATCAAAATAATGTGTTTGAACGTTTTCCCAACGAAATTTGTTGATAAGTAACGAGTTTGACATCTATTGGTCAAAATGCAGGTAATCCCCAAAATGCACAAAATTCACTTCTTGGGCATAAAGCTAACGTGTTTGAAAGTTTTTTCAAAGAAATTGGCACATAAATTACAATTTTGACATCTCTTATCTAATATTCATGGAGTCACGGAAAATGTATTAAAATAACGTATTAGGCTACGATACCATGCTTAGGGTGGCTTTTCCAACAAAATTGTTACATAAATAAGGATTTTCACATCTCGTGGTGAAAATCCACGTGTTCAAAGAAAATGCATAAAATGCACTTATTGAGCAACGATGCAATACTTTGGAATATTTTTCCAACGTAATTGGTGCAAAAATATAAATTTTCACATCGCTTGGCTAAGATACATGTGATCGCAAAAATGCATTAAATTTACTTATTGAAGATCGATGCAATGTTTTGAGACCTTTTTCCAACGTACTTGGTGCATAAAGAACGAATTCGACATCTAATGGCCAAAATCTACACGGTCACGGGAAATGCACAAAATGTACTTATTGGACTACGATTAATGCTTTGGGATCTATTACCAACGAAATTGGTGCATAAATAACGATTTTGACATCTCTTAGCCAATATTCATAGGTTCACGGAAAATGTATTAAAATAACATATTGGCCAACGATTAGGGTGGTTTTTCCAACAAAATTGCTACATAAATAAGGATTTTGACATCTCTTGGTGGAAATGCATTAAATCCACATATTAAGCAGCGATGTAATAGTTTGAGACGTTTTTCCAACGAAAATGGTGGTCGCGAAAAGTGCATTAAATTTACTTATTGGATATCGATGCTTTGAAACCTTTTCCCAATGTAGTTGGTGCATAAAGAACTAATTTAACATATATTGGCCAAAATCTAAATGGTCACGGAGAATGCATAAAATGTACTTTTTGGACTTACCAACGAAATTGGTGCATAAATAACGATTTGGGCATCTTATGGACAAAATCAGTATGGTTAGGGAAAATGCATAAAATTTACCTATTCGATATCGAGCCGAAACGTTGGGATGTTTCCGCAAAGAAATTGGTCTATAAATTACCAGTTTGGCTTCTCTTGCAGAAAATACACATGGTGACTGAAAATCCAAGTATTTCACACCTTCGGAATCGAATTAATGCATTTAGCTACATAATGCTTTCTGGAGTTTGCTTCGTCTTTATGGATTTTCTTCTATTAATACGTTTCGACGGATCTTGAAATAACGTGGGCTGGCTTAGTAAAACTATACCTAATGACTAATTCATTATAAATGGTAAAACGATTTCAAAAATCAATATCATCGTATCTCATCAAAGACGTATGTAATCGCTATACTCATGCGAATGCTAATAAGTACTTAATACTTATACCTTTCCTTATACGAATGCTAATAAGCAATTTATACTATATTCTTCATCTAAAACCTGATTAGTTCAGGGTAAGGTTTGGAAGGCAACCGGTGTTAATTTGATTAGTTCATACGTTTAACCACTTGTTTCTCGACTGTCCATTTCCACGTTGGGCTCTGCAATAATATATTAGTCTGGTACCTGTTTGATACTGCGCGAAGCCAATATTCTTCGCTATATGTTCCTCGTACCTCTGGAAGCTATTTTAAGCTAAATGTTCAAATTTCTTTATTTAATATAATTAAGAGCTACATTGTAAAGAGCTCAGGTCGTACAATCATAAAGTACCTCACAACTACAGTGAAGTTAATGACTGAATTATTTTGTTTTACATGATATAACTGCATTACACTCACTATTTCAATGCTTTTCTTATTTTTAGATTTTACTTAAATTTTGAGTATAAAATTAGAACAAAAACAGGTCTTCATAACATTCTGTAAGGTAATAAAGTGATCACTGTCTTACCAATATAAAATATGTGTTTGGCTAACTAACACAATTAATTGTACCATACCTAAATTTAAGCAACATATTCCATCCAACGATAGTAAATGTATTAGAACAGATTACGCAATTTAGATCTGGAACTAGCTCACCACAACTAAGCAGATTAATATAATTGAACGATTAAAAGCACAACAAAACTACGCACGACGACGAAATAACCAAATATAGATACATTGTTGTACAACGTATCAAAATATAACTTGGATCACGCAACGCAGAGTATGTTAGCCAAAAGCTACCATCGAACGAAATAAATCTTCCAGTATGTAATGAGGATGCGGAGAACTCTATATCCACCAAAAAAGAACATATTTACAGAGGAACTATAGGCTCTAAAGGTGCTTCCGGCAAGGAAAACGCAACGGTAGTCATGGGCATTGACGACTGCTGTAATGAAACAAAGAAGCTGAAAGAGGATCCGGCCTATCAAACTACCTACGACTTACTTAGAAAAAACTACAAGGATGAAGATCAAGGTAACAAACTTCGATCCAGAAACGCAATACAACACGGCAAAATCATCAAATTTGCCAAAATTTTATGGTTTACCAAAAATACACAAGAACGAAGTTCCTTTGAGACTGGTTGTTAGCAGTATTGGATCACCACTTCATAAAATAGAAAGATACCTAGCGGCTCAACTACAACCGCACAGCGAGAGGGCGAAACCTTAAGTGAAGAATGCAAGCCTCTTCATCGAGTCAATAGATAATACTAGTGAGCTTTGAAGTGGTTTACCGACGTACCCATAGAGAAAACACTAACCATCATTAAGAACTTCAATCCACAAGAGGACATAGCGAATTTAACAGAATACTGCCTCAGGACACACCCACTACATTTACCAAGAGCAACGGTAAAAACAAATAGAAGGCGCACCAATGGGGTCACCAGTTTCATCAATGATTGCAAGTCTATTTCTGCATGACTTCAAACTAGAGCCTTGAAAACGGTTACGAGATCGAGAAGATTAGTAAACGCAGCCTACGTTGAAGAAGAAATAGACAAGCTGAAAACAGCGCTGTTAACACACGACTACTCAACAGGGACGCCTAAGCAGCATCCAAACCACAGAAAATAAAGGCTGAGGAAAGTGAGAAGAAAGCAATTGCCAGAGCACACAACCACGGACAGCATTAGTAAAATACTAAAGAAAATAAAATACAAACAATATTCAATGCATCAAGGAAGATATCTACTGTACTACCTAATCCTGAAACTGAGATAGCGCATAAAAGGCAGGGAGTGCACGCGGTACCGCGTGCAGATTGGAATAAAACATACATCGATCAGATCAACGGCATAGTGAACGATAGAACAGAAGAACATGGGAATATCGTAGCAAAAAACTAAGCTATATATTCACTATCTCAACATGCACATCACATAAGATCGACTTCGAGAATGGTAAAATAATCGCCAACATAGAGTAAGCACAAAACGCAGCGGATAAAAAGGTAGGCCATAGAAATAGAGTAACATCCGCAAAACTTAACCTTTAACTACTCGCACTCTCATCTTTAACATAAGTACCCTCTTGGTGTATAAAGTACACCACACGCAAAATGCCATTATGATGTCACATATTCCTAATAAAACAATTATTAATGACACTTAAATATGTACTAAACATAGACGACAACAAAAACTGAAGAAAACGATTTAAAATAAAAGTATAATTAGACATAAGACAAAATCAAAAAAACATTCTTATTGTTACACCACAAAATAAAAAAAGGATTTTGGTATAAATCATAAAATAACAGTAGAAAAAGTTACTATTCACTTGAATCGCTATTATTGCTGTTCTTAAAAGCGTTACACGTAATTAGCATGTGTTCCTTACATACTGGCCGGTGACAATTGTTACACATTATTGTAGTCACTCTATTCTTTTTCCTCGCACAAAGAGAGCAGCTTGCTCTAACTTTTTGAGGTGGTTCCCCGTCCGTATCTTCTTCGATTCTATATCTGGCTAAGAATAGCTTCAGTTCAGTGGACAAATTTTGTACTGTAGAACGATGCATGAGATGTGGCTTCATCAAAGCCAGCGCTAAATTTTTTAGAAAAATGCGTCTATGTTTTTGTGCGGATAAGGTGTTTGTAGAATTATACAAAATTTGGCTATTGATACCTGCTATATTCAACAATTAAAAAAATATTACCAAAGGCCATCTCCTAGTTCTTCGGCTTACGGAGTATGTACAACACATTTTGTCGACTGTATCAACTCCCCCTTTTGTGGCATTATAATCCATTATAATTTCAGGTTTTTTGGTTTGTGGATTTATAGCAGAATCAGTGTGGTTTTTTGTTTTTTTTTTGAGAACGTAGGAGACTATAGTCATATCTTGTTGGAAACCAAAAACGGATGATCCTACCTCTCTCGTGTTATTGGGCAAAAATTCCGTTGGTAGCTCTCGCTTGTTCTTCTTTAATGTACCTAGCATTGTTATCTTATCCTGTAAGAGTTCCCTGGCTAAGGAATAACTGGAATACCAATTATCACACGTTAGATTTCTATTGCTTCCTTTCATATCTTGAAGTATGCGATGTACTATTGCTGTGGGTGTGTTTGGTAAATTGTACTTTCCTTCGTACACTTCCATGTTACTAACATAAAAATTTTTGGCATCACAAAGTATAAATGCTTTCAACCCATATTTGGCAGGTTTATTAGGGATGTATTGAAGAAATCTACAACGACCTCTGAATGCTATCAACATTTCATCAATCGTCAGATGTTCCCCTAACGTATAATGTTTTTTTACAATTGTCTACAAAACTATCCAAAATAAATCTAATATCTGCTAACTTATCAGTTTCTTTCCTCACATCTCTGGTACTTTTATCATCAAATCTTATTGCTGATAACAAAAAAAGGAATCGCTGATAATTCATACACGCTCGGAATATTTGTGATCCTGTACCATCTTTGGTCCATAGTTCTAAGAAGTGAGTATGGTTTTGTTTCTTACATCCAGATAAAAACAGCAAACCAATAAAAGCTAAAAGTTCTGCTTTCGTAATGTCTTTTGCATCTCTTTCTCGAGAATATCTTGTTCGAAGTTTCGCAATTTGCACGTTTGTAAACTGGACAATATGCTCGATCATTTCGTCATTGAAAAATTTCATGAACGAACTAAGTTCATTATAAATATCTATTGCATTGCGACTTGGGCCACGAACTATATTTACCAAATTTTTTGAAGGAGTTTTACTGTATTTACTTACTAGTTGCCTTTTCTTCCAAAAGGTTTGCTTATCTTTTCCCACAAACAATTCAGTACTTTCAGATTCACCTGCCGAATCTTCCGTATCGCTTTCTTCTTGTTCGGAATCAGTCCAATGGTCACTTTCTTCTATATGTTCGTTATCACTGTTATCTGATTCAGATTTTTGACATTCCTCTTCTGAATCTGTGTCACAAATAACTTGGCCAATAGCGTCTAGCTCCTCATCTGTTAGTTTCCGTGGGTTTCGAATCTTTACACGATCTCTGCAATGAAAGATTTAATTATTTCAAGTGAATTTAGTAAATTTCGATTAGTAAATATTGCAAAAATAATCAAAAGTTGTAGTAAATTAATGTAAAATTATAAAAACAAAGTATTACATATGTACTTACATAATGCTCGCTTGGTGTATTTTGTTCACCGCACAAAAAAATTGTTATAACTTCCTAACTGCTGAACGCCAGATGTCAAACTGACCGGTATCCCGTCCCAAGACGTTACCCCAGGGATACCTGAAGCGGCGCGAACTGAGGTGCGCCTTGAAATAGATGGCATCAAATTTTGTGAAAGTGGTGTATTTTATACACCGTAGCGAGTAGTTAAAGGTTAAACACGAAGGACGACGCGCAACGATTGCTAAAAACACGGAAACGTTTATTAAAGGATAAAACAGTAACAAGCAGAAAAACAGTGAACCGCATACAAAATGAACAGAAAAAGTAAAAGTCAATGAAGTGAAAACAGGTAGACCAATAATACGACAGGAAGTATCCAAGCAGAAAGAAAAATAGCTTTATAAGGAGAGGAATTTAATTTAAGATGAGTTACAAGAAGCAGATCAAGGAAAACCTGATAATGTTTAGTGGGATCTGGCCGAAAAGTCTTCGACAACCTAATGATTCTTTTAAGAACCAAAGGAATAGAGAAACCACAACGCGGATCAACACCCGTAGGTAGAATGTTGGACATATATGTGTGTGTGTGTGTGTGTGTGTGTGTGTGTGTGTGTGTGTGTGTGTGTGTGTGTGTGTGTGTGTGTGTGTATATATATATATATATATATATATATATATATATATATATATATATATATATATATATATATATATATATATATATATATATATATATATATATATATATATATATATATATATATATATATATATACAGGGTGACATAGAAAAAAGTGCCATGCATAGTGCCACGCGATAGAGGATAGAGGACACTGAAATAAGAAAAAAAGTTCCTATGAACTTTGGTCCGCAATGCTTTCGTTTAAAAGATATAGGTGTTGAAGTTTAATTATTTTTTTTGTTTTTTTTTTAATACCTTCTTACAATGATTTAATAAGCGGACGAAATTTTGTATACAGGGGCCTTTTATCACGCAGAATTCAAATATGACCTTAGTTCTTTTATTACTGATAGAGGGCGCCACATCCAGGTTTCCATCTTGCTTGAATCGGTCCTAACTTTTTTGCCTTACACTGTATGTCATTTTCGACTAGAAAAATTTGTTTTACTATCTTTTCTGCTTCAGAAAGGTATACCTTATTGAAGTCGCTAGGACCAACGGTTTACGAGAAAAATGCATCCGATGCATGCAAATTATCCAAAAGCGCCAGTCACTTATTTGCAAAAATAATGACATAACACTTCAACAATTAAATTTTAATAGCAACAGTGAAGGGCAGTGATTAAAAAAAAACTTTAATTTTTAGAAGTTGTTGTCCTTGTACTTGAATACACATTTCAATTCCTCTTTCTAAGGATTGACGGCATCTTTGAAATATTCCTGGGTTATTACGGAATCTATCTGCAGATTCCATAGTTCTTATCCATAGTTGCTCTTCATTACGTATTTCTACAGAATAAATATCATTTTTCATGAATCCCCAAAATGAAAAACCGAGGGGATTAAGGTCGGGCTACGAGCTGGCCAGGGTACAGGTCCCACTCGACCAATCCACGTATTTCCAAATCTCCTATCCAAAAATTCCCTTGCCAATCGAGAAAAGTGAGCTGGCGCGCCATCATGCATGTAACGCATTCTACCAATAATAGCCAATGGAACATCCTCTAATAACGTATTTAGTTCATTCTCCAAGAAATTTCGATACAGTTCACTCGTCAATCGATTGGGTAATTGAAATGGGCCAATTAAGTAATTGTCAATTATACCTGCCCACAAATTAATAGAAAACCGATTTCTAATTACGGTTTTGAAATAAGTTACTTTGGTGCTTTTTGATAATTTACATGCATCGGATGCATTTTTCGCGTAAACCGTTGGTCCTAGCGACTTCAGTAAGGTATACCTTTCTGAAGCAGAAAAGATAGGAAAACAAATTTTTCCAGTAGAACATGACATACAGTGTAAGGCGAAAAAGTTAGGACCGATTCAAACATGATGGAAACCTGTATGTGGCGCCTTCTATGAGTAATAAAAGAACTAAGGTCATATTTGAATTCTGCGTGATAAAAAGCCCCTGTATACAAAATTTTGTCCGCTTATTACATCATTGTAAAAAGATATTAACCTTTAGATGCCGGAGGGTCGAGTATCTGCGAAGATGCCGGAGGGGGTACATTTTGTACCCCATCTTTTCTTTCTGATTTATGGCAATCAAAATAATAAAAATCTATCTATCACATTTACTTCTGCTTTTCTTGTCATATTTTCTAGGGCACAGTATACACCTTCCCATGGATTTTTCGTTATTATCGATTCTTTTACTGGGTCCGGGATCTAATGTTCCTGTAAAATCATACATTGCATTTAATATACGTTCGTGAAAAGTTACACCCCATTGCAGTCGTCTTTCAACATAGGGTTTTATGAGTTCCTGTCCCATGTCTAGTAAAAATTCACTTCTTTTGTGTGTAGCACTTTCACAAAGCTGGGGGTTTTTTGTTATCCACAACACAAATGAATTCAGACAAGCAATGCCAATTATATTTTGTAACAAAACAAGTGGCCACCGTTTGGCCGATCTCTTTACCGAATATTCCTTTACCATTTTGTCCATGGTGTCAACTGATCCTTTCGTGTCATTGTAATGGAGAATTATTTCTGGCTTATAATCTGTCTCCTCCCCAGTAATTTTGTCATCATGGTGTTCTGCGCTGAGAAGAATGACGGCTTTATTTTTAGCGGTAACATAGGAAACTAATGTGTATTTATCTTGAAATGCAAAAACTGAAGATTTCTCGGTTCTTGAAGAATGTGGTAGAAGAACTGGAGGAATCTCTCGTTTATTTTTCCTCACGGTTCCACATAGTGTTAGCTTTTTTTTCAAAAGTTCGTTGGCTAGGGGAATACTAGTGAATAAAGTTGTCTGTTGTTATTCCATAAGCACCTTCAAGACATTCAACTAGATCAAGGGCAACTCTTTTTCCCTGGTCTTTTTCAGGTTTATTTCCTTCCTTTCCCGTATATATTTGTAGGTTTAGAGCCCAAATTTTGATTCCATATTTAGCGGGTTTCGATTTCATATAGACTCGGAATGGACACCTCCCTCTAAAAGCTACTAGTTGCTCGTCAACAGTAAGATGTGAGTTGTGTAAATAGTGTTCTTTGCAATGCCCTACAAACATTTCAAATATATTTCTAAAAGCAGCCAATTTGTCCAATTTTCTGTGATCTACTC